>CM034152.1:259420805-259753305 GCA_019776745.2 Taxus chinensis | reverse complement strand
AGTTTAAGCGTCTTCAATGTGTTGTTAACAAAATAACACTTTTCAACATACATGTTCAATTTTTCCTTTTTACCATTGCTCACTTCTTTATGTGAACCAAAAACAACGCATTTTTTATGTCTTCTTCATTATATCTATATACAAATACCTATAGTTTTTAAATACCGAGAAAGAACCATGAAATGTATAGTTGTCATATTAAATTATTTTAAAGGTTAGACGTCATGTTTGCACTTTTTAAATGAAGTGGATCATCTATATTTCTACACAACCAAAATCAATCACACCCCTTATCAACATCAACTAAAAAAAGTAACAACTCTCTCTCTAAAACAAATAAATTATACCATTCGGTGTTCACATTGCAATGTATACATGTGATTGCTAGTTTATTTACAATAAAACTGAATTCAAATTGTAATTTAATAAAATGTAAATTAAGTACAATGTAATACTTTTAATACATCCTTTTATCCTCTCACAAGCACCTATGGATGCTTTTGATAGTAAACTAGCAATCACATGTGAGGTGTGTGATGTTAACACCGAAATCAAAATATTCTTAAGGCGGAAAAATAATTAAAAAACACAACAAAGCAATATGATATTTGTAGTTAGTAAATGAAAAACAAAATGAAGTAGTGAAAAGTGGAGAAGTAGAAAAGTTTCAGAGTGCAGAAGAAGTGGAGTTGCTTGAAAGGGAAGGTCAACCGCTGAATAAGAGGGGATTGTTAAGGATAGGGAATGAAGACGGGATTCCTCTTATTAGCGTGATTGCAAAATTGTTGCTGAGAAGATTTGTTATAGCAAGTGAGTGGAAAAAGGGGCGAGATCCGATAGGCAGACAAGGTGGGAACAATCGATATAGTTGTGAAGGAAAGTCGTTGTGTTTCCACGCCCCCAATTTCAATAGTGGTTCTCTTCAAAGTAAAGCCTTGAGTTATTTGGATTGAAAACAATCAAGCCAAGTTAAAGGTAACTCAAGCTAAAGTATATGTCAATTTCATAATGAACGATGATAATATGAGTTCCCAAAAAAAATGTAAAAATCCCTAAAATGTTTTAGAACAATCATTATTTCTTAGCTAACACAAATTATAATATCAATTCATCTTATTCTGTAAGTAGTAATTACCATGGCTTTGCATCCATTATGTTGGCCCAACAAGACTGGGAGTCGAGCCTTGTCTAGTACACGGAGAAGGATTTGGCAGCTCTTATGGCCTTAGACGACAAAGGTGCAAGTTTCGTCCAACACACTTTCCTCGCCATGGACGAAGAATCATGGATCGATTCTTGCGTGTCCTTCTCGGATAACATCTTGGAATCTATCGATATGTCCATGACAAACTGTCACGATGACGAGATTCAAAAATGCGACATAGAAGACGGTGAAAACCTTTCTTCTACTTCGGAGATGGCTCAAACGGACAATTGACTATTATATGATGATATAGAGCTACTCCACAACCATTCTCATCCATCAGTTAATGCGTTCAATTTTAAAGATACAAAGTTGGCGTTGGAAGAGAATAATGTTGAAGGCCTCACAACAGTTTTGGTCATCTGACATGTGACAAGATGTCTCCAAGCACTGCGCGCCACGTGTACGACTGATAAATGTCAGTGCTTTGGTAACCAAATAAATTGTAATCGTTCATGTCTCTTTCAGTTGTCAGAGGGGGAAGAGGCTTCCGCTTGTGGAAATGCCTTTCAGGATAATAACTCGAGCTTAATAAAAACATGAAAAACATATCATCAACAAAAATATTCAAAATACAATATACAAAACATTATTTATGTTATTATATAAATATATACAAATATAATTTATTATGTATATATTGAATACCATGTGCACTTGTGCTCAAAATTTTATATATTCATATACCACTCTTGATTCTTAATGTCTTTATAATACAATATAGTCGAGTTATTGTTAAATGTGGGGGGGGGACATTATCCTCTCATCCTGTTGTCCCCAAGACTTCTGGTATTTAGGGGGTACACGTCCCCGCATAACATTGCTTTACAGAAATATTTGTCCATGCATGCATTTAAAGTTCTCTTTAGACAAGTTAGGGAATATATTTGATGGAACACTAGCATGTGTAGAGGTCTTGGGGGTTTGGCGATATTCCATCATTCGTAGGCAGTTCAAAGTAGCACATATGGTGACCCCACTAAAGAATTACAACTCCAACAAACTTAACGTTGTTATCGTCTCTGCTGTAATTTGCAACTCATATGCAATTGCTAGCATATATAAAAACAAGAGGCATATATAATTATTTCAAACTTGTATTAAAAGGTAATTATGAATTTATTCTGTATTTATTGTTTCCAATTTTTTCTCAAATTTATATGTCATTTCACATCAATCTTGAATAAATGATTTTTCCCTTGCAAATGATAATTCTGAAAAATAAAAACTTTAATTTTAAATAGTGATGTTAACGCTGAAACAAAAAATATTGGTGAGTGGAAAAGGAAATTGAAACGAAGAAAAAAGCATCCTGTTTGGATCGAAGTTAACGACGAGGAAGCATGACTTTGTGGTTGACACTGAGAAAAAGTGTAATGTTGTAATTCATCTGTAAGCAGCATATCGAGAGTCAACATGGTCAATTTCTCTTGAAAAGAATTCAACATTCATCTTGCTTAATGCACAAGCTATTGAGTTCATTCCCATAGTGCAATCATCCTGACCGGATCAAATGAAAAAACTCGCTTAAAGGGTTGTGTTTTTGGATTTAACGCCACCACCACCGTAATGGTTGCCTACGCTATAGGCCTCGCTGCTCCAACTCGAACATCTTCATTTTTGTTTCTCTTTGCACAATATGTATATACTCCTGTTTGAGGCGGTTTTGGGATATTCATAAAGCAAACGGCTAGAGCCCCCCATTAAACAAGACTTCGATGAGACAGTGCTTAGGTAATTTTCTTTGTTTCTTGCTCTGCATTCTCTTGAGTACATGAACTTGTAGCCGATGGCAATGTGATTGAGGGGAATAGTTAAGGCCCCGCACGATGAGGAGATTCAAAATTGCGACATAGAAGACGATGAAAACCTTTCTTGTACTTCAAAGATGGATTCAATTTTTCGCGTGCGGGATCTCAACACAAGGAATCTAGAGCAGGAGGAAGGTTCCTTGATGAATATTCTAACATCGATCTTGGCACAGATGGACAATTGTTTGTTATATGATGATCTAGAGCTTCTCCACAGCCATTCTTCTCGTCCATTAGTTGATGCGTTCAATTGTAAAGATACAAAGTCGGTGTTGGAAGAACAGAATGTTGAAGGCCTCACAACAGTTTTGGTCATCTGACATGTGACAAGTTGTCTCCAACAATTGCGTGCCACGTGTACGAGCGATAAATGTCAGTGCTTCGGTAACCAAATAAATTGTAATCGTTCATGTCTTTGTCAGTTGTAGAGGGGAGGAGGCTTCTGCTCGTGGAAATGCCTTTCAGGATAATAACTCGAGCTTAATAAAAACATGAAAAACATATCAACAAAAAATATTCAAAATACAATAAACAAAACACTATTTATGTTATTATATAAATATATGCATATATATATATATATATATATATATATATATATATAATATATATATATATATATATATATTGAATAACTAAGGAATTTAAAAAAATGTAGAACATCATTAATAAAAACACAATATTTAATATATATATTTTAAAGAAATAAATATTTATTAAAAAACTGTAAAACAAACCAGTAGTAATAACAATATACATCTAGAATAAATAAGTAAATAAATATATTACAAAACGTGATATATCAAATAAAAAATGGTCTACAACCTGTTTGGCAGCGACCATATATATTTGGCTCTGAGAGTAACGATTTCATCGCAAAAAAAATCAAATCCATAAAAACTCGTTCGAGAATTGTTTTGCTAAATCTTTAGAGAAATTTCTGGCTCAATCGCGCAACTCTAAAGGATCTTCTAAGAAATTATCGTTTCCTTACGGAAACGTGACAATGGAAGCAACAAAGAGACTGAACGATGCAATGTGGAGAAAACGACGAACGTTTAATCTGGCTTTGTCTAACGGCATATCGGGAGCTCCGGTTTGAGGCGGTTTTGGGATATTCACAAATCGAATGGCTAGAGCCCGTCATTAAACAAGCCTTGGATGAGACAGTGCTCAGGTAATTTGCTTTGTTTCTTGCTCCTCATTCTCTTGAGCACATGAACTTGGAGCCAATGAAAAATGTGACTGAGGGGAATGATTAAGTCCCTGCATGATCTGGGATGCCTCGTCTCGCTCCTCATTCTCTTGAGCACGCGAACTTGGAGCCAATGAAAATGTGATTGAGGGGAATGGTTAAGTCACCGCACGATCCGGGATGCCTCGTTTGATCATTCAGATCAAACCGATTTATTGTCATCAAGTTTGTGCGTTGCACATCTGCGAATCGGCCCATATTTTCTATAACAACACCTAAACCGTTGTTTGCTTTTCCTGAAGCGCAACAACTTTGTTATTTTTCAAACACTATTCCCTAATCCAATATATACAACTGGAGCGACACGTGTTGGCCTCTAACGACGTAAGTATGGAGAGATTGTTTACAGGATAGTATTATTTCCGTCCAATGGACGCTCTCAGGTCCACGCGCAAGCGTGAACATGAGTCTTTAGAGGGACATCGGATAACGAGGTAATAACTCAATCACAAAAAATAGGAATGTGTATTATGCACATTTTCGTGCTCATGTTTTAGTGCACATTATTTTCTTGGCTGCAACAAAGGAATATAAAATATTATTTTCGCGACGTAATAACAATTTACGATTCCACCACTTATTGTAAAGAAACAAACCTCCATATAAATCGACATTTTGAATCTTCTTTTGAATATCTCTATATTGCCAGCTGTATAATTTGATGAATGTATTGATAAATACAAATTCTCATACAAACTTTTTTAACATTTTATTTTGCGTATATTTAAAAATACAAATACGCATACAAACTATACAACTATATATTTTGCATATATTTACACACATTATCGCCCCTTTGTTTTAATGCCATATGTGAGAATCTTGTTTCCCCGTACACCGCCAACCAAAGCATCTCGGTCGGTGCATAATTTGTTGGTCTCCCCTTGCGCTAACACCTTTCAGCATAATAATGACTGGCGATTTCGTTGCTTATTTTCTCGAATGCAGCAAAGGAATACTAAATTTTATTTTCTCGGCATAATAAACGCTAACATCTTTCAACGTAATAACAGTTGGCGATTCCAAAAAGGTGCAAAAATGGATTTTATGAAAATAAAAAAAATATTGCCATCAATGCGTAGAGCTCGAGAAAATATGCACTTTTAGAGAAAACGACACCTAAAACGGAGCCACAGAATGAAAGCTATGGCACATGCAAGTTTTTGCTGCTACATCTTCCCGGACCCTTTCCAAAAATGGCAATTTTTTTTCTTTCCTTCTAAATTTTTGACCGAAAATCCAAAAAAGGAAAAACATGCCATAAAAGGAAAGAAACACTGTGTTTGGCGTGTTTTTCAGTTTTCGTGAGTTTTTTCACGATTTTTGGAAAATGCCCACCAAGTGTAACACAGAGATCAGTCCGTGATTCTCTGTCCGTTGTCAGAGCGCGTTAGAGCAGGTAATTTCCACCATTTAGATGGTGGACGATGCAGAGTATGTGCACTGTTGGATGCTGTCAGAGCCCCCGGGTTTTCTAACTAAGAACACACCTTTCGGCGTAATAATTCTTGTTTACAAGAACACGTATAATAAACTAGGAAACGCTGAAGAAACCACTGTAGAATGGTTTTTACATGCCTCTCATTGAAGGGCGTACAGAGCAGGAAAGAAACAAGTCACCGATAAAGTTCAATCTAAAACCGCAACCGAAGGGTTTAATTTTCCTCCATTTCGCCCGCAGACTCGCAGTGCCACAACCAGCACAAAAAGGCTCAAATTTCTTGCATTGATGGTAATGCTCTGGTTGGTTGATTCATTCTTCTCACATGAATGGAAAAGAGAGGGGATTTGCATTTGCATTTGCGGTTCTTACAAAATAAGGTTATGAGCATGTATGACAAGTGCGGAAGTTTGGTGGAAGCTCGCCAAGTTTTCGAGCAGATGAATGAGCCAAATGTTTCGTCATGGAACACCATTATTGCAGCTTACAGAAGGCACGGAGTTAGTGAAGAGGCACTGACACTGTTTCAGCAAATGCAGAGAAGAGGTCTTGAACCTGACGAGTTTACCTTTGCCACTATCCTCCCAGCCTGTGTGAAAGTGGGCTGTCTGGAAGAGGGTATGATTATCCATCAAAGAATTATTAAACGCGGTTTTTCGTCGGATGTCATAGCTGTGAACGCCCTCATAGATATGTATGCAAAATGTACAAGCGTCAACAAGGCACGCTATTTGTTTGACAAAATGCATAATGCAAACGTGGTGTCATGGACTGCCATGATTACAGGATATTTACAAAATGGCGCTCTCGACCAGGCCTTAACAATTTTTAAAGAAATGCCTCAACCAAATGTCGTCTCGTGGGCTGCAATCATCGCTGGTTGTACACAAAATGGGCTTATTGAAACATCATTGGAGTTTTTTAAACAAATGCAATTAGCAGGTATAAAGCCAAGCTCAGAAACATATGCAAGCATCCTACCAGCTTGTGCCAGAGTGAAAGATTTGGAACAGGGTATGGAAATCCATAAAAGAATAATGGAGAACCAGCTTTTGTTAGATGCTGTACTTGTGACCGCTCTGATAGACATGTATGCAAAATGTGGAAGCATGCACAAGGCACGCCAACTGTTTGACAAAATGCCCAAACGAGATGCAGTCTCATGGAATGCAATGATTGCTGGATATGTGCAAAATGATAACCTTCACGAGGCTTTAAGACTTTTCAAAGAAATACCTGAACCGAACGTGGTCTCATGGACTGCAATTATTATTGGATATGCTCAAAATGGCCTTATTGAAAAAGCTTTGGAGATTTTTATTGAAATGCAATTGGTAGGTGTAAAGCCAAATGCAGCAACCTTTGCCAGCATTCTTCCAGCTTGTGCGAAACTTGGAGCTTTGGAGCAAGGCACAGGAATTCATCGAAAAATAGTTGAAAGCGGACTTTCATTAAATGTTGTAGTTGTGAATGCCCTGATAGACATGTACGCAAAATGTGGAAGCCTGCAGAAGGCGCACTATTTGTTTGATAAAATGCATAGTGCAGACTTGGTCTCATGGACTGTGATAATTGCAGGGTATGCAATGCATGGCTGTAGTAAGGACTCCCTTAAGCTCTTTGATCTAATGAAGCACTCTGGAACTAATCCGGATCATGTGAGCTTTGTTTGGGTTTTGTATGCATGCAGCCACGGAGGCCTAGTCGATGAGGGCTGCAAATATTTCAATAGCATGAGTCACTCTAATTGCATTTTGCCTACTATAGATCATTATATATGCATGGTTGACCTTCTTGGCCGTGCTGCCTATCCTGAGGAAGCCTTAAACTTTATCATCAAGATGCCTATAATACCTGATGTAGTTGTGTGGGTAAGTTTGCTTGGCTCCTGTAGATCACATAAGAATATAGAGCTAGGAGAATTCGCAGCAACACTCCTTTTTGAGTTGGATCCTATAAATGCTGTACCTTATGTTCTTCTATCAAACATTTATTCTGAAGTGGGTAGGTGGGGTGACGTTCAAAAATTAAGGAATTTGATGAAAGATAGAGGAATTAAAAAGATACCTGGTTGTAGTTGGATTGAAGTCCATAAAATGGTACATGCATTTTGTGTGGGAAACAGATCACACCAACAAACAGAGGAGATATATTCATAGCCGGAGAAATTGTCTTTAGAGAGGAAGGCAGCAGGGTATATTCCAGACACGAGACCAGAATTAAATAGGAATCACTCATCTGCTACCATAGTGAGAAGTTGGCAAGTTTATTGGGGTTGTTAAACATGCCCCTCGATCAACTATTAGAGTTGTCACTAGGACTGATACGCTGCAATGAAGTTTATTTCCAAGATTGTTGCAAGAGATGCAAACTGGTTCCATCATTTCAAACGTGGACAATGTTCTTGTAGAATTATTGGTGATGCTAAATGAAACAAACTATGAACACAGGCATTGCACTATGGCAAGGTGCATGGTGGCAGAATTGTGATCGTAAAGAATGAATCGGGTAATATTTTTAGACTTTTAGTTTTTGACAAAATGTTGTTTCTGACTGTTTGGAGAGCTAGACCATGCTTTTGACTTGATCAAATTATATTGTATAGCAGGCATCACCGCCTAGATATGCTATTGGTAGTGGTGAGAATCCCCGTTTTACATTATCATGGAGAATTCATGACATTGAACTGTTTTTCTGGAAGCTCGAAAGTAAACTGGTAGAGGAATGGGAAGTGCGAAAGGAAATGTGAGAGAACGGCATGATGTGCTGGCTGCTGAGGTTTGTTTCAGAATTTTTCAAAAATAAATCGCCCCACAGACCTGTTTGCCTTTATTTCCCCCTGTTTTCACAATTTCTCTCGATTTTCTTCCATCCAGCAATAGCTTCAATAAAATGTGGCCCTTGTCTAAAATGCATTGGGGAAACGTTTGCACTCAGACTTGAGTTCGTTTTGGCATTTTCAGCCAGGGAACAAATTTACGGCAATCTTGGTTTTTTTTTTAACTCTGTAATTCTTTCTTCTCCCTTGTTTTTGTTTTGAAATTTAAACTTTATTTGGGTTGGTGTGTGCAGGGAAGGACGAGAGAAGAGGCTATACTAGCATTGGATCTCTTGTTTACATCCCAAGCTTTGCCCCCATGTGGTTTGATTTTCTTTGTTTGCTGTTGTGAAAAGGATGTGATATATTTAGTATGACACCGATCATGTGGGTTGCAGCATTCTCTGTTATTTCTGTAATTGTTTTTATCGGTTCTCCTTATTCATATTAGTAGTTGGTCTTCAATGCCATTACAGAAGGTTGAAGCAGCTTTCCAGTGGCAGATATGTATGCAAAATGTGGAAGCATGCAACGGCATGTGAAATGTTCGACAAAATGCCTGAAAGAAATATAGTCACACGGCCTTCAATGATTGTAGAATATGCAGCAAATGGGTTTTTTGAAGCATTCACACTGTTTTGCGAAATGAAACGAACATTTGTCCAACATGATCAGTTCACCTTTGGTAGCATACTCCCAGCTTGTGTCCTAAAAGGAGCTTTGAAACGTTTTATGTTTTAGTGTTGATTGGTTGAAAGTTTTTTGCCCAATCACTGGCAGCGTCGAGTCAAGTGCTCTTCCTCATGGGACACACCATCTGAGTTCTCAGCATTCCAGTACTGTTTCTGCAGTTTTTCTGCAATGTTGCCCATCAAAGCCTATTTGTATTTATTTCATCATGAGTTCTTCAGCTACTCACAAGGTGGATCATTTTCTATGTTATGTGAAATGTCTTATTGTAGTTATGGAATGCTCTGCTAGTTTCATTGCTTCGCTTTTTTTTAAAGCAGGGTCACAGCCTCAACAAAATAGCTTCCAATGGACTGCGTAAGGAGTTGGTAGAATGGCAATTGAAACCACTTGTTGATGATAATTTGCACAGGTTTTTATGCTATTAGATATGTGCCGACAAAGTTAAATTTTGGATCCCTTTACGGCGCGGTTTGTACCTCACTTCTTAAAGGGGGCGTGGGGGGCTTGCCCCTCCACTCTTGTCGCCGTGGGTTCGGGGGCAGAGCCCCTGAAGCAAAAATTAAGGAGTCGATCCCTTGTTTCTATAAAGACGAATTCAACCGAATTCTATTTTTAGAAAGAAAATTCCTTACTGGCATTTTTCCACTATATTTTTAGGAGGAAAAATAAACTGTACTTCACCAATTAGGTGTTTATATTTTTGTGGAGATCTAAAGTTTCTCATAATGAGTTCACATGTAATCTGTTCATCTTGAGTTAATAAAACTTGATATCTTGCACCGTGGATGTTTCCCTAAGCACTCAACTGGGGTTTTACCACGTAAATTTGGTGTTTGTCTCTTGCATGTTTGGTATTTTATATATTTCATTTCTCTCTATCTCTGTAAATTGGTATTTTATTATTCTACTTTCTGCGTATTCATTGCTGCATAATCTATGGTTTCCTAAGAAGTGGTATCAGAGCGTCATTTTCAGATTTGCAATAATTGTTTTGTGTTTGGTGTTGTTATTACATCAAATGGCGAAAGTGTCGAGTGCAAAGTTTGAGGTGGAGAAGTTTAATGGCAAGAACAACTTTGAGCTGTGGAAACTCAAAGCACATGATGTACTGGTGCAACAGGGGCTGCACAAAGCCCTGGATGGAAAGGAAAAGAAACATGTAGGGATGGATGATGATGACTGGGAAGAGTTGGATATGAAATATCCCAATGCAATACAGTTATGTTTAGCAGATGAGTTCTATCAATATACTTGGAGAAAAAACAACAACAATTTTATGGACTAGATTAGAAATTTTTTACATGACAAAATCTGTAACAAATCGTATTTACCTGAAGAGGTAGTTGTATACATTGCGGATGAAAGAAGGTATGAAAATTGTTGATCATTTAAATATTTTAAATACTTTGTTATGTCAGTTGACTAGTATTGATGTGAAAGTGGAGGATGAAGACAAGGTAGTCACCTTGTTATGTACTTTACCGGATTCTTGGGATCATATAGTAACATTTATTAGTTTTAGTACTACTGATGACCTTGACTATGATTATGTTGTGGGAGCATTGTTGGCTGAGGAAATGAGAAGAAAATCCACTGGAGAGACCTCTACACTTGAAGCCATGTTTGCTAGAAGCAGATCTAAAGAAAGAGGTCAAAGCTCAAGAGGTACATCTAGATTTAAGTCATAAGGTGGGAAGAGTAAGGGAAGGTGCTGACACTGCGGAAAAGCAGGGCATCTTAAGAAGGATTGTTGGAAGAGGAAATAATTGAAAAAGAAGGAAGATGTCATGACACAAGGAAGCAAATCAAGTAGAAACAAGTGAATGTACGACTGATGAAGTTTTATTTGTTTGTAATGTTTCCTCTTATCACCATGAATGGTGGTTGGATTTTGGTGCTACACATCACATGTGTCCGCATAGAGGCTGGTTTTGATTCTTACCAACCCCTCGACAGTAGTTCTGTTCTTTTGGGAAATAATGTTTCCTGTAAAACTGAAGGGATTGGTAGCATCAAGATAAAAATATTTGATGGTATAGTAAGGACTCTAATAGAAGTAAGACATGTACCATAACTACAAAGAAATTTGATTTCCTTGAGTGAATTAGACTCTAGTGGTTATAAGTTCACAGGTCAAGGTGGAGCTCTAAAGGTGTCTAAGGGTTCCTTAGTTGTAATGAAGGCTCTAAAGGTTGGAAAAATTTACATATTGCAAGGGAGTACAAATATCAGTCAAGCAGTTGTGGTATGTAAAACATAAGAAGATTCTACTCATTTATGGCATCTACGTTTGGGGCATATGAGCGAGAAAGGATTAAAGGTTTTGAAAGATTGGAAGTTACTCCCTGATTTAAAGTTTCTACACTTAAATTTTTGCAAGCACCGTGTTTCTGGGAAACAATGTAGACAAAAGTTTAAAGTTGGAAGTCATGTAAGTAAAGGTATTCTTGATTATATTCATTCTGATCTTTGGGGTCCAACACCTCTAATTTCATATGGTGGAACGTTGTATTTTGTTACTTTTATAGATGATTACTCCAGGAAAGTATGGGTCTACTTTCTTAAGAGAAAATATTATGTTTTCAGTACATTTAAGCAATTTAGAGCTTTGGTTGAAAAATGCACTAGAAATTTTATCAAATGTTTAATTATAGATAATGGAGGTGAGTTCACATCCTTGGAGTTTCAAAACTATTGCAAGGAAGTTGGGATCGAAAGGCATAAAAACACCATCTATACTCCACCACAAAATGGAGTTATTGAACGCATGAATATGACAATTTTAGAGAGAGCAAGGAGCATGCTCAACAATGCAAATTTGGATCAACATTTATGGGTAGAAGCAATTTGTACAACTTGTTATCTAATAAATCGCTCACCATCAGTTGCAATAGACTGCAAGATTCCTGAAGAGGTCATCCATGTGATTATTCAAACTTGATTTTTTTGGTTGTAATGCCTATGCTCTTACTAATAAAAATCAATGTTCAAAGTTAGACCAAAGATAAAAAAACTACATCTTTGTTGGGTATGCTGAAGTAGATGGTGTTAAGGGATACAGAGTGTGGGATCCTACTACTACCCAAAAATTCATCATTAGCAAAGATGTAGAGCTTGAGGAGTCTCCTCTCCTAAAAGTCAGATGCTGAAATCAAAGAAGAAGAACCTAAACATGAAAATATGAAGGTTGAAATTCAACCATCTTCAGATACTGAAAAGGAAGAAAAATAATCATCTGTAGATGTTGAAGATTCACAACAACTTGAGGAAACACCTGAGCATTCAATATGGAGGTCACAACAACATGAGGAAACACCTCCACACCATTGCCAGTTTGGAGATCTACAAGTGTTAGGCATCCTCTTAGTAAGTACAATCCCACTATTTCGATTGCTTTGATTTCTAATAATGGGGAACCTAATTGTTATTGGGAAGCATTGGAAGATGTGGATGGTGCCAAATGGAAAAGGGCAATGCAGGAGGAGATGGATGCCTTGGAAAAGAACAGGTCATGGGACCTAGTAGAACTTCCAAAAGGTAGAAAACTTGTTGGCTGTAAATGGGTTTATAAATAGAAGATAGGTGTTGATGATAAATTTGAAAGGTTCAGGGCTAGACTGGTAACAAAAGGATTTGCACAAAAAGAAGGTATTGATTTTTATGAAATCTTTTCACTAGTTAAACTTGTTTCAATTCGAGTAGTCTTAGCACTAGTTTCTTTACTTGATTTGGAGTTGGAGCAATTAGATGTTAAAACAACATTCTTACATGGAGATTTGGAAGATGATATATATATGGAACAACCTGAAGGATTTGTACAAAATATCAAAAAAGGATTTGTTTGCAAACTCAAGAAATCATTGTATGGCCTGAAACAATCACCCAGGCAATGGTACAAGAACTTTGATGTTTTCATGATGAGCCAAAATTTTCTAAGGAGTGAGTATGACCATTGTATTTATTTCAAGTTTTTGGACAATGGCTTATTCATAATATTAGTATTGTATGTTGATGATATGCATGTTGCAAGCAAAATTATGGTAGAAATAAAAAATTTAAAGACTCATTTGGCTAGGGCATTTGATATGAAAGATCTAGGAGCTGCAAAACAAATCTTAGGCATGGAGATACATAGAGACATAATAAATGGTAAGCTTTGGTTATCACAACATATGTATCTGGAAAAGATACTAACCAAATTTGGTATGAAAGATGTGAAACCAGTTAGAATCCTTTTCGCTTCCCATTTCAAACTTCTTCAAGTTTATGTCCTAGAGGAGAAGAAGAAAAGGAGTATATGTCTCATGTACCATATGCTAGTGCAGTAGGAAGTTTAATGTATGCTATTGTATGCACAAGCCCTGACATTTCACATGCAACTGAAATTGTTAGTAAATTTATGGAAAATCTAGGTAGAGAATATTGGTTAGTAGTGAAGTGGGTGTTTCGCTACTTGTGAGGCACAAGTGATTATTGCATCACCTTTAATAATATTGGTGATTCTATTTGTGGATATATTTATTTGGATTTTGCAGGTGATTTGGATAAAAGAAGATCAACTTCTGGTTATGTTTTAACATTTGCAGGTAGACATATTAGTTGGATGTCAAAGCTTCGGACGATTACTGTTGTGTCAACAACTGAGGTAGAATATGTAGTTGCCTATCATGCTTGTCAAGAGACAATTTGGCTAAAAGGCCTATTGGATGAGTTTGGAAGAGATCAATACAAGATGAAGGTATTGTGTAACAATCAAAGTGTTATTTATTTTGCTAAGAATTCGACTTATCATAGTAAGACAAAACATATTGCAGTTAAGTATCATTTTGTTAGACATGTTATTGATGAAGGGATAATAACACTAGAAAAAGTCCACACCACAAAAAATTGTGCTAATATGTTCATAGAACTAGTACTATTGTGTCAACAATTGAGGTAGAATATGTAGCTGCCTATCATGCTTGTCAAGAGGCAATTTGGCTAAAAGGCCTATTGGATGAGTTTGGAAGAGATCAACACAAGATGAAGGTATTGTGTAACAATCAAAGTGTTATTTATTTGGCTAAGAATCCGGCTTATCATAGTAAGACAAAACATATTGTAGTTAAGTATCATTTTGTTAGACATGTTATTGATGAATGTACAATAACACTGGAAAAAGTCCATACCACAAAAAATTGTGCTAATATGTTCACAAAACTAGTACTATTAGAGAAGGTAAAATAGTGTTTGGCTTCTTTTGGCTTGTAGAAGAGGTGATGAGTTGGTCGTGTAAGATATCAAGTGGATTTTTTGTCAAGGTGGAGATTGTTACATATGTGGTAATAAAGTTAAATTTTGGATCCCTTTGCGGTGTGGTTTGTACCTCACTTCTTAAAGGGGGGTTTTGGGGGTCTTGCCCCCCCCCTCTATTTTTAGAAAGAAAAATCCTAACAATGTTTTTCCACTCTATTTTTAGGAGGAATCCTAACTGTACTTCGCCAATTAGGTGTATATATTTTTGTAGAGATCTAGAGTTTCTCATAATGAGTTCGCATATAATCTGTTCATCTTGAGTTAATAAAGCTTCATATCTTGCACCGTGGATGTTTCCCTAAGCACTCACATGGGGTTTTACAATGTAAATCTAGTGTTTGTCTCTTGCATATTGGTATTTCGCACATTTTATTTATCTCTATCTCTGTAAATTGGTATTTTGTTATTCTACTTTATGCGTATTCATTGCTGCATAATCTATGGTTTCCTAACAAATGCTACATTGAATAGGCATGCACAAGTAATTTGTTGGGTGTTTTTAGTTATATTGTTATTGGGGCACATGGTTCAGAACACGAATGTTGCTTGATGGTGGGTGGGTGATTGAGCTCTATGTCACAAGGTTCTCTGGATTTTATTGAAAAAGTTTGAACTTTGCCGATTTTTTTTTTCGTCAAACATGAACTAAAACTTTATCCATTATTTTTGCATGGAAATTATTTGACACGATTTTGCATTATTTTACAAATGTGTGTATATATACATATATCGACTGAAAGAAGTGGACAAAAAGCTCTTTCCATTCTGCCCCCTTGTCATATTTATGTATTTTTTTTTCAAAAAATAAAAATGATAGAATTTTTTTTGTTCAAACTTAAAGATGTTTTTTTCTCGAACGTTATCCCTTAGCGAACTTGAACCGAAATTTATCATCATTGAACATAAATGTGAACTCAAACCTTGTGACTTAGAATTTGAGCTGACAAGAGCCCGGGGCACAATGTATGCCAATGAAACTCACCAGCTCCAAGTTGATTTTTGGCAGTAGTATCCAGTAAAAGCTCCTCAAGTTGGGTCCTAATTATTTACTTAGAATACCCAATTAATTATTTCCTTAGAATACCCAACTAATATGAATTCTAAAAATTACAGGTCAATATTTTGTAATAGTAGGGTTCTCAACATTTCCTTAGAATACATATCTTATGTGAATTGTAAAAATTACAGGGCAATTTTTTCATTATATATTCAATATTCCATTAGTTCAATTATCATCTAGGAGATGGGTTGTCATCATTTTTTTAGATTACCCATTTAATCATTTCGTTATAATAACCATCTATGAATTGTGAAAAATATAGATCAAATTGTTTTTAATGTTTCTTCAATATACCATTAGTTCAATTAACATATGGTTTTGTCTCTATCCAATGGTAAACCTTGGGTGAGGCTATTGCCTCCCTTTGGCACAGTGCGAGGCAAGCTTCATGTATATTGAATAAACTTAGACTATATTATTATGCACCCCATAATTGTTATACCACAACCTTGTCACATGTATGCTAGAGTTATAATCCACTTAAAAGAAATCAAAATCATGGTCTTAAATCAAGGAAGGCAAGATTTTTAGAGTTCTTTCCCGCTGTTTTTAATGTTTTCTTACTATAATAAGCAACAACCCATTTATGATTTTGAAATGTAAAGGTTATTTTAGAGTTATGCTCATTATGTATTCTTCTTCAGTGAAAGGTGGTAATGGACAACCATGTGCATACCATCAAGTAATATTTTGTGAATAGCCGAGAAATGAATCATTGAAAATAAAAAACACGATCGAAAGGCATGGGGAATGAAACGTCAATATGATTAGAATCCAAAGTGCCACCAATGTAGTCAATCCAAGACTGCCCGAGTGTAAGTGGAGAAGTGTGTGCAACAAAGATTAATAGATGGAATGTGCAGAGACCATAAGCATTCATAATGTGAACATATCCATGATAGAGATGAGGAGAATGAGATGGAGGGAGGAGATAAGAAAGTGTGAATACAATTTGAGCCAAGCCATCATATGCACAAATGGTGTCAGAGCAAGTGAGATCTAATGGAATGTGTTGCCAATAAGAGTTATTCATGAAAAGAGTGCATGTGAAAGGAGGAAACACAAATGCAAGTTTCTCATAAGAAGATGAGGAAGATTGCATGACGTCCAATGTATGGACAAACCTCCAGATAAGGACCATACTATTAGTAGGAGGGGGTGAGGGTGAAGCGGATGGGACGGTGTCCAATGCACAAACAATTCCTGCAAATGGAGGTAAGTTGGTAAGATAGTCTACGGGTTGTTGATCACCAACATGATGCATATCAGTAACAAAAGTTGGAGTAGGTAACATAGTGGTTGGATCTAGGAGGAAATATTTGAATGGGTCACGATCAACGATGGTTGTATATTTAAAGCCCTCATCTAAGAATTTAGTGCACTGGTGAACTATAGAAGGAATTGCCTACATGGCATGAAGCCATGGCCTACCAAGTAAGAAATTATATTGAACTGGGATATTTATAACAAAAAATACAGTAGGAATAGTTTTTGTCCCAAACTGTGAGTGGTAAAGTGATAGTTCCTATGCACGGACGCGTGAAAGAATCGTACGCATAGAGAGAAATGGATGTGGGATTAACAAAAGCTGAGGAAAGACTGATGTTTTGAAGGAGTGATAGAGTACAAAGATTGAGCTCAGATCCATTATCAATTATTTTCTGCTTGATTCCCATGTTAAAAATGAAAGCCGATATATATAGGGGAGGATCATTATCATAAATAAAAATATTGTCAGCTATATCAAATGGAAAAATAATTTGTTGAGAAATTGCTTCTACAAATGACTAATATACTACATAGATGAGTAGTAGAAGAGATGCGTGTATTGGTCAAGAGAGATGATTTTAGCTCTATAATCAGGATTGGCTAGCAAGAAATCATGAATGGAGATATCCATGATGAGAGAATCCTAGTGAAATGAAAGAAGCAATAATATGAGGACCCAATATTATTCGAATGAGACGGGTTCACATAATGATTTTAAAAATATCGAATTTATGCTAAACTCAAAGATATTACAGAGTCACATATGATAAACAAATGCTATAACACAAATTTTACATAAGTAACAAGAGAATGCAAATTAAAACCCTAAGTGTAAGAGAGGGAACAAATGAATTAGCCGATTTCGCACTTGATCCCGAAGTGTGATGGACTGGAAGATTAATAAACAGGAGGAGACTATCGCAATTGACCTCAGAAAATTCTGAAACTGTCAGATGATCTTGGACTAGGGCAAGAGCACCTAGGCACTGGAGACCTCTACTGGGCGCTTATGACTATACAAGAGCTCAAAATCTGGTTTTTCTTGTGTCTCAAGGTGGTCGCTAGTCTTCCCTATTGGTCACATGCATGTTGCTAGATGATCGCTATATTCGCTTGTAACATGCAAAATAAATGATATCTTGCAAAACCCCAAAATACATCAAATCCTAAAAATAAAAAAGATGCAAATGGGGAGTCAGACTGACCCCAACGGTCACCTGATAGAGTGAACTTATGACTAAGCGTTGCACTACATATCAGAATCTATGTAGTTCTTGTGCGTGTGTGTAGAAATCATTCCCTAGGAAGCTCTTGTGCAAGATGCACTTGAGAACAAGAAAGAGTTAGATGTAGAAATGTAGATAAATGTGTGGATGGAAAAATGGACTTCCTCTCCTATGTGTGTATATAGAAAATGCAGTCCCATGTCCCTTAAAGGAAGCTAGATGGATGTCTTGATGCTCTTAGATGCCTTTGGATGAAACCTTAGGTGGTGATAGTATATGCTTGGAGCTTGGTCCTTCATTATGATCACACAACTTTGTATTTATATGACTCCCTTGGTTGAATTTTGTAATTGAAAACTAAAAGGCCGACCCATAAGAAAACAAGATTGCCAAAAGATAAAAGAGGCCCAAAAGAGGCGAGCAAGATACAAAGAGGTCAGGGGCACCCATGGGGGATGAGGACACCTAAGTGTTGGTGTCATGGCTGGGTGCTAGTGTCCAGAGTCAATAAAGATAAATAAATGAAGATTAGACTGGGATGTGGGATGTGCAAGACCAAAAAAGAAACAAGAAAGGTAGAAAAGAGGACAAAGATAGAGGTCAATTTCTAGTTTTCTTGCTTAGGAATTATATAAATAGTAGTATGTAATTAAGACATAGAAATGTACCCAAGTGCGTGATTTTGTGTCTACAATAACAAGAGTGAAGATATGCTTCCTCATATCCATGATGTTCTATAGTTTACAAGGTTTATTACTTCATGGGATTATAAGGATGCTTATCTCATGGGATTCTAAACTTGTAATGAAATCGGCAATGTTCAGTTAGAGGCTCCCCTAATGGAATAATACTAAACTCAGCCATATCAGCCATGTATTCTCTCTCTACTTGTATAAAAAAGGATAACGATACAAATGGGATTGAATTTCCAATCCTCTCAACTATGGAACTCTAATTTCCCACTCCCCTACAATGGTGAATGAATGAAAATCCAATTCCAATCAATGAATTATGAACCAAGACTCTAACGTGCCTTAATTGGAAATGGGAATCCCATTCCAAAACTCCTCTAATGTTTTATAACCTTAAATGAACTTCATTAGACTTGTAATGATGCTCTCTACCTCAGAATTTTCCAAAAATTAGTTTCAGAAGAAGAAAGACTTGGGTTAACCTTTGTTGGTTGTGGAGCCTGATAGCGACAGGGGTTGTAAGGGGGGCTATGCCCCCTTTGTGAGCTCTAAGAACCGTGTGCCCTGACGGGGATTTGGGGGCAACGACCCCGAAAACCACATTTTATATGTATTTATGCATTATGAAATATGGATAATTGATTATTAGGTCACATATCTAACGAGTGGTTTTCTATGTTTCCCCAAAATGATAAAAACCCTAATATATTTAAAGGGTCATTATGTACAAGGCTCATTATAATAGTGGCTGCACTATGAGAGAGAGTTTTGCTGGACTGAATAATAAGGATTGGCTGTTTCTGGTGGACGTAGCCCATTTTGGGTGAACCACATTAAATCTATGTCTCTGTTTTGATTGCATTCTTTTCTGTTTTACATTTTCTGCATTATTCATTGCATGCTTGTTTATCTGTACAACTGGTATAATTCTAACAACTAGTATCAGAGCATGTTTGAGATTTATTTGTTGGTAGTATACTCACAGAGGGATTTCTGTTTGAGTGGGAGAAGCAACAATGATAGAGGAGAATAAGTTCAGAGTTGAGAAGTCTGATGACCGAAATTACCAGCTATGGAAAATGTAGGTGGAAGATTACCTGTATCAAAAGGATCTATACCTACCATTGAGAGGGGAAGATGTGAAACCCTCAACCATGTCTGATGAGGAGTACGGTAGAGTATGATAGAGTTGATGAAAACCCTAGCTAATTTATATGAAACACCTAGTGCATCCAATAAAGTTTATTTGATAAAAAGATTGTTTAATCTACAAATGCAAGAAGGTGGATCTGTATCTAGCCATCTTAATGATTTCCACACTATTATAAACCAGTTAGATTTAGTTAATATCCCATTTGATGAGGAGGTTAGAGAATTATTATTCCTATGTTCTTTGTCAGAAAGCTAGGACAAATTAGTAATGACAATTAATAATACATCATCTACTTCTCTTAAATTTGAAGATGTAGTCAGTGTGATTTTAAATGAGGAAACGCATTGAAAAGTACAAGGGAAAATTCTTCTTCTGGAAATGCATTGAATATGGAGAGTAGAGGGAGGAGCAAGGAGAAATCAAAGAGTAAGGCTTGTGGGAGATCTAAATCAAAGATGGGCAAGATCCAAATCTAGGAGTAGAGGCATTACTTGCTGGAACTTTGGAAAGAGAGGACATGCTAAAAAGGATTGTTGGTTCAAAGAAAACAAAGAAAACCAACCTGAAGGTATTAAAGAGGAAAATCCAGTAGGTAATATTATTCAGGACACTCTTATACTTTCTCTTGATACTAGAGTAGAATCTTGGGTAATAGATTCAGGTGCCTCTTTCCATGCAACCCCTGATAAGGGATATTTTAAAGACTTTGTCAAGGGAAATTTTGGACAGGTTTATTTGGGCGATGATGAGCCATGCAACATTATCAGGAAGGGCAATGTACACTAGAAATTATAGAATGGAAATACATGGATATTGAGAGATATGAGGCATGTACCTAGCCTTAGGAGAAATCTCATTTTTGCAGGACAATTAGGTGGTGAAGGTTGCATAGTCACAGTCACTTCAGATGCTTGGAAGGTTTCCAAGAGTGCCCTAGTATTGGCACAAAGTAAAAAAGTAGGCACTCTTTATTTGTCTACGTGTATATCTAATTATTCTACCATATTGTCTACTTCAGATGAGGATACTTGTGTGTGGCACAATAGATTAGGACATATGAGTGAGAAGGGCATGCAAATTCTACAACAAAAAGGTAATCTTTCAAGCTTGAAGAAATTGGACCTAGAGTTTTTTGAGCATTACATTTTTGGGAATCAGAAAAGAGTTAGATTTCTCAAGGCAGGGAATACCAAGAAAGAGTAAAAGTTGGAGCTAGTTCATACAAATGTGTGGGGGCCGGCTCAGGTTGCATCTCATGGTGGTTCTCTATACTATGTCAAATTCATAGATGATGCCACAAGGAAGGTATGGATATACTGCATTAAGCGTACGTCTGATGTCTTTGATACATTTAAGAAATGGAAAGTACTTGCTGAGAATGAATGTGGTTTTAAATTGAAATGTTTGAGATTTGACAATGGTGGTGAGTACTGCAACAATAAATTTGACGATTATTATTCCTTGAATGAGATTCATAGAGAGAAAACAGTTCCTAGGACTTCACAACAAAATGGTGTTAGTGAGAGGATTAATAAAACAGTAATGGAGTGTTCATGGTCAATGAGATTGCATACAGGGTTGCCTCTTCAGTTTTGGGAAGAGGCCGTAGATACTGCTGTGTACTTAATCAACAATGGGCCTTCGAGTGCACTAGATGGAGGAATTCCTAAAGAATCCTGGACCGGGAAAGAGGTAGATCTTTCATTTTTAAGAGTATTTGGTTCAGAGGCATTTGTGCATGTTAATAAAGAAAACAAGAAGAAATTGGATTCAAAATCCAAACATTGTACATTCATAGGCTATGGCTCCAATGGTGATTATGGATTTCATTTTTTGGATCTAGATGAATCTAAGATAATTAGGAGTCAAGATGTTTTTTGGATGAAAAGTAGAATGTACAGGGATCAGGTACATAGGATGATAAAAATACCAAGGAAGAATTGGTTGAGGATATAGCTCCTAAAAATGAACTCTATGGTGGAAAATATCCACCTACAAGTACTGAGGTTGACAGTTATTTAGGCCGAGCATGATAACCAGTTTCGGACATCGACACTTTGTCAGAAATTCAAGACAATGAGCAACAAACAAAGAATGAGCCCGTGACACCCCCATCTTTGGTAAGAAGGTCACAATGTATTAGTAGACCTCTAGAAATATTTTCCCCTATATTGTATTATTTGTTACTAATAGATAGTGGTGAGCTAGAGAGATTTGATGAGGCAATGTAGGTGGAATCCACTAAGGAGTGGGAGCGTGGCATGAATGAGGAGATGGACTCCCTAGAGAAGAACCAAACGTGGGATTTGGTCAAATTTCTGGCTGGGAAGAGAGTACTACAAAACAAATGGGTCTACCGTGTGAAAGAAGAAGAAGGTGGATGCAAAAGGTACAAAGAAATGATTGTAGTAAAGGGGTATGAACAAAAGAAAGGTATCGATTTTGATGAAAATTTCTCCCCTATTGTAAAGATGTCTTCCATTCATACTATATTAAGTTTAGTTGCTATTGAAGATTTACACTTAGAGAAAATTGATGTCAAGACGAAATTTCTCCATGGTCACTTGGAGGAGGAGATTTACATGTAACAACCACTTGGGTATGAGGTGAAGGGTCAAGAAAAATTGGTTTACAGGTTGAAGAAGAGCCTATACGGGCTCAAACAAGCTCCTCGACAATGTTATGTAAGGTTCGATAGTTTTATGCGTGAACATGGTTTTACTAGATGTCAGTCAGAACATTGTGTGTACTTTAAAAGGTTGGATAGTGGGAGCTACATTATTCTTCTGTAATATGTAGATGATATGCTTGTAGCATTATCTGATATGTAGGAAATTGCAAAACTTAAGGAGAAGATTGCACAAACATTTGTAATGAAGGATTTGGGTGCAACAAAGAAAATCCTCGGTATGCAAATAAAGAGAGACATGAAAAACAAGAAATTGGTGTTGTCTCAAAAGGAATATGTAGAAAAGGTGTTAGAGAAGTTTCAGATGTAGAAGGCGAAACCCGCTAGTACACCATTAGCTGGGCATTTTAGATTGAGCAAAGAGCAATGCACGATAAAACAAGAGGAGAAAGATTATATGGCACGGGTTCCTTATTCTTCAAAAGTTGGAAGCCTCATGTATGACATGGTTTGTACCAAGCCAGACATTGCCCAAGTAGTGGGAGTTGTTAGTAGGTAAATGGAAAATCCAAGTAAAGCACACTGGAAGGAAGTCTAGTGGATTCTTAGGTACTTGAGAGGGACCAACAACATGCACTTGTGCTTTGGAGGGTCGTATTATACTTTACAGGGATTTGTGGATTCATATATGGCAAGAGATGTGGATAGTAGGAGGAGCACTACTGGATACATGTTTACAGTTGGTGGTGTGGCAGTGAGTTGGATCTCGAAGTTACAGAAAGTAGTTTCCCTGTCTACTACAAAGGCAGAATATGTTGCAGCGACCGAGGCCAGTAAGGAAATGTTATGGATGAGAAGGTTCATGGAGGAGTTGGGTAAGGAGCAAGGGGATTGAAATTTGCACAGTGATAGTTAAAGCATAATTCACCTGGCAAAAAACTTGACCTTCCATTCTAGAACTAAACACATTTAACTAAGATATCACTTCATATGACATGTGTTGGAGGATGGGCAACTGCAATTGGTGAAGATTCATATAGATGATAATCCTGCTGATATGTTTACCAAGCCAATGATAAAGGAGAATTTGGATTTGCATTCAACTTCTATGGGGTCTTTAATATTGAGCTTGAAGTGGAAGAAACAAGCCAAGAAGAAAAGTCCAAGTAGGAGTTGCAAAAATCAGTCTCTAAGTGGGAGATTGTTGGTTGTGGAGCCTGATAGCGACGGGGGTTACAAGGGGGGACTCGCCCCCTGTACGGGGTCTGGGGGCTGCGCATCCAAGTGGGGGTTTAGGGCCAGTGCCCCCAAAAGCCACATTTTATATGTATTTATGCATTGTGAAATCTGGACTGTTCATTATTAGGTCACAGATCTAACGGGTGTTTTTCTATGTTTCCCCAAAATGATAAAAACCATAATATCTTTAAAGGGTCATTATGTATGAGGCTCATTGTAATAGTGGTGATACTGTGAGAGAGAGTTTTACTAGACTGAATAATAAGGATTGGTTGTTTCTGGTGGACGTAGCCCATTTTGGGTGAACCACGTTAAATTTGTGTCTCTGTTTTTATTGCATTCTTTTTTGTTTTACATTTTCTACATTATTCATTACATGCTTGTTTATCTATACAATTGGTATAATCCTAACAACCTTTACATGAAAAATTACCTTTGGAGCCCTATATAAGCAAGTTTATATCAACTCGTTGACTAACCTGGAACAACTTGATAGTCTCATGATCTATTATTGTAAATACTAGCACAAAAGGCACTCAAGGCTCCCTAATTCTTCCTAAATCTGATGCACATCCATTAGGGAAGCCACTTCTACAGTTCTAAGACACTCAACCAAGTTAAGGAGTTTAGGTTCCTTCATTTCCAAGAACTCAAAGATCCCAACTCAATGTATTAACAAGAGCGTAATCATCTCAAACATGGTCAAAGTGATTCAAGCTGTCAACTAATTGCATTCATCTAGATATCACATGCTAGGTGGATAACTACGTGTGGTTTGATGCTAGTTTATAGTAGTGCCAATGTAGGGAGTGCATATATTTTTATTCAACCCAAATATTAACCTTCTTATAAGGTATTCCATCCATGGTTAGGGTTTGAAATCCATTCAACATATTTTTGATGGTTTTGGGATTATGTGACTCTTAGGGTTTGACAACGAGGCATATATTTCAAGACCACTGAGGGACACAAAAAGTTAGAGAACCTCATTCCCAATAGTTCAAAGATCGTACTTTAGGTCCTTAAGCATATGTAACTAATCATGGAAGATTTGTACAGTTCCCTACCAAAGTATTTTTCAATGATAGTCTTAGGAACAAAGCATCTCTAGGTTCATTACTTAGAATTTATCTAGTTTGTTCGCCTAGATCTCTCCTATACCATTATTTTACCATTGAAAATCTATCAATTTACGGCCTCTACCATATTTTATCTCCCCGTGTTGTGCCTGAGAAGTCTCTTCCTTCCTTTTGTTGTCATAATCAATCCGTTCCTGGGCTAAGGATCACGTATGGATCCATGGTTGTTTCCTTGTTTCTCTGTTTGTCTGGAAAGGGTCTATAATTTGGGTGTAAAACTCAGGCTCTCCCGTGTTTTTCCATTTTCCACAGCTGGGATTTGCTGTCCTTGTCATTTTTTTTCCTACATACTTGAAGAAAATGAATGGATGTAGTTCGGAGGAATGTATTTGAGCCTTGTAAAATTTCTAAATTCTATGTCCTTGGAGAAAATTTCATCTCCAGGCTCAAATGGTCATTCTTCTGCATTTTATGTTTGACGGGTGTTTCTCCTAGTCAAATTTACATCCTTGCATCAACAGGAAATGTGGCTTCTTTTGGTTGGCCAGGGGATGGCAGGAAAATGCTTTAACTTGTCACTTTTTGGTATTTGGCAAAAGGGAAAATTTGGTCCCGTAGCTCCACTCAATTCTGATTGGTTCTTTTGGTGCTTACGTGGCTTCTTCTGATTGAATGGGGTGCGTGGAGGTTTGTTTTTTGAACTTTTTCTTTTTGGCTACTTTGGCAAAAATGTTTGAACTTGCCCCACGGCCCCGCCAGGCTTTGATTAAAGAAAAATTTCAGTGGCAGGGAAAAAGTCTTACTTTGACCCCGCAGAAGGACACATGGCAAGGTTAAAGGTGGAGATGTAGGCCTTCAGAGGCAAGTTGGATGTTTTTCCCTTCTGGAAAAATGGAGTAAAATTCTAAAATGGAAGCATTCTCCCACCGAGTCATTTTGAAGCCTTGAGGTCTTTGAAGTTTGCACCATAACGACACGTGGAGGTCTCCGTCGGGTCTTCTTTCCTTAGACTTTCAGTAACTTCTTAAAAGGCCTGAGACATGTGGTGAGCCCGTGCTCATTCAAGGTCTCAAATTTTGGGGACCATCTCAAGATGCGCCATTGTGACATGTGGCAGTTTGAAAAGTCAAAAGGGTGGGGAAGCGGAGCATCGGGGTCAACTTGGATTTTCACCTCTTAAGGATTAAAATATCAAAATGGCTCGCAAGCCCGAGAAAAAAGAGGTCAAGGTTGGATTTGAAAATTCAAAGGGGCAAAGCTCGGAGGAAACTTGGATTTTTTGCCTCTTGTCACCAAAAGGATTAAAACATCAAAATGGCCCGCAGACCCAACAGAGAATAGTCAAAATTTTTCCCCGGTCAATGGCGGAGGTGCGGAATTTCGGGGGAAATTTGGAAAATTTTCCTTTTGTGGAGAAAAGAGTTAAAAGTGTAAAATGAAGCATGGTTCCACTGGGACCCACATCAGAGGCTAGAAGCGGAAGGGCGGAGCTGCGGGGGAAACTTGGAAAATTTTCCTTTTTCCAAAAAAGAGGTGAAATAGAAGATTTGGCCGTGGTTCCTCTGGGACCCACCTTAGGACACGTGTTAGGCTCATTTCTCAAAGGTGGAGGTGCGGAGAAAAATGTGAAAATTTTACATTTTTCCAAAAGTTGTAAAAGGAAAAAAGGAACCCGCAGGCCCATTTTAAAGTGGATCTCCCACGTGGACGGTCCAAATTCAAAATAGAAATCAACGGCAACTATGCATCTATATCTGATTTTTCTGCCATTTTCACTCCAGAGCTCTTGGAGATGCATATTCTTGTGGTCTTTTATCATTTCTTGGATTCTCTACATGCCAAATGAAGAGGAACATTAATCTGGTAGCCTGGTTTGGTGGGGAAGGTCTGTAAACATAACCATAGGATGCAATCTGACTATCGGATTCAACCTCATTTTTCTTTCCTTGATGAAAGACCTGTTGATATCTTGGTTTGGTGAGGAAAATCTGGGGATGTCTTTTACCATTAAGATGAGATCTGACCTCTAGGCTCGATCTGATCTTCCATTTTTTCTTCCTGAGCACGCAAAGAACCAAATTTGATAGATTAGGGGTGGAAGTGGTTGGTGAGTAAAGGGAAAAGTGATCTACCAGAGGAAGGAGTTGAATGTGGAGATGTTCAAAGAGATCTACCCCTTGAGCACCTGACAACTTTTTACAGATCTGATTCTGGGAATCATGATCGGGATCATGGCGAGCACTGGTGCACTCAATGTTTGGGTTTTTTAGGGGGAAAAAATCTGTTGCAAAATGTTATAAATGGCATGATTTTTTCTGTGAAAAGGGTTGGAGGTTGGAAGGTTGGAGTGTTAGAGGTCAGAACTAATTTTCTAAGAAAAAGTCTTGATAGAACCCATCTTTCTGAGAAACTATCTGAAGAAACCTATTTATCTCTTTTGTGTTAAATTTGATCATGTCAAGGTGGTTGCGAGTGTACAACCATTGACAAGCTCTGAGATTGTTCAAGAAACTTTCCCCTGCTGATAAATTTAATCAAACTTGAGTTAATTTGTGTTATTTTTGGGCAAAATTTGTGTTTGCTTTGTTTCTGAATGTCTGCAAGTAGTTTTTCTTGTTCCCATTGCATTCTTACATTGAAATCTGTGTGAATCACACAAGATCTTATCCTTGTGATAGTTTGGTGGCATTTGTAATTTCATTTATCAGAAGAGCTTTCATTTGATAGTGAAATAAACAAATTTAAAATCACTGTGACTCCTAGCATGACTATAAGATTGTTTGTTAGCCTTTGAGGGTATCTTAGGCATGATGAAACAGAGATTGATAATGTTCAGTTAAGTTTTCCAATTTGAGCCTTCATTTTGGATCCTTGAAGTTTGTGTGAAAAGTGCTGATCTGGGCCTCCATTGAAGCACATATTCTGGTTAAAGGAACATCCTAGCTACTCTGAAGCATTCTGTTGTTCGAGCTCTCCATTTTTGTAAAAGTTCTCAAAGATTTGGTATAATCAAACTTTATCCTGCTTCACCTCCCACAAAAATCATTCAAAAACAATTAATCTTACCCATACTACCCCTATTTGTCCTGTGTGTATATAGATGCACAATTTCTAATACCAAAACATGCAAAAACACTCAAGTTTTCAGTGTCTTTAGTGGCATGAACCTTGCTTAGAAGATATCTCCATTATCTAGAGTGACAACTCATGAGAGTTAGGTTTTGTTGTATTGATCATATTTTCTTCAAGGTCTTCTTAAACATTTCACAAGGAAGGAAATCCCCATCTCCTCCATAAACAACAGGCTACAAAAGGGTCCTCTCACCCTGGTTGAAAGGCACAACCATAAAGTAGTGAGGATAGATCAAATCCTCTTCAGGGTGCTATCCATTTCTCCACATCTGAGTGACAGAGGGCCAGTTAGATCCCATCCCCAGCTACAAAATGACTCACTATGATCTATCTGTCTCTAAGCTTCCTGCCAAACCTGTGATGCTGCTCAGACTTTGAAGGAGAATCAATTTGGGTACCAACACCTTACTGGCACCGCTTTTGGGGACATAGTGATTGCAGTTCATATTCAGACCCTGGTAAACACTTCTTGTATGCTCAAAGTGCTAATACATCTTTTTAGGCATCATCTTGTGTTCAGGCCTGTAAGAAGTTTCAAAGTTACAAGTGCTATGTGCAATATTTCCATTTTCTACAGTTATTGCACTAAGTTTCATTGATAAATCTGGGTAAAGAAGAGTCAGGTCTTTCCATTTCCAGTTGCTAGTATTGACAGACATTTGACAGATCATATTTTAGTGCATTTTCACAACTAAGGTGGAAATCCTTAGTGGCGACTCCCTGTTGATCTGATTCTTGATGAGTACCAGTGTCTTAACCTCTGTCAAGTGAGTTTTGTTACTAATCTTTGCAAAGCTGGAAGGAAGAAGATCTTTCTTTGCTAGAGATCCTGCTAGGACATTATTTCCAGAGCTAGGAAAAACAAAGTCAGAAGGAAGAAAATCCTGGAGAGTTGTTGGAGATCAGCAGACAAGAAAAGGGATCTCCATTGATGAAAGTGATCGGCCTATCATTGAAGACTACTATTCAAGTGATTCTGAATCAGGTAGTCTTTTTGTGGAATTAAATTCTCCATCTGGAGAGGGGCCTTCATTTGATTTTGAAAAGTTTGCTTCTCATTCTGCTCCTGTCTTTTCAAAAGTTGATAGGGATTTCCAAGAAACAAGGCCTTTAGGGGATATCCATTTTGGAAGTTATACTCCTGTGTTTCAAAGACCCTCTGTCCCTTATCAATTTGTCTCCCCTCCAGGGTCACCTCCTCAAAACAACATGGCCTTGCCCCCACCCAGACCTCCTTTTGTTGTAAACACCTTTGGTCCTATAAATTTTATAGGGATAGCTGGTTATCCAAATGCAGTTCCCCAGGATGTAAGAAATAGATTACCAAAGTTCCAAGGAAACAACGCTATAACTGGTGATCAACATTTAAAGCTTTTTATCAATATGATGGAAGACTTTGAGATTGAACATGAAGATGTATATATCAAGTTGTTTATCCATACTCTGGAAGAGGATGCAAGGGACTGGTATAAAGCTTTTCCAGATAATTCCATTGATTCTTGGACAGAGATGAACAATGCATTTAGACTGCAGTATGGTGATAGAACTGACCCTAGGTTTCTTCTATCAGAATTTGAAAATATCAAGAAGAATCCTAATGAGTCAGTACATGATTTCAACACAAGGTTTAACAAGACCTTGAGAAGATTGCCTGTTGGCTTAAGGCCATGTGATGAATCATGTTTGATCAAATATTCAGATGCATTTGATAAAAAAACTTGCTTACTACTTGAGGGACAAAAACCCTACTAATTTGAGGCAGGCCTTCACCATGGCTCTGCAAATTGAAAACAACATCAAAGCAATTGGAAAGCCTCCAAAAAGGGAGGGTGTAAAACTAATTAACCCAGAAAAGCCTCAGACAAGTAAGGCTGCTGATTTGGAGGAAGTTGTGAAAACTTTGGCCGGGGTTGTCAAAGAAATATCATACAAATTAGCCCGGGTAGAAAAGGGAATTGGGCAGAGTTCACAAGGTCAACACAAGCAACAAGGCCAAGACAGGTTTACAAATCACCAAAGATCTGATGACAGAGGCAAGGGACCTGTTGGATTTGGAAATAGACAGTCCCAAGCCAGGGAAAATAGAATGGTACCTGATCCTTTGGTTGTCAGAGTTGCTGTTGTGGAGGAAACAAATGTCATTGATTGGTGTGACAGATGTTTCATGCCCCATGCTCCATGTGAGGAAGATCAACAAGAAGAAGAAGAAGCTGATGATGATAATGATGATGATGTCTGCATGGTGGGTTACTCCACGAGCTTACAACAAGGGGAAACTTCAACTGAAGTGATAAGTGCTAGAACTGTTGCTGATTTTTGGGATTGCATCCACCGGGTACCTATTCTTCCTCCCTCTCATACTTTAGAAGTTGATACTGTACAAGATTTTGAACTGCCCAATAATGAATTTGAATATTTAAGAGCTTTAATGATAAAGAAGTATGATGGAGGAATCCCATCTGAGGAGGACAAGCAACTATTGATGAATGTTGTTGTGGCTCAAGAAAAGGAACACAACACAAGGAATAGGGTTGTCAAAGGTACATGGCCTCAGGCCAAGCCAAAAACTCCATTGCTTTCAAATATTCCTAAAGAGGCTCCTAAGAAAGATGCATCTGCCAAAGGCCTTGCTGTCCCAAACAAAACTCATACCCCTCCTCATGCCCAAGCTGTCAAAATTCTTGTGCCATCTAATGAGTGTGTCAGCCTTCCTTCCAATGTTGCCTTGCCAAAGTCTGCCCCTTATGATATTGCCCAAGTCTTGAGTCAGATCAAGATCTCAGTTCCAATTGTTGAGTTGCTTAGGATTCCTGAGCACAAGAAAGGGCTTTTGAATATTTGGGGCTGAAAGAGGAGAAGACTGCCTTGGGTAGAAATATAAACATTGTGGAAACTCCCCCAGTCATTGAAGAGTTAGAAACACCACCAGTGCCGGAGGAACTAGGTGAACCACCTGAGGTTTATTTGGGGACATCCTTGGTGGACTCTCAGCTAAATGTGGATCCATTCTTCACCACTCTAATCATTAAGGACAGACTGCTGCACAACTGCATGTTTGACTCAGGGGCATCATGCAATGTCATGCCTTTGGAAGTCATGAATGAGCTGAATATTAAGGTAACAACAACATATGGGAAGTGTACTGCTATGGACTCCAGAGAGGTGCCAGTGGTGGGATGTGTGAAAGGTCTGGTGGTACAACTTGCAGCCTATCCAGGCAGGGACCTGAAGCTTGATGTAGTTATTGTTGACTGCCCAGCCAAGTGGGGTATGTTGTTGTCTAGAAAATGGGCTGCAAGTGTTGGTGGGAGTGTTCAAATGGATATGTCCTATGCCACCATCCCAATTGAGGGCAGCCTTGTCAAGTTGTATGGGGAAAAGAAGATGTTGCACCTTATTGAGGATCCCAACAATGCATCCTATGAGGTATTGTACACAAGTGTTGATGCTGATAACTTCATAGGATATGCTGATGGAAAAGAGCACAAAATTGAAGAATGCAAGTATCTTGAAAGGGCAGGATCTCCTTGGACTTTATTGTTTGATGGAGCTTGCTCCAAGTTTGGAAATGGTGCTGGTGTTGTTCTGATCTCTCCAGGCCAGGAAAAGTTTGTCTTTTCCTTCAAACTCAACTTTGAGTGTACTAATAACATTGCTGAGTATGAGGCATTGTTGTTAGGTTTGAGGATTGCTTGGAAATATGGTGTTAAAGACATCATTGTCAAAGGAGATTTAGAATTAATTGTCAAGCAAGTCAGAAAACTGTATGCCACAAAAAATCAGTGAATGAAACAATACAAGCATGCAGTTTGGGATTTCATTGAGATGTTTGATTCATTCAACATTGTGCATCATGATAGGAGGTTCAATGATTTGGCAGACAAGCTTGCTGTGTTGGGATCTCGGTTTGATAATTGTGCAATGTCCCCATATTGTGAATATGATGTTGAAGTATTGACAAGGCCATCTGTCCCTGACAACATTAAGCATTGGTAAGGTTTTTGATGATGATGCTCAGGTCAGAAGATTTATGTAGAATAAAGGAGAGTTTTCTGATCAAAATATTGATTGGGAGCCAATGGTGTGTGTAGCAGAGGGAAAAGAAACCTTGTTTGGCAAAGGCATTATCCAACTGAAGACTAATACCATTCCTAGAGGGCTGGTTGCTCTTGAATCCAACTTTGATAATGCTGATCGCATTATTAACAGATGCATAGCAGCCTCAAGGGATATTGAGGAGCATGACCTTGGCACAAAGGAGAAACCAAGGAAGATCTGGTTAGGAAGCAATCTCAGCAAGGAGGAAAAACAGTCCTATGTCCAATTGCTGAAAAAGTATCAAGATTGCATGGCTTGGACTTATTCTGAACTAAAGGCATATAGAGAGGATCTGTTTCAACATGAGATTCCCTTGGAATCTAATGCAAAACCATTCAGGCAGAAATAGAGACCAATCAATCCGCTCCTATCTCTCAAAATGCAAGAAGAACTGAAGAAACTGAGAGATGGAGGGATTATTCAGCCCACAAGGTATTCTTCCTGGGTTGCAAATCTAGTACCAGTCAGAAAGAAGAATGGTGACATCAGGCTGTGTGTGGATTTCAGAAATTTGAACAGAGCATCAATGAAGGATAATTATCCTTTACCAAACATGGAAAACATGTTGCAGCTAGTGACTGGTTCTGAGTTACTTTCTACCCTGGATGGTTTCTCTGGTTATAACCAAGTTGTGGTGAAGGAATCATAAAGAATTAAAACAACCTTTACCACTCCTTGGGGGACTTATGTGTATGTCAGGATGCCCTTTGGTCTGATGAATGCTGGAGCAACCTTTCAAAGAGCAATGGATGTTGCTTTTGCTGGTTACATCAATGATTTTATTGCTGTTTACCAGGATGATGTGATTGTGTTCTCCAGAAAGCGAGGTGATCACTTGCTGCACTTGGAAAAATGCTGATAAGATGTAGAGAGTATGGTATTTCACTCAATCCAAAGAAGTGCCATTTTGGAGTACAGAAGGCAAAGTTGCTTGGTCACATTGTGTCACAAGAAGGGGTGATGATTGATCCAGAAAGGGTAGAGGCCATCAGCAAGGTCCCAATTCTAAGAACCAAGAAAGGAATCTAGTATTTCTTTGGGTAGATAAACTTCATCAGAAGATTCATATCAAACTTTGCTGAGTTGACCATTCCAATCACTGACATGCTGAAGAAGGACCAAGCCATCAAATGGGAGGAGGATGCCATTCAAGCTTTCAATGGGATCAAGGAGGCATTAAAGCATGCCCCTGTTTTAGCAGCTCCAGATTATAAGAAGCCTTTCCAACTATTTTCCTTTGCTTCAGAAAACACTATTGCATCTGTCCTGTTGCAGAAGGATGATGAAGGGGCTGAGAGGCCAATTGCCTTTTTCAGTAAGGCATTGCAGGGGGTTGAGCTGAAATACACTATTATGGAGAAACATACATTTGCCTTGGTGAAAGCAACAAAGGTTTTTAGGCCTTATATTCTGAGTTCCAAAAATTTTTCTTATGTTCCCCACACCATGGTCAAAGACATCTTATCAGAGATGGAAGTCTCAAGCAAAAGATGCAGATGGGTGAACAAGTTGCATGAATATGACATGGACATCCAAACCACGAAGTTGGTGAGAGGTTTGGGCTTGGCTAAGCTTATGGCTGAGAGCAACTTGCAAACTATTGAGGTGAATGAGGTAGAAGAAGGAAGGGTAGATGTTTTTGAAAAACTGATGAGTTCTGAGTGGTACAAGGATGTGATTTTTTATCTCAGACATTTATACTGCCCTGAGTATTTGAGTAAGAACCAAAAAAGGGCCCTTAAGTTGGCTTCCCAGAAATATGTCATTACTGATTATGGGTTAGCTTGGAAGAACCTGAGGGAGTCCTCTTAAGGTGCATCATTGAAGATGAAGCCCCCAAGATAATTGTTGATCTCCATGGAGGAGTTTGTGGGGGGAATTTTGCTGGAAAAGTCACAGCACACAAGATCCTGAGGGCTGGTTATTGGTGGCCAACTCTCTTCAAGGATGCAACTCTTTTGGTTAGAAGATGTGAGAGTTGCCAGCGCTTCTCTGGAAGACTGAAAGCTTTAGGCTCCCTTCCTTTGCAGCCTGTATCAATTGAAGCCCCATTCAAGCAATGGGGAATGGATTTCATTGGTGAGATTTCAGACCCTTCAAGTGCTGGCCATAAGTGGATTCTTGTAGCCACTGATTACTTCACCAAGTGGGTGGAGGTAATCCCCACCAAGAGAGCAACACACCAAATTGTCATGGACTTCATGTTGAACCATATCATCTGCAGGTTTGGGGTGCCAGTCAAAATTGTTGCTGACAATGCCATGAGCTTCAGAGCTAAACCCTTGGTGGCAATGTGCATAGAATATGGGATAAATTTGACATATGCCTCTAATTATAATCCCCAAGGAAATGGACAAGCTGAGTCTAGTAATAAAAATTTGCTAAAGATTATCAGAAGAACCTTGGAGCTTAACAAGAGAAAATGGGGTGAGCAGTTGAAATTTTCCGTCTGGGCTGGCTGAATTACTTTTAAAAGAGTAACTAGATAGAGTCCATTTGAGTTGGTATATGGAACTCAGGCCTTACTACCCCTACATATGCAATTATCCTCATATCAGTTCATGCAACAACTAGAAGATCAAGAAGTAAGTCCATATGATGCCTGCATTAACCAGATTGTTGAACTTGATGAAGAAAGGAGGGCATCCCACCAAAGGCATGTAAGGTTCAAAGAAAATCTGAAGAAGTTGTTCGACAAGAAGGTCACTCCCAAAGCTTTCAATGTTGGAGATCTCGTGATGCTATGGGATAGCAGGCATGAAGATAAGGGAAAGCATGGCAAATTTGAGGCATTATGGATGGTCCCTTACTCCATTGATATTAGAATTGGTGAACATACCTTCTTCCTAAAGGACTTAGATGGGGAACTGTGCTCAAATTGCATGTTAATGGAAGGCGCTTGAAGCATTTCTTGGATTGATTCCCCAGTAATCAAGGTGAGCATCATCTATACAGTGTATAGTTTGTTGGTTTGTTTCTTGTCTTTTGTGTTTTTTGCTCGTTTTGGTCCTTGGTGACCTGTTTTTGTTGGTTTCTTTGTTCGTTTTTTAGGAGATGGCTCCGGTTTCTCTACTCTGCAAGTTGACTCCTTTGCCTAATGGATATTTTTGGCACTTGGTCTACCTTTGTTCTTGTGGCACTCGCAGGGAGTGCCCATCCCCGAGTCGGAGCCAATGTTGGTGCTAAAAATAGTTTCGCCCCGTTTTGCCATTGAAAATCTATCAATTTACGACCTCTGCCATATTTTATCTCCTCATATCATGCCTGAGAAGTCCCTTCATTCCTTTTGTTACCATAATCAATCCGTTCATGGGTTGAGGGTCACGTATGGATCCATGGTTGTTTCCTTGTTTCTCTTTTTGTCTGGAAAAGGTCTGTATTTAGGTGTAAAACTCGAGCTGTCCCATGTTTTCTGTTTTCCACAGCTAAGATTTGCTATCCTTGTCATTTTTCCCTAAATACTTGAGGAAAAATGAATGGATGTAGTTCGGAGGAATGGATTTGAGCCTTAACATTTCTAAATTCTATGTCCTTGGAGAAAATTTCATCTCTAGGCTCAAATGGTCATTCTTATGCATTTTACGGTTTGACGAGCATTTCTCCCAGTCAAATTTACATCCTTGCATCAACAGGAAATGTGGCTTCTTTTGGTTGGCCAGGGGACGACGGGAAAATGCTTTAACTTGTCGCTTTTTACCTTTTTGGCAAAAGGGCAAATTTGGTCCCTTAGCTCCGCTCAATTCTGATTGGTTCTTTTAGTGCTTACTTGGATTCTTCTGATTGAATGGGGCGTGACGAGTTTGTTTTTTGAACTTGTTCTTTTTGGCTACTTTGGAAAAAAGTTTGAACCCACCCTGTGGCCCCCCAGGCTTTGATTAAAGAAAAATTACAGTGGCAGGGAAAAAGTCTTACTTTGACCCTGCAGAAGGACACATGGCAAGGTTAAAGGCAGAGATGCAGGCCTTTCGGAGGCAAGTTGGATGCTTTGCCCTTTTGGCAAAATGGAGTAAAATTCTAAAATGGAAGCGCGCCCCTGCCGAGTCATTTTGAAGCCTTGAGGTCTTTGAAGTTACGCCATAATGACATGTGGAGGTCTCCACTGGGTCTTCTTTCCTTAGACTTTTCAGCAATTTCTTAAAAAGGCCTGAGACATGTGGTGAGCTCACACTCATTGAAGGTCTCAACTTTTGGGGGACCATCTCAAGATGTGCCATTGTGATAAGTGGCAGTTTGAAAAGTCAAAGGGGCGGGGAAGTGGACCATCGGGGACAACTTGGATTTTTTCCTCTTAAAGGATTAAGATATCAAAATGGCCCCCAAGCTCGATAAGAGAAAGGTCAAGGTTGGCTTTGAAAAGTCAAAGGGGCGGGGAGGCGGACCATCAGAGGTAACTTGGATTTTTTGCCTCTCGTCACCAAAAGGATTGAAGCATCAAAATGGCCCACAGACCCGACAGAGAATAGACAAAATTTTGCCTTGGTCAATGGTGGAGGTGCAGACTTTCGGGGGGGAATTTGGAAAATTTTCCTTTTGTGGAGAAAAGAGTTAAAAAGTGTAAAATGAAGCGTGGTTCCGCTGGGACCCACAGCAGAGGCTAGAAGTGGAAGGGCAGAGCTGCAGGGGAAACCTGGAAAATTTTCCTTTTTCCAAAAAGGAGGTGTGGAGCAAAATGTGAAAATTTTACATTTTTCCAAAAGTTGTAAAAGGAAAAAAGGAACCCGTAGGCCCGTTTTAAAGTGGATCTCTCATGTGGATGGTCCAAATTCAAAATAGAAATCAATGACAACTGTGCATCTATATCTGATTTTTTCGCCATTTTCACACTAGAGCTCCTAGAGATGCGAGTCTTCATGATTTCTCGATATTTCTTAAATGCTAGACAAGAAAGGGGAGTCAATTTGATATCTAAGTTTGGTGAGGAAGATCTAGGGATGTATTTTGCCATTAAGATGAGATATGACCTCTGGGCTCGATATGATCCTTTTTTTTTTCTTCCCGAGCACACAAAGAACCATATTTGACAGATTAGGGGTGTAAGTGGTTGGCAAGTAGAGGGAAAAGTGATCTACTAGAAGAAGGAGTTGAATGTAAGAGATATTTGAAGAGGTTCACCCCTTGAGCACCTGAAAATTTTTTACAGATCTGATTCTGGGAATCGTGATCGGAATCATGGCGAGCACTGGTGCATTCAATGTTTGGATTTTTTTGGGGGAAAAAACTCTGTTGCAAAATGTTATAAATGACATGATTTTTTCTGTGAAAAGGGTTGGAGGTTGGAAGGTTGGAGTGTTAGAGGTCAGAACTGATTTTCTAAGAAAAACTTGATAGAACCTGTCTTTTTGAGAAACTATCTGAAGAAACTTGTTTATCTCTTTTATGTTAAATTTGATCATGTCAAGGTGGTTGCGAGTGTACAACCATTGACAAGCTCTGAGATTGTTTGAGAAACTTTCCCCTGCTGATAAATTTAATCAAACTTGAGTTAATTTGTGTTATTTTTGGGAAAAATTTGTGTTTACTTCATTTCTGAATGTATGCAAGTAGTTTTTCTTGTTCCCATTGCATTCTTACATTGAAATCTATGTGAATCACACAAGATCTTATCCTTGTGATAGTTTGGTGGCATTTGTAATTTAATTTATAAGAAGAGCTTTCATTTGATAGTGAAGTAAAAGAATTTAAAATCACTGTGACTCCTAGCATGATTATAAGATTGTTTGTTAGCCTTTGAGGGTATTGTTGTATATATCTCCCTCCCTGGGTAAATATAGAAAAACGAAAGAATATGGAAATTAAAGAAACTCAAAACCTGACATTTATTTTACGCCGCAAGTCGCGCCCAAGGTGCAGGTTGGAGGCGTAAAGCACAAAGTGTCGACATGGAAAAATTTGCACCCAAGGTGCAAGTTGGAGGTGCAAAGCACAAAGTGTTGACATGGAAAAATTCACGCCCAAGGCGCAGGTTGGAGGTGCAAAACACAAAGTGTCGACATGGAAAAATTCGTGCCCAAGGCGCAGGTTGGAGGCGCAAAACACAAAATGTCAATACCACATTTTCAGCACCTATGGTGCACTTAAGAGTATGTTGACATGAGGATGGATGCACCGAGGTGCATCTTCACGAGGCACAACATTTTGAGCATTGACACCCCGACAGAAAGCAAACCCTGACACTGATATTCAAATGGCCATAACTTTTCACAGGGAGCTCAGATTCACGCAAGGTTGGAATTTTCAGAAAGCTTACGAGGTCCTCTATCCAAATACAAATGGATATCTTTAATTTGGTGAGAACACGTTTTTCAAAAATGCAAAATACAATTCACCAATTTTAGGGGTTTGCTAGGGTTCTCACCTACCGCCATAATGAGATGGATTAAATACAACCTTGAGGTGGTTGGGGTAGATTTGGAATTCCTCTCTCTTCCCTCTCTCGTTATTCCTATAAATTGTAAGGAGGGGATTCATTCTAAACATTGGACATTCTTGTTTTACCCCTCCCTTCTTCTCTTTGGCAGGTGAAATTTTGGAGTTCAAACCTCTCATCTAAAACTATAATGCAACTTTTCCTCTTGGCATTTTGTAGTGTATTGTATCAATCTTTGGAGCAATAATACATGTTTGTGGATGATTCTCAACCCTCTCTGTGTTCATTTTCATCCTCCTGATCTTTCACTGCAAATCTGATTATCTGTGCATGATCTTGCATTGCATTTTAATGGTTTGTGTTTATTGGCAAGACAGGTGTTTCTTTATTCCTCAGTGCACCACCTTTGTTAGTTTAGGTTTATTTTTTATGCATCTTCTTACCCTGTCTCCTTGGCAAGTAAGATTAGGTTTTTGAGTAAACCCTCTGCATTTTTATGTGTGCATCTGAATAGAGGAATAGGAACCGGCCTTCATCCGGAGAGCTTTCCCGATTCACAAGGTCCCACACTTGGGAAAAGCTCTATGTTATGCAATCGCACTGAGAGTCTCAACCCATCGAGTTGTAGACATTTAGGGGTGCTGTGATTCGCCATCAATAGGTATATTAGGCATGATGAAATAGAGATTGATTGTAGTGCCCACTTCCCTTTGACACTTTTAATATTCATCATGATACTGCTGACTATATTATGAACATTATTATAATTTTGATTTAGTATGGTGTTAGATGTCAAATCATGGATTATTGTTGACTTTGATTCATATATGATGCATGATGATTGTTGAATTTGATTCATATATATATTTATGGATGTTGTTAGGACATGTGATATTTGAATATATTGAGGAGACCGAGAAAATTGAAATTAAAATTGATGATTATATAGTTGTTGATGAAATTATAAGTGATATTGTTGATTGTCTGGATGTTGTTGTGATTCATATATATATATATATATATATATATATTGATGATTTTGAAATTATATTATATTCATTTGGATGTTCTGATATGGCCATGAGGCCGAAGGAGGTATTTGTGTTTTGTAGGTTAAAATATCACAACAAGCATCGGGGGATTGGAGACCAACTACATTGGAATTCTAGATGAATTCAACAAGGTCACCATGGAAACTAGTATTTACTTATGTGTGTTATGGATTCCCATGGGGGGATCACCTTTAATTGTGACCAAGGGGTTTTATGTATTCCTTTTATTTTTTAGTCCCTTTTGTTTATGTTTACATGTGTTTATTTCGTGGTGCTTTTACCCCTTTCATTAGTTATTATATGGTGTGTAAATTTTGTGAGTAATCATATTGTTAAAATAAATAAATCAAATATGTCATAAGAAAGTAATTAACAGAGTTGTTGGCCATGATTCAAAGTGTTACAAGTAATGTGTAAGTATTGTAAGAGATGTGTAAGTGATGTGTAAGTTAACTTTTGAGTGTGAAACACTCCACCTTCTTGGAAATTCCAAATTCTCATTGAAAACTGATTTTGGAGGCTTGTGGGACAAGTTAAACTTGTCCCATACCTCTTAAATTTATTTACCAACCATACCTATGATTGGAGAGTTAAATTTAGCCCTTATTTATTAATTTTTGTAAGTCAAGTTGAATGTTTTTATTGCACTTTTCTTACATGATTTAATTTCAGTCCTTTGGGGTGTGAGTTGGATTTGAGTATGTTAGTAAACTGTCATATTATTCACCAATCTATTTATTGTGCATTGGAGAATGAAGTTGAATTTTGGGGTTGGGGTTGAGGATGTGTGATGTGACATCCTACATGGATCCACCTCATCCTCTTCCCTTCCCTCTTCTATAAAATTTAAATTCCTTGCCTCGTTTTCGGTTGCTTCACTTTGGAGACTTGATTCTTGGGTGAATTATTTTGCTGTTTTGGAGCTCTTACTTTGAATTTTTTTGGGAGATTGTTGCATGCTTGTGCTTGGCTGATTTGAGATTGCTTGCATTGAGATAAAGCTTGCTATTTTGGAATTTGGAACAACTCCATCATGGAGAGGTAAGAGCTTGGCTCTCGAAATGCTCTTCTTATATGAATGTAAATGTTAATGTGTGAATGTTTTGGCATGTTTGTGGGCTATTGGGTAGATGGCCTAGGAATGGTGTAGGAGAAGACTATGGGGTATAATTTTGGGAGGCACTAGTGTGTTTTAGGGAGGTATAAGGGTGGAGGGAGTTGGGATTTGGGTTCCACCTTATAAAGAGATAACTTTCATTTCTTTACTTGTTATGGGGTGAAATAAGAGGTTGGGGAGGCATAAGGAAATGTGAGGAATAAGGGGTACTTTGGGGAGGCATAAAGAATGTCAGGGTTGTGATATACTTTATTTTGACGGTTTTTATTTCAGGTGGTGATACCCATTTCCCCTTTTGGGAGGCATAAGAAGCATACCCCATAGTTTCTTGCTCCTTTGGCTTGTTTGATGAAGCCTTAGTATTGTTTGTCATGTTTTAATGTAGTTGCAAACTACATTATGTTTTGGACTGTATTTTATTGTGGAAATGCTACTTGCATGTTTTGTGGAAGCCTATTGTTGCCATGAGTTGTATCACATCTTTTACTGCACTGTGGTTGGGGCTATGGGGCCAATGAAGAAGGATGGCTTCTCCTTTTTATTGGATGTCTTGGTTAGGTGGAGAGCATTTTCTTTCCCCTACTCTTGTTGTGATCAAAATTTGGAAGAATGAAAAATACGCATGCTACTATTTTGGAGCAAGGACGCATGCTGCTGTTTAAAATTTTCCCACCACCCCACTGACCCATAGCCAATTAGGAGCTGCCATGTGGCATCACGATGTGTCGGCGGAGGTGCGGGTGGATTCTATCCTTTTTTCCCTTCCAGGCGTTAAAATAATCTTCTCACGGCCACCTCGCCTTCCCCACATTGGCTTGGAGACACCACGTGTCCTTTTCGGACTTGCGGGAGTGCGGGCGCAAAGCTGGCTTTTCGCCCTGCGCGGGAAGAATTTTCAAAATGCCTCCCGCCGCCCCGCTCTCCCCATGCTGACTTAGGAGGCGCCACTTGTCCCTTGTGGACTTGCAGACCCGAAGGCGCAAACTTGGTTTTTTTTCCCTCATGCAGGAAATTTTCAAAAAGTCTCCCCGCGGTCCATCAACCCACCCTTGGGGCAAATTTTCACCCCTGGGCCCGCATGCCTGCTCTTGGGAAAAATTTTCACCCCAAGGCCTGCCGGCCCATAACTTTAAAAATATGAGGAGTTAGGAGGACTTATTTATATCACTGGAAAGGTGAGGAAATTTCCTATACAATGAGAATGATTTAGGGAAATTTTGAATGTGTTAATTTTGAGAAAAATTAGTTGAACCTTTAAGCGTGTTAGAGAGTGTGTATGGTGAGGAATTACCCTTTGAACCTATTTGAACCTTCTAACCCTAAATTTATGAACCTTGTGACCTCTAATTTTTGTTAACAAAATAGAAGTACATTTTAGTGGATTAAAATTGATCTAGAACTTGTTAATGATAACTATTGTCTTGTAACTTGGTTGTAGACTCCTTTAAACAAAAAAAAATTATTGCATAATTTTCCTAACTAATCCTAGGTAGTTCTTGGGTCTCAAGTGGGTTGTTTTTTTAGCGGTCATCACACTTGGTATCAGAGCCATGGGTTAAAATCTTGGACCCTTGGGCACACTAGAAAACTTGAGACATGAATTGTAAACCTAGCACACTTTTAAATCTAGAAAACAACCTTGTTTGAAAATTGAAAAAAAAAATAAATACGTATGAAGAAATATTACATTACTCTATTCATTTGAACTACCAAAATTAAAATAATAATAAAATAATAAGTTGTTTGAATTGTTGTACTTGCTTAGCGGCATTTTGTCTAAACCCGAGTAACTAAGAATGTCAAATTAAATTGATTTTTGTGAACTTCTAGTGTAGTGGAAACTTGGTTCCCCTTTGAAAATGTGTTGTTTTGCAAGTCCTAAATCTTGATTTAATTATATGATGCGTTAAGCCCTTTTGAGACCCTTCCTTATTGGAGTTGTTGGAATGATAAGTTGTATGGTGTGATTCTTGTGGTTGGACAATAGTGGTTGTGTTCTGGGTCAGGAAGAGTTAATTAGAAGTTGTTTAGAGATTCCTTCCTTCAGTGGTTAGGAAAGAGGGTCTGGTTGTCAGTTTTCCATTTTGTTACCTATATGGGAGAGTGGACATTAAGTCTGGGTGTCATTTAGGACCCAATCCTACGTATGTGTCCTTGGAACTAACCTCAAGGCAGAGTACCCCTATTGGCGGCCATGAAGGGCTGCGGAGTGAATGTGGTGTTAAATTTTGTGTTTTACATTTGTAATCTTGTGTTATTTTATCAAGGACCAACATCTTATTTTATGATTGATTTGAGAAGCTCTGAGGCTTTATTTTTATTTATTATTTATTTTTTATTTTTGTGAGAATTTTCAGACTTTGCAATGTGGCTACTTAGCCACTTTCCTTGATTGTCAACATTTCTTGGATTTTATTTTGATTGGTGACTCAGAGCTCATTATGTTGTTGGCTACTTAGCTAAACGTTACGTGGTTCCTTCTTGCATGATGATGAGTTGGTTCTATGCTTTTTGTATTGTGACATTTCATCATATGGGGGTACACCCTGGGTGTCTTGAATGTCTTCTTAGGTGCTTAAAGTTATGCCTTGGTTTTGGATGCACAAAACCTTGAGGGTGTCTAGGATCTTAGAGTGAATTTTTCATTGCTTGACCTTTCTAGATAGAGAGATCGTTGTGTTGTGCGTTCTAGTTGGCAGTCTGTTAGCGGTGGTGGTGATTCTCTTACAGTCTGGTAAGAGCTTGAACGTCGTCGGAGTAGAGGTGTTTAATTGTGGGTTGATGAATTATGTTAGGATTTTATTTCTTTTGGCTGGCTATGGATGTTAGTGGAAAAGTGTGTGTCTAGTAGTGGCTTCTTTTCGATGGCATGCTAAGTTTTATCAGGATTTCCTTATTTCATTATATAAAGTAGTGACTTGAGGGTTGTATGCATCTTGGTAATTATGGTTAGAATTAATCCCATTCGAGTATTGTGTGTGTAAATTAAGTGTGTTTGTTTTCCCTCTTGACCTATAAATAAGTCTACCCTTTCCTTAAACTTTTTAAGTTACTATGAATAACACTCTATGACCTATTAATTTTGAATTATGTGGAGACACTTATGGATGCTTTGAGTCTTTTGGACCATGCCACTAGTGATGTTAGTGTAATTAGACCTTGATGAATTAATTCGAGTGGTATTTTATAATGGGATTCTTCTTGCGAAACTGTAACTCTTGGTCGTAAAGCCATGTTGAATAGATAGCTGATTGGCTGCTTACAATTGATGCTTTCTAGTGAGTATGTGGTGTTCTTATAGTTAAAATATTTCCTTGTCATTTTGATTGCTTGGTTGGTGGTATCTTGTGGTAATATGGGTGTAGATTTGAAAAATTTCCTTGTCTTATCATGTGAGTAAAAATGTTTTTGCCAAAACAACAAACATTGTTAAACCCTAGTAGATCAGTAAAAGTAATTATGCTTCCTTAATGGGTCTTCCTTGTAACTTCCTTTGAGAACTTGTAGAAACCCACTAGGAATGTTTTATGATACTTGTAATTAGTGGAAAAATATTGAAATATTGTTGTGATCCATGTTGGTTGATTGTTTCCTAGTTCTTACAAATTAATAATGTGTTTTCTATGTTGAATGTCCCTTGTTTCCTTAGAATTAAAAATGTGGTGTGTTGATTTACCTCTCTCTCCCATAAAAGTAATAGTGTGATATGTTTACCCTTCCTTCTCATTAAATTTTGTCGACAAATTGACTCACCTAAACATCATAAAACTATAATTGAGGAGATTTGGCCTTGAAGCTTAACTAATAAACTGGGACTTAGAAAGAGAAAATGGCTCCTTGATTTAACCTTGGTAGATTAATAGAAGAAATAAAAACCATGTAGAAGAACAAAAAGGGAATTGCATGTTTTCCATCTACCTCCCCTAGGAGTAGAGATAAATACTTTTTCTTTTTCCACCTTTACACAATGGCGAGATATCATGCCCACCTTAGTGGTCCTGTATAACACAAACAAATGATGTCAAATAGGAGGAATTTTAAAAAAAACTTGTAAAATAAATACTAAACAAAACACAAATCTGATTTATAAAATAAGTAAGATTTATGTGTATTCTACACAATGTATAGTTGAACCTGTAGTTTTGTCGCCTACCCAGAATTATGAAACATCTAGTGGATAGTAATGTGTTCTAAGTTGTTGTGATGCCCCACCTCGGGACACCGAAATACACACCAAGAATGACTAAAAATTTTGGGTAAATTTTTTTTTTGAAGTGAACTAAAATAATACCAATGTTTGCCTTCACCTATCCCCATTAATAATTAATTTATATTAATATCTTAACCCTGAGTAAATTATTTACTAGTCCCAACGAGAAATTAATTATTTACTTCTATTTCTAAGTTTACTAAAGGAGCCATAAACCCCTCATAATTCTACCCCTCTTACCTTATTTAAGTTAACTCCTCACATCCCCTTTAATTTATTTTCCCATTCCCATTAAAATATCATGACTTAAGAGTGAACAGGTTTGGATTTGGAGAACCCTTGGATAGAATCTAATCCCGACCATAGATCTGAAATCTACCCTAAAGTTTGCCCTAATGCATCTTTAACTCTTTTCCATATATTTTTTGTTCTTTGTTTTTGTTTGAAATATGCAGGTGGGGAGAAGATGAATGGAAGAGATTCTTTCCTTATTGTATTTTCTGGGAGGGATCAACAGGTTAACAAACCCCCCCTTTCTCCTGTGAAACGATTGTTTTTTCTAGCTGATATGGTGTGAGCCACGGGTTTTAGATCTCTGTTATGTTCTTCTTTTAAGGATTGTTCATGGGGGCTACGCAGGTAAAATCTAGTGGTGGGTGTGGAAGTGTGGGTGACCATGGTAAGGGGGAAAATGGGAGATGTAAACATGTAAGAGAGGGATTTACTGGAAGGAGAACTTAGATCGGGTGGTTTTAAAAATTGCTCTTTATTGCAGATGAAGGGTGGTTTACAGGGTTGAGCGCAGCGTTTTGGTGGATGGAGGATGGGAGTGTGGACAACAAAGGGGAAGGTCACAGGTGACAGGGTAGTGTGGGGATCAACATGGTGTGGCGTGCGTTTTGAGAGGGAGGGCACGGCCCCTAGACATATTCAATCTGTTTTCAGGTTTTTAGACAGTCGAATCCCATGCCAAATTTATTTTTTTTAAATGTTCGGCACACACACCACACTGCACATTTGTTTTTGTTTATAATATTTGACTTGCAATAAATTTATTTATATACTATGATCTAACACATGTGTTAAACATAATAAGGCGTATTGATATAATATATATATCTACCTTATAAAACGAAAACTTACTGTAATTAGGTACGTAAATATTGCTGAAAATTATTTTACAAGCATTACATTTGCGAGAGAATAACACTAAATATAAATTTTCTGAATTTAATTTAATTTGTGTAATGTATGGGAAGAAAAAAATCTTTCAGCTTATGTACAAGCTAATATGATTTTCCCTATTTTGAGATTACAATTAATGAACACAAAGTCTTAATGTTTTCAAAGAAGGTATTTGACTAAGCTAACACTTTAGTTAGAGAGGTAGGAACATATAATCTAGTAGTTTCATCCATTAAAACAAGATTAATCAAGAAGAAAGTTTCAAAGACTAGATTTTATTCTATGATTGCTTAATTGTAAACAAATCATTATAAGCTTCAGAGAAGTGTTTACAAAAATGATAAAGTTTATTTCACACACACACAACACACACAACACCACAACACAATACAAGACACACACACTTTCATTTCAAACACAATGCACAAAGTTTATTACATGATTTAACAAGAGGGATATCAACAACAGTAAGAATAATTTTTTCAATGATAACAACTTTCAATTAAATAAAATCAAAATGATTTAAAAAATCTCATATTAAAGGAAATAACTATTTTACAAGAATTTTTCCAAAGGATCTTAAGCTCACATAACAAAATAATTCCCAAAATCTGCTTAACTACTTAAAGAATCACCATTAAGAGCTTCTTTACAAGGTTGAAAGAAAATTGCTCAAATAAATCATAGAATACAAGTTTACAAGTAATTTTCAAATTACAAAATAGGTATTTTACAAGATAATGAAAACTTCCCACATAGCCATTCCTTACAAGATACAATGAAAATGAAGTTTCCATAAAATGGTGAATGAGACAAAAAATTCCAAATTGGCAAGTGTCTCCATATGTCCTCCACTTTGAGCCTTCCAACTTCATATAGTTTCCAAAGGAATCCAACACAAGGAGAAAGAAACTTTTTTAACCACCCAACCTTAGGCATCATTACATGCCTTTCCAAGGTTGGGACATGCTAGCCTCCCCCAAGCCCATGGGAAAGAGGACTAGCATCCACAATTTGCACAAGATTTAGGGTGACAACAAACATTACATCCACATTAAAGACAAGACAAATATTAAAACAAGACTACCAATTATTACAAAGATGAACAAGAGGAGAAACCATGTTCTACCTCTAAAATGGGGAAGAGAAGAAAGAGATATCCAAATGCCAAAAGTTGTAACCGACATTAGTTGCACAAAAACATGATCTCCATAACCTCCTTATTCCTCCAAAGTTCATTCAAAACCTCCTTATTTCTCCATCCTTTCACCAAAATCCTTCTTGGAAGGATTTTCAAACCCAAAGGGGTTTCCTCTCCAAGAATTGGGAAGGGGTTCAAACCATATGAAAACCTTCCCCACCTCAAACCATTTGAGGGGAGAAACAAAAATCCTACAAGACTTGCCCATCAAGCCATAAGGATTGAGAGGGAAAATTCCCTCTCTTTCCCCCACAAACTCCAAAACTCCATCATGCCATATGATGGATGGAGCAAAAAAAATAAAACAATAAATAAAATCTTCAACAAGTAGCAACACACATTTTAAAGTAAACCAAGACTAATATCTAACATGATATAACAACACACAAATGATCTCAAGGAGCCTACCTCCAAGAAGCTCTCCAACTTCAAACTTTTCCACTTCTTTATCCAAGCAAGCTCTAGCTCCAAAATCCATAAGCCTCAAAGAAAAAGCTCCCGAAAAAAAGTTCTCTTCTTTTCCCATGAGGGAGAATTTGAAGAATAGCCAAGAAAAATCCTCAAAAATGAGGGGGCGACATATGTCACCCCTCTCTTCCCTCAAGGTCAAAGATGCCCAAGATAAAAGAGAAAAGGATAAAATATCTTTTAACCCTCTTCTCCCAAATTACTCAAAATGATAACAAAACAAACTTGTGTAACTTTTAACAAAACAAACATACCCATCCACCTTACATGGATGTGACCAAAGGGAGGCAAAAAGGGAGGTAAACTCCCTCTAATGCCTTGGAATTAAGCCCTCTACCTATTAGGTAGGGTCCAAGGGCCCATTTTCATGTTAAGTGAACTCCCAAACTAAAAAGGGGTCACTAAAAATGCCTAAAATAGCCCAATTTCTGGTTTGGCACATTTGGGCACAAGGGTAGAGGATGTGGGGCCCACCCAAGGGCTCACACGTGACCCTAAATTTTAATTAAATACATCATTATTCAAACTCAAAACTTAATGCAAGTGGGGGCCATTAAGTCCCCAAATCAAGTTTACAAAACAAACTAAACATCCTAAGCAAGATTAATATTACAAGACACATTACATTACAAATGAGGGTCACTCATGGTGCCCAAAACAATAAACTCTAATACTAAGGCCTCATATAATAAACACGGCAGGAATTAGCCCCATGGGCTTGTTTGTGCAAAATTGTGTAGCTACCCTGAATCCCACGTTCTCCTGTGACCTGTCACCTCCACACTCATTGCACACATTAAACACACCTGTCTAATAAAATGTGAATCAACTACTCAATAAGAAATAAATGGATTCTATGATAGCATATAATCATTTTGGAATAAAAAATGTGAATAACATTCATAATTGTACACAATTTACTATGAGTTAGCCATAGCGATAAATACAAGTGACCTACATCTATAAAATCAAAACATGCAACTAAACTGAATATTCCAACAATATAATTAAGGTCCAAACAACATCATAAATAAGTTAGATAATCCGCAAAAAACCATGTAGAAGAACAAAAACGGTGCATAAAATAAGGTGTCAAAATAAAGTAAAATATTTTTTCTCTTTAAAACCTTGAACGCGAGATATGCGCCCTTAGTGGTCCTTATAACCAAACATGTGTCATGAATAAGGAATGTTTAATTAAGAAAATATAAAGGAATGTGCAACAAAATCAAATACCTTTTGAAAATTATTGAGTTATAAAATAAGTAAGATTTATGTGTATTGAGTGCAATGTATAGTTGAACCTGTAGTTCTGTCGCTACCTAAAAAACACCTGGTGGATACTACAGTGTTCTAGTTTCTTAGTACTTCTGGTTCATAGATGTATGTGCCCTTCTTTGTGAGAGTTTTGGGTCATCATACCCTTATCGTCCCATAGCTCGATGAGTGTGAGTTGTGGTCCTTTTGGTTTGAACTTATCTCTTGTTTGAGAAGCAACCTCCTTGCGTGTTGTCTTGTCCTTGGAGACCTAAGTTATTGTAATTTTAAGGAAACATATGTTAAGGATATACTTTGGGAAGTCCTCTATTCTTCTTATTTTTCTTGAGACACATTGTTGTTGTTTCCCTCTTGTCATTGGGAAGGAAAGCACAAGATGCTTTCGTAAGTTGTTACTCACTTTTGATACGATGCACCCTTGGATTATAGTCAGACCTTGTGTTACTTGTTATTCTTGCTAGAGACCTTGAGTGATCTGTGGTGTGACGATTTATGCTTGTGCTCTCTTTGTGGTTATTCCGAGCTTGGTCAGGAAATAAGATAAATGAATCCCATTGTGTTATAGTGTATGGTGCTTATTGCATTGTTATGTTAGCTGCTAGTGGAGTTGGTTACTAAATGTTTGACGTCTCTAATTTGGTTAGTGTTGTGTGTTTGATTTTTTTTTAGTATAAAAATCTAGGTTTAGGAAAACTTGTGGTCTTGACTTCACTTCTTTTACCATGAAAATTTGATTGTACCCTCTCGAGCTATGGAAGTGCTTCCCTTGAATAGTTTTCTCGATTGTAAATGTTTTACTGATTTAGGTGTCCTTCCTTTTTTTATTAACCTCATCCTGTGTGATCCCCAAATTGTGAGACCTTGAGTAGACTTGTCTTGTGTACAAAACTTTGGTCATAGTTGATTTTTGCTAGCCTTGTCTAGACAACGAACCTTGAAAGCATAATTTAACCTTAGTCAGAAACCTTAAATTTTTTATTGTAGTATGTTGTGTTCCATGGGAAACTATGTGGTCTTTATCAAACTCATGGAATTATCCTTATTATTCCTCTACTTGGTGGTTACTCTTAAGACTCTTTTGAACTCTTCATGTTATATTACTGTGTTGTATCTTGGTTGATAGCGTAAAGTTACTCTCTAGATTTAAATGTTCGTAGCCTTGCATGTAGAAAGTTTAGAACTCATCCCTTACAATATCCCTTCTTCTTGCTGAATTGCATTAGACCAAACATGGGATTTTATGGACCCACACTTGTTTGAAGCAAGAAATCCCATAATGGGAGTGATCCTTTTTCTGTTGCATTTGTTCCTATCTCTCTTTCCTGTGACTTCCAGGAGGAATTCAAGTCTAAGGGGAGGGGGATGTAGTGCCCACTTCCCTTTGACACCTTTTGATACTGATCATGACACTATTGACTATATCATGGAAATTATTATAGTTTTGATTTAGTATGATGTTAGATGTTTGAGCATGGATTATTGTTGACTCTGATTCATATATGATGCATGATGATTATTAGAGACATTTTATATATTGATGTTGATATACTGTTTGACATGGTTATATTATAGATGTTGTTCAGACATGTGATATTTGGATAATTGAGTAGACCAAGAAAAATTTGAATTAAAATTGATGATGATATAGTTGTAGATGAAATTGTAAGTGATACTGTTGATTTTCTTGATGATTGTTGTGATTCACATATATATTAATGATCTTGAAATTATATTTATATTCATTTGGATGTTATGATATGACCACGAGACCAAAGGAGGTATTTGTGTTTTACAGGTTAAAATTATCACAACAAACATCGGGGGATTGGAGACCAACCACATTGGAATTCTAGATGAATTCAACAAGGTAACCATGGAAACTTGTATTTTTTTGTGTGTTTAATTGTGTTGGGGATTCCCATGGGGGGATCACCTTGAAATGTGACTAAGGGAATTTGTGTATTTTTTCTTTTATTTGATTCCTTTGTTTAGTATGTATGTGTTTATATAAGTGATGTGTTTCCCCTTTCTTTAGTTAATTAAATAGATTGTGGTAAAGTAATGTGAGTAATCATATTGTTAAAGTTAATTAATTAAAATATGTCATAAGAAAGTAATTAATAGAGTTGTTGGCCTTGAATTAAAGTGTTGTAATAAATGTGTAAGTAATGTGTAAGGGATATGTAAGTTTATTTTAGAGTATGAAACACTCCACCTTCTTGAAAATTCGAAATTGTCCTTGGAGACTGATTTTGGAGGCTTGTGGGACAAGTTAAACTTGTCCCATACCTCTTAAATTTATATACCAACCTTACATATGGTAGGAGAGTTAAATTTAGACTTTTATTATGCATTTTTGTAAGTCAAGTTGAATGTTTTTATTGCACTTTTATTACATGTTTTAATTTAAGTCCTTATGGGGTGTGAGCTTGTTTGAGTGTGTAAGTAAAAATGTCATATTATTCACCCACCTATTTATTATGCATTGGAGAATGAATTTGAATTTTGTGTTGGGGTTGAGGATGTGTGATGTGGCATCCTACATGGATCCACCTCATCCTCTTCTCTTCCCTCTTCTATTTATTGGAATTCCTTAGCTTGTTTTTGGGTTTCTCACTTTTATCACTTCATTTTTGTGGGAGACTTCTTTTGGGGTTTGGAGAGATATTTCTTTTGGAGAAGTATTGGAGATTGTTGCATGATTGTAGATTATTGACCTCTTGGACTATTTTGCATTGAGAAATCTTGTTGTTTTGAACTTGGAACAAACTCCTTCATGGAGAGATAAGAGCTTGGCTCTTGGAAATACTGTTCTTTTCCTTTAATGAATATGTAAATGCTTTTATGTTTGTTATTGTTTGTGGGATGTTGGGTAGATGACATAGGAATGGTTTAGGAGAAGGTTATGGGGTTCATTTTGTGGGAGGCATAAGTGTTTTTGGGGAGGTATAAGTGTGGAAGGAGTTGGGGTTTGGGTTCCACCTTACAAAGAAATATCTTGCAATTTATTTACATGTTATGGGGTGCCATAAGGGGTTAGTGAGGCATGAAGAAATGTGAGGAATAAGGGGTACTTGGGGGAGGCATACGGGTATGTCAGGGATTTGAAATGATATGAATTTTGGTGGTTTTTTCTCAGGTGGTGATACCCATTTCCCCTTTTACGAGGCATAAGTATAGCATCCCCCATAGTTTATTTCTCCTCAGACTTGCTTGATGAAGCCTTGAGTATTGTTTTTCATGTATATCTAATGTGGTTGCTAAGACTATTGTTTTGTTTTGGAATGTGTTTTGATAACAAATATCATGTGAAAGATTGCCTTGCGTGTTTTGTGGAAGCCTGTTGTTGCTATGAGTTTGAACACATCTTCTTATTGCACTATAGTTAGGGCTCGGGGGCCAATGAAGAAGGATGGCTTCTCCTTTTCATTGAATGTCTTGGTTGGGTGGAGAGCGTTGTCTTTCTCCTACTCTTGTTTTGATCAAAATTTGGAAGAATGAAAAATACACATGCTATTGTTATGGAGCAAGGACACATGCTGCTGTTCAAATTTTCCCCACCGCCCCACCGACCCACCGATCCACAACCAATCAAGAGCTGCCACATGGCATCATGAGGCGTCGGTAGAGGCGCGGGTGGATGTGATCCTTTTTTCCCTTTGGGGTGTTAAACTAATCTTCTCCCTGCCGCCTCTCCTTCCCCGCATTGGCTTGGAGATGCAACATGTCCCTTGCAAACTTGCAGGAGCACGGGTGCAAAGTTGGCTTTTCACCCTGCGAGGGAAGAATTTTCAAAATGCCTCCCACCGCCCCGCTCTCCCCGCGATGACTTAGGAGGTGCCACGTGTCCCTTGTGTACTTACAGACCTACAGGTGCACGGGCGTAAAGTTGGTTTTTTTCCCACGTGTGGGAAATTTTCTAAATGTCTCCCCGTTGTCCTCCGACCCGCCCTTGCTGTAAATTTTCACCTCTGGGCCCGTAGGCCCGCTCTTGGGAAAAATTTTCACCCCAAGGCCCGCCGGCCCATAACTCGAAAAATATGAGGAGTTAGGACTTCTTTATATCACTGGAAAGGTGAGGAAATTTCCTATCCAATGTGAATGATTTAGGGAAAATTTGAATGCATTAATTTGAGGAAAATCAATTGAGCCTTTAAGCCTGTTAGAGAGTGGGTATGGTGAGGAATTACCCTTTGAAACTAATTAAACCTTCTAACCCTAAATTTTGGACCTTGTGACCTCTAATTTTTGTTAACAAAAGAGAAGTACATTCTAGTGGATTAGAATTGATCTAGAACTTGTTAATGACAACTGTTGTCTTTTAAATTGGTTGTAGACTCCTGTAAACAAAAAAAATTATTGCATAATTTTCCTAACTAATCCTAGGTAGTTCTTGGGTCTCAAGTGGGTTGTTTTTTAGTGGTCATCACACTTGGTATCAGAGCCATAGGTTCAAAACTTGGAACCTTGGGCACACTAGAAAACTTGAGACATGAACTGTAAGCCTAGCACACTTTTGAATCTAAGAAAAAAACTTGTTTGAAAATTGAAAAAAAATGTGTATGAAGAAATATTACATTACTCTGATTTGAACTACCAAAATTAAAATAAGTTGTTTGAATTGCTGTACTCGCTCAGTGGCATTTTTTCTGAACCCGGGTAACTAAGAATGTTAAATTAAATTGATTTTTGTGAACTTCTAGTGCAGTGGAAACTTGGTTCTCCTTTGAAAATGTTTTGTTTTACAAGTCCTAAATCTTGATTTAATTGTATGATGCGTTAAGCCCTTTTAAGACCCTTCCTTATTGGAGTGGTTGGAATGATAAATTGTATGGTGTGATTCTTGTGGTTGGACAATAGTGATTGTGATCTGGGGTCGAGAAGAGTAAATTAAAAGTTGTTTAGAGCTTCCTTCCTTTAGTGGTTAGGAAAGATGGTCTTGTCGTCAATTTTTCCATTTTGTTACCTGCATGGGAGAGTGGACATTAAGTCTGAGTGTCATTTTGGACCCAATCCTGTGTATGCGTCCTTGGAACTGACCTTGAGGCAGAGTACCCCTATTGGCAGCCATGAAGGGCTGCGGAGTGAATGTGGTGTTAAATTTTATGTTTTACATTCGTAATCTTGTGTTATGTTATCAGTCCAACATATTATTTTATGATTGGATTGAGAAGCTTTGAGGCTCCTTTAGTTATTTATATTTTTGCGAGAATTTTCAGACTTTGCAATGCGGCTACTTAGTCACTTTCCTTGATTGTAGACATTTCTTGGATTTTATTTTGATTGGTGACTCAGAGCTCATTATGTGGTTGGCTATTTAGCTAAACGTTACGTGGTTCCTTCTTACATGATGATTAGTTGGTTCTATGCTTCTTGTATTGTGGTGTTTCATAGTATAGGGGTACACCCTTGGTGTCTTGAATGTCTTCTTAGGTACTTAAAGTTATGCCTTGGTCTTAGATGCACGGAACCTTGAGTGTATCTAGGATCTTAGAGTGACATTTTCATTACTCGACCTTATTGGGAAGATAGTTCATTGTGTTGTGCGATTCAAATTGGCAGCCTGTTAGCGGTGGTGGTGATTATCTTACAATCTAGTAAGAGCTTGAACCTCATTAGAGTAGAGGTGTTTAATTATGGGCTGATGAATTATGTTAGGATTGGGTTACTTTTGGATGGCTATGGATGTTAGTGTAAAAGTTTATGTCTGGTAGTGGCTTCTTTTCGATGGCATGCTAAGTTTTATTAGGATTTTCTTATTTCATTATACAAGGTAGTGACTTGAGGGTTGTATGTAGCTTGGTAATTATGGTTAGAATTAATCCCATTCGAGTATTGTGTGTGTAAATTAAGTGTGTTTGTTTTCCCTCTTGACCTATAAATAAGTCTACCCTTTCCTTAACTTTTTTTTAGTTACTATGAATAATACTCTATGACCTATTAATTTTGGATTACGTGGAGACACTTATGGATGCTTTGAGTTTTTTGGACCATGACATTGGTGATGATAGTGTAATTAGACCTTGATAATTTAATCTTGGTGGTATTTTATAATGTGATTATCTCACGAAACTGTAACTCTTGGTTGTAAACCCAAGTTGAATAAGATGGTTGATTGTCTACTTACATTTGACGCTTCTAATGAGTATGTGGTGTTCTTATAGTCAAAATATTTCCTTGTCATTTTGATTGCTTGGTTGGTGGTATCTTGTGGTAATATGGGTGTAGATTTGAAAACTTTCTTTGTCTTATCAGGTGAGTAAAACGTTTTCGCCAAAACAACAAAATCAATAAAAGTAATTATGCTTCCTTAATGGGTCTTCCTCGTAACTTCTTTTGAGAACTTATAGAAACCCGCTAGGAATGTTGTTTGATACTTTTAATTAGTAGAAAAATCTGGAAGTATTGTTGCGATCCTTGTTGGTTGAATGTTTCCTAGTTCTTACCAAATTAATAATGTGCTTTCTATGTTGAACGTCCCGTGTATCCTTAGAATTAAAAATTTGATGTGTTGAATTACCTCTCTCTCCCATAAAAGTAATAGTGTGATATGTTTACCGTTCCTTCTCATTAATTTTTTTAATTGACAAATTGACTCACCCAAACATCATAAAACTAAAATTGAGGAGATTTGGCCTTGAAGCTTAACAAATAAACAGGAACATAGAAAGAGAAAATGGTCGTTGCTTTAACCTTGGTAGATAAATAGAAGGAATAAAAACCATGTAGAAGAATAGAAAAGGTAATTTTTTTTCCATCTACCTCCCCTAGGAATAGAATAAATATTTTGTTTGTCTGCCTATACAGAATGATGAGATATCATGGCCACCTTAGTGGTGATCCTTATAACTCAAACATGTGAAATCGGAATAAAAAGGAATGTTTTAATTAAGAAAATTCGTAAAGGAATCTGCTAAACAAAAAATGAAACTAAAACTTTTGAATTAATTAGTTGAGTTATAAAACAAGTAAGATTTATGTATTGAGTGCAATGAATAGTTGAACCTATAGTTCTGTCGCCTTCCTGAAATTGTGAAACACCTGGTGGATAGTAATGTGTTCTAGTTGCTTAGTACTTCTTGTTCATAGATGTATGTACCTTTCTTGTGGGAGTTTTGGGTCATCATACCCTTATTGTCCCATAGCTTGACGAATGAGAGTTGTGGTCCTTTTGGATTGAGACTTATTTGTCATTTGAGAAGCAACCTCCTTGCATGTTGTCTTGTCCTTGGAGACCTAAGTTATTGTAATTTTAAGGAAACATATGTTAAGGATATAAAATAAATTTGGGAAGTCTTGTTTTTTTCATATTTTCTTGGGTCACCTTGTTGTTGTTGCCCCTTTTCCATTAGGATGGAAAGTGCAAGATGATGTTATTCAATTTTGATACGATGCACTCTTAGATTGTAATTAGAACCCGTGTTACTTGTTTTTCTCCTTAACGACCTTGAGTGGTCCTTGGTGTTTCTTGTGATCTCTTTATGGTTATTTTGAGCTTGAGTATGAAATAAGATAAATAAATCCCATTGTGCTATAATGTATGGTACTTGTATTGATATGTTAGTTGCTAGGGAATATATATATATATATATATATTTATTTGCTAAATGGTTAACTTCTTTAGATTGGGTTGGTATGGTGTGTTCGATTCTTAAAACAAAAGTGTAAAAATTAGACTATAGGAAAACTTGTGGTCTTGACTTAGCTTTTATTACCATGAAAAGTTAATTGTACCCTCTCGAGTTATAGAAGTTTTTTCCTGGAATAGTTCCTTGATTTTAAATGTTTTTCTGATTTAGGTGTCCTTGTTAATTCACCTCATCGTGTGTGATCCTCAAATTGTGGGACCTTGAGTAGACTTGTTCCTTGTGCAAATTTGGTCATAGTTGATTTTTGCTAGCCTTGTCTAGACAACAAACCTTGAAATCATGGCTTAAACTTAGTAGAAACCTCAACTTTTATTAATGTAGTATGTTGTATTCCTTGGGAAACTATGTGGTCGTTCTCAACTCATGGAATTATCCTTATTATTCCTCTACTTGGTGGTTACTCTTAAGACTCTTTTGAACTCTTCATGTTATATTGTTATGTTGGTATCTTGGTTGATAGTGTAAATTTAATCTCTTTATTTAAATGTTCCTAGCCTTGCATGCAGAAAGTTTAGAACTCATCCCTTGCAATCTCCCTTATTCTTGATGAATTGCTTTGGACCAAACATAGGTTCTATAGATCCACACTGGTTTGAAGCAAGAAATCCCATAATGGAGTGATCATTTTTCTATTACATTTGTTCCTATCTCCCTTTCTAGTGACTTCCAGGAGGAAGTCGAGTCTAAGGGAAGGGAGGTGTAGTGCCCACTTCCCTTCGACACTTTTGATATTGATCATGATACTGCTAACTATATTATGGACATTATTATAGTTTTGATTTAGTATGGTGTTAGATGTCAGATCATGGATTATTGTTGACTCTGATTCATATATGAAGCATGATGATTGTTAGAGACATTTTATATAGATGTTGACATGCTATTGGACATGGTTATATATATATATATTTATGGATGTTGTTAGGACATGTGGTATTTGGATATATTGAGTAGATTGAGAAAATTGAATTTAAAATTGATGATTATATAGTTGCTGATGAAATTGTAAGTATTATTGTTGATTGTTTGGATGTTGATGTGATTCATATATATATATATATATATTGATGATTTTGAAAGTATATTATATTTATTTGGATGTTCTGATATGGCCATGAGGCCGAAAGAGGTATTTGTGTTTTGTAGGTTAAAATATCACAACAAGCATTGGGGGATTGGAGACCAACCACATTGGAATTCTAGATGAATCCAACAAGGTCACCATGGAAACTAGTATTTGCTTATGTGTGTTTGTGTGTGTTAGGGATTCCCATGGGGGGATCACCTTTAATTGTGACCAAGGGGTTTTATGTATTCCTTTTATTTTTTAGTCCCTTTTGTTTATGTTTGCATGTGTTTATTTCGTGGTGCTTTTACCCCTTTCATTAGTTATTATATGGTGTGTAAATTTTGTGAGTAATCATATTGTTAAAATAAATAAATCAAATATGTCATAAGAAAGTAATTAATAGAGTTGCTGGCCATGATTCAAAGTGTTACAAGTAATATGTAAGTAATGTGTAAGAATTGTAAGAGATGTGTAAGTTAACTTTTGAGTGTAAAACACTCCACCTTCTTGGAAATTCGAAATTGTCCTTGGAAGCTGATTTTGGAGGCTTATGGGACAAGTTAAACTTGTCCCATACATCTTAAATTTATTTACCAACCATACCTATGGTTGGAGAGTTAAATTTAGCCCTTATTTATTCATTTTTGTAAGTCAAGTTGAATGATTTTATTGCACTTTTCTTATATGATTTTATTTCAGTCCTTTGGGGTGTGGGTTGGATTTGAGTATGTTAGTAAACTGTCATATTATTCACCCACATATTTATTGTGAATTGAAGAATGAAGTTGAATTTTTGGGTTGGGGTTGAGGATGTGTGATGTGGCATCCTACATGGATCCACCTCATCCTCTTCACTTCCCTCTTCTATAAAATTCAAATTCCTTGCCTTGTTTTGGGTTGCTTCACTTTGGAGACTTGATTCTTGGGCGAATTCATTTGCTGTTTTGGAGCTCTTACTTTGAAGAAGTTTTTGGGAGATTGTTGCATGCTTGTGTGTGGGGGATTTGATATTTCTTGCATTGAGATAAAGCTTGCTATTTTGGAACTTGGAACAATTCCATCATGGAGAGGTAAGAACTTGGCTCTTGAAATGCTCTTCTTGTATGAATGTAAATGTTCATGTGTGAATGTTATGGCATGTTTGTGGGCTATTGGGTAGATGGGCAAGGAATGGTGTAGGAAAAGAATATGGGGTTTAATTTTGGGAGGCACAAGTGTGTTTTAGGGAGGTATAAGGGTGGAGGGAGTTGGGATTTGGGTTCCACCTTACAAAAAAATAGCTTACATTTATTTACTCGGTATGGGGTGAAATAAGAGGTTGGGTAGGCATAAGGAAATGTGAGGAATAAGGGGTACTTTGGGGAGGAATAAGGTCACGGTTGTGATATACTTTATTTTGACGGTTTTTATTTCAGGTGGTGATACCCATTTCCCCTTTTGGGAGGCATAAGAAGCATCCCCCATAGTTTCTTACTCCTTTTGCTTTTTTGATGAAACCTTAGTATTGTTTGTCATGTTTTAATGTAGTTGCAAACTACATTATGTTTTGGACTGTGTTTTATTGTGGAAATGCTACTTGTGTGTTTTGTGGAAGCCTATTGTTGCCATGAGTTGGATCACATCTTTTATTGCACTATGGTTGGGGCTCTGGGGCCAATGAAGAAGGATGACTTCTCCTTTTCATTGGATATCTTGGTTGGGTGGAGAGCATTGTCTTTCCCCTACTCTTATTGTGATCAAAATTTGGAAGAATGAAAAATAGGCATGCTGCTATTTTGAAGCAAGGACGCATGCTACTGTTCAAATTTTCTCCACCACCTTGCCGACCCGCAACCAATCAGGAGTTGCCACGTGGCATCACGAGTCATCGACAGAGGCATGCGTAGATGTGATCCTTTTTTCCCTTTGGGGCGTTAAGACAATCTTCTCCCCACTGCCACGCTTTCCCCGCATTGGGTTGGAGATGTCACATGTCCCTTGTGGACTTGTAGGAGGACGGGCGCAAAGTTGGTTTTTTTCCCCGCACCAGAAGAATTTTCAAAATGCCTCCTTCTGTCCTGCTCTCCCCGCGCTGACTTAGGAGGCGCCACTTTTCCCCTGTAGACTTGCAGACCCGCGGGTCTACGGGTGAAAAGTTGGTTTTTTTCCCCGCATGCAAGAAATTTTCCAAAAGTCTCCCTATGGCCTGCCAACCCGCCCTTGGGGAAAATTTTCACCCTTGGGCCCGCAGGCCCACTCTTGGGGAAAATTTTCACCTTAAGGCCCGCCGGCCCATAACTCGAAAAATATAAGGAGTTAGGAGGACTTCTTTATATCACTGGAAAGGTGAGGAAATTTCTTATCTAATTAGAATGATTTAGGGAAATTTTGAATGCATTAATTTTAAGAAAAATCAGTTGAACCTTTAATCCTGTTAGAGAGTGGGTATGGTGAGGAATTACCCTCTGAACCTATTTGAACCTTCTAACTCTAAATTTTGAACCTTGTGACCTATAATTTTTGTTAACAAACGAGAAGTACATTCTAGTGGATTAGAATTGATCTGGAACTTGTTAATGATAACTGTTGTCTTGTAACTTGGTTGTAGACTCCTTTAAACAAAAAAAATTATTCCATAATTTTCCTAACTAATCCTGGGTTGTTCTTGGGTCTCAAGTGGGTTGTTTTTTAGCGGGCATCACATTTGGTATCAAAGCCATAGGTTCAAAGCTTGGACCCTTGGGCACACTAGAAAATTTGAGACATGAACTGTAAACCTAGCACACTTTTGAATCTAAGAAAACAAACTTGTTTGAAAATTGAAAAAAAATGCGTATGAAGAAATTACATTACTCTGTTCATTTGAACTACCAAAATTAAAATAATAATAAAATAATAAGTTGTTTGAATTGTTGTACTCGCTCAGTGGCATTTTTTCTAAACCCGAGTAACTAAGAATGTTAAATTAAATTGATTTTTGTGAACTTCTAGTGTAGTGGAAACTTGGTTCTCCTTTGAAAATGTGTTTTTTTACAAGTCCTAAATCTTGATTTAAATGTATGATGTGTTAAGCCCTTTTAAGACCCTTCCTTATTGGAGTGGTTGGAATGATAAATTGTATGGTGTGATTCTTGTGGTTGGACAATAGTAACTCAAATATGCATATATCATGGTAAACAACCTGTTCAACACCACATTCAACAATGTGAGAGACTTTGGATAGTGGGGATGGAATCCTTACCACCTTCACTTTGGGTGTAAAAACTTTGCAAGGTTGCGCACAACTTTGCAAGGAGATTGGAAATTGGTAGGACTTGATTGTAGGAATGAGCCAGAATTTTGAGCACTTCTCTACTAAACCTTTGGTAAGAGAGGCATTACGAGTTATGGAACACTTAACTATGGGAGATAATGCAAAGGACGAATAAATCATTCAGGAATTATTTGGTGAGGAGGAACAAGGAGCACATTTTGAGGAAGTAGATGATACATAGGCCGAACTATTTAAGTGCACTTACTTTGAGAAGGAAGAAGGAAATATGGTCTACATAGTGGATGATAAAGTAGAATATTTAGAAATAAACCATTCAATAGGAACACACGAGGTTTTAGACAGTGCAGATAATAATACGCACCTATCATGAACCTATGAAGAACAAGAAAGTGAATATTGTCACGGATGCTAAACCTAAGGAGGCCATAATTTGAGATTATTGGTCTAATTTTGAAGTGGAAAAGATAATTGAGTTACTACATGACTTCTAAGACTTATTTCCTTGGGGCTACCATGAGTTAAAGGGGGTACACGAGTCATTTGGTGGGATAAAGGTTAAGCGAAAGGAAGGAGCGTACTTGGTCAGGAAGAGACCTTACAAGATGAACCCGATCCTTCGTGTAAAAGTTAAAGAAGAAATTGACAAAATGCTGAAATCTGGCATCATTAAGGCCCTAGAAAAATCAGAGTGGGTTAGCCCCATGATAATTAGTACAAAGAAAGATGGCCAAATTAGGATTTGTGTGGATTATAGGGAGCTGAATGTTGCATGCTTGATTGATCCTTTTCATATGCCTTTCACTGAGGAAATATTAGATGGCGTTGTAGGGCGTGAAGATTACTCTTTTACAGATGGATTCTTTGGGTATTATCAGGTAAGAATTACATAGGAGGATCAAGAGAAGACAACCTTCACCACTGAATGGGGAAGCTTTACAAATATAGTGATGCCCTTTGGTTTGAAGAACGCACCTGCTACATATTTTCACAAATAGTTTTTCAAGCATTCTAGGATTTTATTCACAAAATATTGTAGGTTTAATTAGATGATTGAACAGTATATGGGCTTGTTAAGGATCATTGTGAAAACTTACACTTAATGTTTGAAATATGTAGACAGTTAAACATATCTTTAAATATCAAGAAGTGCATGTTTGCTACACCTTTTGGAACTCTTTTAGGGCATATCATATACAAGGAATGTTTGTTAGTAGATCCAGCTAAGGTTGCAGTTATTGTAGGGTTGAAGGAGCCTAACAGTCAGAGTGAGGTGCGCGACTTCTTAGGCCATGCAGGGTATTATAGAAAATTTATCAAAGGATATTCAAATATATCTATGCCCCTAGAGGAGTTACTAAAGGGAAAAGGGCCATTCTATTTGGGAGAACCACAACAGTGCACATTTGATACATTGAAGGAGAGACTTACTACAACGCCTATTCTGCATTTTCCCTCATGGAGCCAACCATTTCACGTACATGTGGATGAATTTGGCATGGCCATTGGTGCAGTGTTAGCTTGGCCTGGAGAAGGTATTATAGATCATCCTATCTGTTTCGCTAGTAGAAATTTTACTCTTGTAGAACAAAATTATATAACTACAGAGCGCAAGGCCTTGTCAATGATATACACACTGTAGATGTTCAAAAAGTACTTTCTAGCAACACCTTTTGTATTTTAGAAAGATCACATAGTATTAAAATACTTGGTAAATAATCCCATTTTACAGGGGCACATATGTTGATGGGATCTCTTATTCCAATAATTTGACTTTATAGTTGTGGTAAAACCAGGTAAAAGTAATTATGACCTGAACCACTTATCAAGGATTCAATTAGGGGATGATGCAAAAACAATTGAAGATACAATTCTAGATTCATAGTTGTACAAGTTACATTTATCATAGTATCACAACACCCTTAGATTTGCACAAGTGTGTATGCCTGAGCTCACGGTGTGACTAGGTAACATGGGCGTTTTCTCCAAGTTGTGGAACTTACTACTTGAGATAGACCTCCAGAGAACGTTTGTTCTTGCTCCTAAACTACTTGCCACAATTTACTCTAATGCAGGAAAGAATATCTTATACTAATCTAACTTTTGAAGGGACCAGGGAGAGAGAGTGTATGAAAACAAAGCCTACACCAAAGCATTGATACACCAGAAAAGGAGGGAATTAGAATAGTTTCCAATGTGTGGAAATGAACGCAAGATGTAGATTAGAGAGGGCGATGGAAATTCTCCACAATATAATGGCAACGTTCATAATGAAATTTCCATGCATGCACAATAGTAATGAATCCTTGCAAGAGCATAAGGTAGGTGCAATACACTTGCAAGTGGAATAAAGAGGCAAGAAGAATGAAATAAACACAGACAGGGGGAGGGAATATACACAAATTTGCATATACTATTTCATTAACATGCACAGTTCATTTATAAAGCAAGAGAAAGTCCTGGATCAACATGCAATAAGTCCACTATGAAGGCCTGCAGCACATTGGCTTCACGAAAATAAAATAACAGAGTTTTGCTACTCAAAACTATCTCTCCTTTTACAATGAGCCCACACTTCAATTTATAGAGTTTGGAAGAAAGAGGATAGAAATCCCAAAATTTTCCTTCCCATCACTTGCAAGATGTAATAAATGACATGGAATAATGGTATGTTTCTTACAAAAGGCTCCCCATGCCGTCCCTTAACTTGTAGCAGTGAAAGAATGATTTCCCAATGCTCATTTAATGTTCTCCCAACCACCAATAAAATCACTGTTATGAAATTTCCAATTTTTAGAAAAATCACCATCATTTCTTCATAAAATTTCAGATTTATTGATCTCTATACATTGAGCTCGGAGGCATGATTCCAACGGTACTAATTTTATGTGATTCTGTTGAGAAATGCAAAAGTTGTGGCCTTCTGAGTGTGGGCAGCTATATTGAGTTTGCCAGGGATTTCTTGCATTTTACGGGAATGAGATTTTAATTTTTTGGAGCTGGAGGTGTTTATTTTCTTTTCACCCACCAAAACTTATCAAAAATAATAAATCTAATTTTATTTGGTGTAGAGGATGTCGTTCCCTTTCTGAAAAGTCCAATTTTGTGAAAATCAAAGCTCTGGGTCAAAAGTTATGCATGTTTGAACTTTGGTGGTTAGGCATTCCACTTTCCCTTTGCATTGCGGATATTTCACCTATTTTGTGCACACGAGGCCCATGGACTACATGGGCCAATTATCTCCACCATACCCACATGTTGACTAGGCCAGTAGGGTTGAATACCTTCACCTTTTCCGCATCTCCTATGCATCAGCGATGTCAGATTTTTGTATCACAAATGTTTCGGGCTCCCTGGGTCACCAAACCCCGTTTTATCCATACATAGTCTCCATGCTTTGCCATTGACTAGGCCAATCAAGACATTGAGTCTTGACTTATCTGCACAACACTCCCACGGGTATTTCGATCTTCTTAAGCCTGCGTGTTCCTTGGGCCACCGGGCCTCTTTCTTCCGTTTTTTCCTCAAAAGCCTTCAAATCGTTCATCGATCGACTAATTTAGATTTTTGGGGCTTGACTATCCCAAAAATTTTCCTCTGTCTTTCCTACAATAAACTAGTTGCAACCAAATTGGCTTTTTAGGCATTTCGAGTACTTTTGTCCTAGCTGTCCCATAAACCATGTAGGACAAAATCTTCTGATTTTTCCGCATTTCTTTGGTTGCGACTATTTTGGATTTTTGGGCCCACACCTAATTTTATCCCTTCTATCTCACAAATCGTATGAGACATTTTTATATGCTTTTGCCACATTTTTTGGGCTCCTTCATTGATCGATGACTTCGGTGATGCAGGGAACTGGTGGCCCGATTGAACCTGTGCGGCCTAGGATGTCGGGAGCCAACTTAGCCACAATACATTACCTCCTTTACAAATCAAACCCACACTAGGTATGATGAACCTTTGGTTTAATCCGCATCAATTCCATCCACACCCCCCATACCTGATTTGTACTAAAATAGGCCTTTGACTTCATGTTTTCAATTTTTTGAAAATTTTCACTAACTCCTTGGATTTTTCTTTAGATAGGAAAGTTAGAGAAAAGCCAAGGGATCCCTCAAACACTGTTTTTGGGCCTTGAACCATTTCTTATTGCTCAATCCTGAATAAATTGTGTAAGTTATCAAAATTACCTTTGGGGGTGAATTTTTGATAACAGTTACCTCGCGTGCCTTCAAAATTGGAGGATATTGATGTCTTTTTATGCACAAGTATGGGCCCAGAAGGAATGAAATCCTTAGAGAAGAAACAACTTGCAATTCACACTACACCTTTCATGTTGATCAGTGGTGACTTATACAAACTAGGACGAGATGAAGTATTGCATCGGTGTGTACTGGAACATGAGTGCATGGATATCATGGAAGAAGCTCATAGCGGTATTGCAGGTGGGAATTATGTAGGTGACACCATGACGCAATATTCAAGTCACTCGATTATGGTGGGAGACCCTGTAAAAGGATTGTAAAGAGTATTATAAGACGTGTGATCACTATCAGCACCTTGGTAAACCTGGGCAAAGAGATGAAATGCCTTTGAGGCCTATTCTTAGTGAAGAGCCATTTGAAAAATGGGCTATAGACTTTGTGGGTCCTATTTCCCCAGCCGCATGTAGAACAAGATCACGCTACATAATGAATTGGACAAATTATCTTACAAGGTGGGAAGAAGCAACACCTACATAGGATTGTACAATGGCTACACCAACAAGGCTCTTATGGGAAAATATTCTTACTAGGTATGAATGTTCGCTAAGTTTGACAAGCACACACTTCTTGAATGAGACAATCATGATATTATTGGATGAATTTATGGTTGTGCACCACAAGACTACACCTTATCACCCTCAAGTAAATGGAACTGCTAAGGCTTTCGAGAAGATATTGAGCCAAACCTTAACAAAAATTTGTGATGTTGGAAGGAAGGATTGGGATGATAAAGTTTCTTCTGTACTTTGGGCATATAGAACAACCTACAAAAGGTTGAATAAGGCCACACCATTTCAGTTGGTGTTTGGTGCAAAAGCAGTTCTTCCCATGGAATCCATGTTACCTTCTTTGTGTATTACGTGCATGGGAGGTCTAGCTGATGAGAAAGCATTAGATGAAAGAATTTAAAATTTAATACAACTAGATGAGAGGCGTGCCATATCATGTTGGAGTTAAAAGAAGGAAAAGGCCAAGTAGAAGGTATGGCATGACATACACATTCGGGATAAAAAGCTTGAGGTTGGACATATGGTACTTCTTTATGATTCCAAGTTTTTGTGCCATCCAGGAAAACTTAAGGTGCATTGGTTGGTACCACATGTTATCACTCACATCCTTGAATAAGGCATTTTTTAGTTAGAGGCACTTAATGGAACACAGTTACCCAGTTACTTCAACGAGAGTAGGCTGAAACCCTACTATAAATAAGTCTTCTTGGTGTTTATAATAAGGAAATATTACCATTTAATATAGATTTCCCTTTCTATTTTTCTTTTAATAAATTTCCTTCTTTGTCGCTATGCTTTGTCAATTTAGTTTGGTGTTTTGTGTAATAAGCACGTTTGCATGCTGGAAGCTAATTACAATCTGAATTATTTGTATGCGTAGAGGACTGCACATACCATTGGTGTGGGGTGGTTGTTATTTTTTATTCAAAAATGGGTACACATAAGAACAAATTGTTACATGTGTTATTCAATAATAGAAAGGAGTTGCTAGAAAGAAGATTGATCCTATAGAAGACCATAGTTAGAAATAAATGAATGAACAGTATAACGCGAGGTAAGATGTGGTCGTGGAAACTAGTAGGGGAAGGTGCAGCAGTGAGGTACTTTGGTGCATGGGAGCACATAGAAGGAGGTCTGCACCTAGAAGGTAGGAAGGCACACTAGAAGGTTATATCTGGGGTGTGAAGGTGTACTACGTGGAAGTTGGGAAAATGGTCAATTAATGAGAGGATTAGTGGTAGGTGAAGGAGTAATAAATGTAATAAATTTTAAAAAATCTATATAAGGACATGATGCGGGTTTATTTTTACCTTTGCGATCACAAGTATTTGAATGAGCTAGTTGTGACCGAGCCAAACGGAACGTGCTGAGGTGCAGAGAGCTACAAAACCAGACATGGAGAGTGGATTCATGCGCAAAAATGGCTTGTGTCCCCATTGGAAAAGGGTTTGAGTGAAGCAGAAGCATTGAGAAGGCATTAGGGCTCATGTTTTTGAGCTAGGGAATGAGGTTTCAAGCTAGGGCACACATTTTCAAGCTAGTTCATGAGGGCTTACTCAACAGAGAAGAAAAGGTGGTATTTTTACCATGGCACCGAAGAAAGCACCTGTAGTAGGTATGAAGGGGAAGGAAAACATGGAGGTTGAGGTTGAAGATGCTCTCGAGAGGAATTTTTTAGAGATGCAATATCTAGAAGAAGTGATAGTTGAGTGGGATTGGGATTCCCATATCCACAGATGCAAAGTAAGTGATTAAAACCAACACACCACTGACAAAAAATGATAGTTAGATGCTTTGCTGAATAAGAAGACCAACAAGTGCACAGTGGAAGACATGCTAGTATATGACGATGTTGGGGAGAAGTTTCTTAAGAAGGTAGGGGTATATCAACTGTATGAATTCCAATATTTTGGAAAAATAGAAAGTTTATACCAGTGGCTTATGAGAAGAGTTCATGAGGACTTCTTCTATTTTGCTGGATGGCGGGTAAGGATCACCACACCTTTGATTGCCACATTGATAGGACTGAAGTGCACAGGGAAAAAAATTAGTAGTGATCTAACCAATAAGGTAGTTGTTATAGCCACAAAAAGGAGATGGGATACTCTAATGGTTCACGCAAAATGGACATCTATAGATTAAGGAAGTACCTGGTGGCATTGGCAGCTGCACATTTGCTCACTAAACTGAATGATCAAGAGAGATGGTCGCATGTAAACACCATGTGGCGACATGTTGCCAAGAAGATGTCATAAGGAGTAGTCTACAATCTAGTAGGCTACATAGCAGAGATAATTACTGAGGAAGCGCACATAGGTGAAAAGATAATTTTTGGTGCTATCCTCTTATCTCTTGTGTTTGTAGAAACTGGAGTACCCGATGGGCCAAAACAACAAAATTTAGGAATACCCTGTGGAGAAGAAGTCCCTCATTGAGAGGTTTGAGAAGTACTTGTGTGAAGGAACAATGAGTGGCTTGTTTGAACAAAGGGTAGAAATATGGTATGATCGACTGCACATGGCATTTGAGGAGGAATGATGCATTCCAAAGGACTTACCCTCATTAGTGTGTAAGGTGGTGCAGTTCACGGTGTATCAACATTTTTGCATCACGTGATTTACAATGAAGGATGGGACATGGAGTCCCTAGTGCAAACTTCCCTACGCATTCACAGTGCATTATTTCTAGGAAGCCATACACAAGTTTACTAATGCACGTCGGTTGGGATTTAATGTGGACAAGGTAGATGGTGACTGCCATACTCTTAGAAAAACTTATGTTTATCTAGGTCAGTCTTCCTATTTTGAGAGGATTATTTATGATGTTATAAACATGAAGCTAGTCAGTTTGGCTATTGGGGACAGTGGAGCCGCATTTTCCTATCTCCAGTTTAAGCCTAGGTTATAAAATAAAAAGTATGTAGAGAATGAGTTCATGTTACTAGGGCCTCCTAAAGGGTAAACACATAGTTGAAAATGTGGCAGCTCCAAAGCCTTCCTCAACCATAGAGATAGAGGAAGAATAAAAACACAAGGATAGTGGAGGCTTAGACCATAGAGGCTGGAGTCAGCCCACAGATAGAGTGGAGAGTGAGCACATAGATACTCCCCCATAGGCACTAGGAGAGGAAGAATTGGATGTAGATGTAGTTTATGAGGACCAACGGTTTAAGAAGGTGTTTAGAAGAACCAAGACCCAAGGCACATGAACATAACAACCTTTATGAAGGTTACCTTGACTCTCCCCTCAGAAAGAAACACCGAAGAAAAAGAGAAGAAGAAAGCTGAAGATTAACAAGGAGGGGGAGGATTCTGAAGAGAGCACGCCTGGTACCCCAGTCTAGCCTGAAGATGAGGTGAAACCCCAAGATTAAGAAATGAGAGATGAAGAGGAAGGGGTGAAAGAGGTAGAAGAAACTATGCAAGAGTAATCCAACACACTAGCTACGACTCAGGTAGGAGAAGGGACAACTCCAGACCTTGGTCCCCAGGTTCCTAAGGATCCAAGGACAAAGAGAAGTGAAGAATATGTTGTCCCTAGTATGGGCTATGTTAAGGACACAAGAAAAATCATTCGTGCCCAATTTCAAAGTAATGTGGGCCTTAAGGAGTTATGTGGGTGAGAGTTGATGGATCTATATATGGCCACTATGGACATAAGGAAGCATTTATCATGGTCCATGCAGACTTATATGGATGAACCATATTTTGACATGTGCGAGGAATCTTGTGTCTCACGAAGAGTGAAGAAGGCACCCTAAAGCAGTCACATTACAATAAATCCTACTCTAATGTCTAATGAGTAGGTCAATAATGCCTTGGTCAAGGTATCTGCTAAGGTGGTGTGCAGAAATGTTGAGAAGGCTTCCATAATTTGAGCATTCATGGAAGCTAACAAGGATAAAACTACATAGATAACACATTTCAAGGAAGAGAAGGAAAAAGAATGAGAAAATAATGAGGCTATCGTGAGCATGGATGAGGAGATTGGTGAGCACATTCTGAAAACAAGGCCTCATCTAGAATCTCAAGTACTAGAAAATTTTCCTTATGCTATGCATTATGTGTGGACTTTGGTTAATTTGGTGTTAGAAGATGGACCAATTCATATTCTTGCACCAAAAGATGTTGAACAAGAAGTACAGAGAGCACATGCCTCTATGCTTAGGAAGATTTCAAGTTACGAGGAATTTCTCCAACCTTTAAAGGATGAACTAGAAAAAGTAGACCAAACTTTCAATTTATGTGTGGCACCAGAAGCAGTACTAGGGACCAAAACTCTACTTGAAGATAATGAAGTTCTGACAGCAATGAAAGATGCAACACTTGGACGCACAAAAATATTGGTGCTGGTAAAACAAAAGTGTGAGGCCATCGTAACAGCCCAGGATCTACATAAAGAGAGGATTGATGAGATTGGGAAGCTCATAGCGCAGAAAATGGACCTCATGGAAGGAATTATGTCAGGTATGGACAATGTTGTTCGAGTACTACCAAAAGAGAAACAAAAGATCACTCAGGACTAACTAGATGACATAACCACAAATATTCTAGAAAATATAAGGACTACGCTAAATGACTGGTAGAAATTGGAGGATGAAATAAAAAATGAATATACCGAGCTAATCCTCCTAGTTGAAGAAGAGGGAGCTGCAGAGTAAAGATTTATTCTTTTCTACAATGGTTGTTTAATTCTTTCAATACTTATTCTTTATTATTGGGAACATAAAAAAGAATTCCCATTTATGGGACGACAATTTACTTTAGTATGGGGTAATGTTGAGCATAAAAAATTTTCTCGAAGGAGAAGAAACACAAAGGATATGGGCGCAGGAACATGGCGCATTTGAAGGTGTGGGAACATAGGAAAGGAAACATGCACCATAACACTTTGGCTCAGACTTAGCTGTTTTGTTGGATAAGGGATATTTTTTGGAGATAGCATTCAGAGCACACATAGGGATGAAGAATTACGTGAAATGCAATGGTATTCTGGGAACAAGTGGATGATAAGTGTTATGCATGGTTTGAGCTAATAATAGGATTGCTTCTTCTAGTTAACTATAGGAAATATATTATTAGAACACTTGCATGTATGCATGATATTGTAAAGGCACATGGCTATTATCAGCATGCAACCTATTTTGAGAAGTTTATAAATGGTGAAGGGCAAGTCCCCACCTCTATAAATATGTAGTGAACTATGTAGTTTAGGAGGACTGAATTATTGTAGACTTTTGCTGTTGGATCTGATGTGTGCATGACTTATGGAGATACCTTATAATGTAAGAAGCTTTTGTGTTTTACAATGTTTAATGCAATGGATAATATTGGCTGGATAATGGTGTTAAACATAAATGAATATGGTTCATGTATGGTTAATCTTATTATAGTTATTGTTTAATTCATGATTCTCTAAGATCTAGATCTGGATTATGCACTGTGGAATGTTTATGTTTAATTATGGATTTGAATATGTTTTATCACCATCACACTAACATCCCACATAAGAAACTATAAAGAGGGACCTGGTACCTTTGCATGCTTCAGGTGAGCGCTCATCTCAGGCTAGGTGATGTGCCAGTGTGCTTGGGTTTTCTACAGTGGATTCTAGGTTGCATTTAACAAACACTCTAATGGTGAAATTTGACTTCTTCAGATGATTTTGGGAGCTTCGTAAGGAGTTAAGAGGAAAATGAATAGGCACTAAAAAGATATGGGAATCCTATACATGTTAGTAAAATCCATTTTTCTGTAAGACTTGAATGTTTTATGAAGAATTTCAATATAATCTAGCTACCCCTTTCAGTTCTAGATAAAAATGGCCCAAAATTCGTAAGCATTAGAGAGATGATCCGCCCATGGTGATAGGTCAATATTTGTAAACATTGATAAGTACCTCTGGGAATGGGTACTATTATAAATAGACTATTTTTTACCTTGGGTATGGATCTCATGAGGATGGGGCTAAATTTTTTGACTTGAAAACACCTTCCTAACACCCCAGGTTGTGTTTTTGAGTGAAGAAACTTCTAACATGAAATTTAAACCCTAAACCCTAAACCCTAAGCCCTAAACTGTAAACCATAAACTTAAACCCTAAAATTTGAGACCTAAACCCTAAACTACAAACCATCAAACCTTAACCCTGAGCCCTAAACCATAAACCATAAACCCTTAACCATGAATAGTGAACTCTGAGCCCTAAATCCTAAACCCTAAACCCTAAACCCTCAAGCTGAGCACTAAACCCTAAACATTAAACACTATACCCTGAGTTGTTAACCCTAAACCCTAAACCCTAAACCTAAAACGTTCAACCTATAGCCCTAATCCCTAAACCCTAAACCATGAACCATGAGCCATAAATGTTAAACCCTAAACCCTAAACCCTAAACCCTCAACACTAAACCCTAAACCCTAATCCTAAACATTAAATCCTAAACCTTGAACACTAAACCCTAAACCTTAATCCTTGAATTGTGAGCCCTAACCCATAAACCCTAAACCTTGAGGCCTAAAATTTAAATCCTAAACCTTAAACCCTAAATCCTAATCCCTGAACCCTAAACCCTAAACCCTAATCCTTGAACCTTAATCCTAAAACATTTAACCCTAAACTTTGAGGCCTAAGCTATGAACCCTAAACTCTAAACCTTAAGCCCTAAGCCCTAAACCTTAAACCCTAAAATATGAAATCTAAACCCTAAACCCTAAATCATAAATCATAAACCCTAAACCCTAAACCCTAAACACTAAACCCTAAAATGTAATTCCCAAAATTTAAGCCCTAAACCCTAAACCATGAACCCTGAACCTTGAGGCCTAAACCTGAAACACTCAACCCTAAGCCCTAATCCATAAGCCTTAAACCCTAAACCCTAAACCCTAAACCTTGAACCCTAAACACTAAACCTTAAACCCTAAACCTTGAACCTTAAATCCTAAAGCATAAACCTAAACCCTAAATTATAAACCTTGAACCCTAAACATTAAGCCCTGATCCCTAAACCCCAAACACTAAAAATTGAGCCTAGAGTATTGATCCCTAAAACTAAACACTAAACCCTTGACTGGTAACCTTGAACATCGAACCCTCAACCATAAACCATAAATCCTGATCCCTAAACCCCTAAACATCGACTAGGGTTTATTGATTAGGGTTTAAGGCTACGGTTTTAGGGTTTATGGGTCAGGGTCTAGGGCTCAGGGTTTAAGGTTTAGGGTTTAGGGCTCAGGGATTAACATTTAAGTTTTAAGGTTTACGGTTTAGGATTTAGGGTTTAGGTTTTAGGGTTTACGATTTAGGGTTTATGGCTTAGGATTTAGGGTTTAGGTTTTAAGGCCAAGGGTTTAGGGTATAAGGCTTAGGGTTCAGGGTATAAGGCTCAAGGTTTAGGGTATAAGGCTTATGGTTTAGGGTTTAGGGATTAGGTGTGTGTAGAAATCATGGCCTAGGAAGCTCTTATGTAAGATGTACTTGAGAGTGAGTAATAACTAGGTGTAGTAATGTAGATAGATGTTTGGATGAAAAAATGAACTTCCCCTCCTATGCATGTATGCATAAAATGTAGTCCCTTATCCCTTGAATGAAGTTATATGGATTCCTTGATGCTCTTAGATGTCTTTGGAAGCAACCTCGGGTAGTGATAGTAGATTATTAGAGCTTGATACTTCATTATGATTACATAGCTTTGTATTTATATGATTCCCTTGGTTGAGTTTCTTAATTGACAACTAAAAGGCCGAACCATAAGAAAACAAGATGCCTAAAAGATAAAAGAGACACAAAAGAGGTGAGAAATACACAAAGAGGTCAGGGGCACCCAGAGGGGATGAGGGCCCCTGAGCAATTTCATCCTAGCTGGGCACTGGTGTCTAGAGTCAATAAAGATAAATCAACGAAAATCAAACTAGGCTACAGGGTGTGCAAGATCAAAGAGCAAACAAGAAAGGTAGAAAAGAAGCCAAATATAGATGTCAATTTCTAGTTTTTTTGCTTAGGAATCATATGAATAGTAGTATGTGATTAGGACCTAGAACTGTACCTTAGTACATGATTTTGTGTCTATATTTTCATGTACTTTATGTTTTTGAGTGAATACTTGATAACATAAAGTAGATAAGAGATGTGTACATGATAACCATGTAGATCGATGGAGAGAGAGTGCTGAAGAGACAAGAAAAATCATGGAGTGATTAAAAATGAAGCATGGAGGCTAAGAAAGAGGAAGTGACCCTAGGGGTGAGGTGTATGAGTTGTACCGTGTTGTACCTATTGTTGTTGTTATTGATTGATGTGGGGCTACTTCTTGTTACGTATTAAGGACAAACCTGCAAAAGAAGAGTGAAAGAGTATTTAAATTCATCTGTTATGAAAACTCTGCAGAAGCATGGAAAGATATGCAAAATATAAAAAAGTAGTAAAAAGAAAGTGTACACCTGATTCATGATGAGTGAAAAGGATAAAAAGTGTCATAAACTATTATAGAAGAGTGAGTTTTTTGGGTGGTATCATGCCAAGAGTGAGTTATTTAGGTGATCTCATGCCAAAAATGATTTTTTTGGGTGATCTCATGCCACAATAGAAGAATTTTTGGGAGAAATGTATAATGTTATTATCCATCCTTGACTGCTTATCGAAATGTATACACCACTATAAATGTTGTGATCTTGATTTGTTCTGTGTTTGATCCAAGTTGAAAAAGGAGATAGAATGCATTTTGATTATTGGAAGACCGTGCCTATATTGTGAAGGCTACTCTATGAACTATTAAAAATTGTTTTGATATGATAAAGTGACTTTGACTTTCCCTGGTCATAAGCACCTAGAAAATGTTAGGAGCACCCAGGCACTAGCTCCTATATCTAGGCACTAGCATCTGTGCTGAATTGAGCACCCAAGTCATATTTTGGGCCATTTTTAAAATTGTATACTATTTTTTTCTTTTACAATATAGGCTTGTAATAAAGCTCTGACATGCTGTATGCGGTGAATGATTCCTCCAATGTATGCCCCCTCGTTTTGGGTGCATATGAAATCACTAGGAGGATGTGGCCCAAAGGAGAGGACCCGAAACTAATATGAACTAATACCCTGCAGGGTTAGAGGGGATGTTATTGGTAGAAACCAAAGGAACATAAAAAAAAAGTGGCTTGAAACATGTGTTAGTGCAATCAAGAAAAAATACACACATAGAAGAAAAAGTGTAATATGACAAGCAAAAATATAATGTAGACTGCGAAAAGTGGGTTGAAAACATGGGACATCACTCACAACGTCGCAAGACAATCAGGGTCGAAGCGGCCAAAAACATATAAGAAATCAATATATAAGACATAGGGCATAGCCCACAAGTAATGACACACAATGGAAAATAATGGAAAACCATAGGAAGAAAAAAATTAGACAACGATGGTTTAAAATAGTTCGTGCAAAGAAAATCCTACACATAAAGCATCCATTAGCATGTTAGAAAGATAAAAAGTATGTCAAAGCATTTATGGTCTAATATATAGTAGTGTGCTAGTAAGAATATGAAATACTAAATAAAGAAACAATAACACCTGTGATTTGTAAGAGTAGAAAAGTAGATTCCCCTTGGAGCCTTGGTGGGACTGGTAAGAGGTATAGTGCCAAACATCCATGTTGTGCATAAAGTATGCATTCACAACTAGTTAACAAGTTAACACACATGTGTATATAGAAATATAATTATATGTGAAGTATTTGTCTAACATGTGAAACAAAGTGTACATGTAAGTATAAGCAAAGAAGACTAAGTGCAACAAATATATGCAATATGTTGTGAATGAGTGGAATGGAATGATATCCAATGTGAATGTGATAGGAGAAATGCACCCCCAAATGTATGTGGATGAATATGAGATGAGGTTAATTCATAAAATACCCCTCGACAATAAAGAATGAACCATAGAAAAAGAGTGCATCATCAGGAAATGGTTTGAAAATTTGTACTAGATAGATAAATCAATGAAGCACAGAGCATACAAAGTATGAATGTGGCAAAGTTCATTTTATATTGAGAGCCTTAGTAGTTGAGTATGAACCGTGGAACTAAAGTGTGTCATAGGGTTGTATGATGCATGAAAATTGAAATGCTAGAATGATGCGGCATGAAGCACGGAGCGTGAAATCTATAGTGTGTTAGGTTCATGGATGTAGTATGCCATCAACATTCAAGTGTGAACCTTAGCACGAGAGTGCATCATAGGGTAATGAAGATAAAATTTGTGTGTATTAATACGTGTCTGATGAATGAGAAAGACTAGATATGAATCACGAAACATGATAATAAAAATGAAAGACACTTGATAATGCTATAGGGGGGAGTAAGCATGATGCCCTTCCAAGTGTATGATGTGAAGAAGAATCAAGTGACATCATTTAAGAGATCATCATTTTCATGGTGTAAGTCAAATGGAGATGCGTTAGAGACCTGGTAAGATATAGTTTGAGGTTGATCATGTAAGGAGCCATTGCGACGTAGATTGTACATTTCCATCGTGTATTCTTCATAAGTGAAAGGTGGTAATGGAAAACCATGTGCGTATTATTGAGTAATATTTTGTGAATATGTGAGAAATGAATCATTGAAAATAAAAACAAGACTAAAAGGTATGGGGAATGAAATGTCAATATAATTATGATCCAAAGTGCCACCAATATAGTCAACCCAAGACTACCTGAGTGTAAGTGGAGAAGTGCGTAACAAATATTGATAAATGGAAGACGTGGAGACCATAAGAATCTGTAATGTGAATATATCCATGATAGAGACAAGGAGAATGAAATGGAGGAGATTGGAAAGTGTGAATCCAATATGAGCCAATCCATCATATGTGCAAACAATGTCAGAGCAAGTGGTATCGAATGGAATGTGTTGTCAATAAGAGTTATTCATGAAAAGAGTGCAAGTGAAAGGAGGAAGCACATATGAAAGTTACTCATAAGAAGATGAGGAAGCTTACATGACGTCCAATGTAAGGACATACCCCCAAAAAAGTACCATAACATTACTAGGAGGGGGTGAGGGTGAAGTAGATGGGATGGTGTCCAATGCACAAACAGTTCCTTCTAGTGGAGGTAAGTTGGCAGGACAGTCAGCGAGTTATTGATCACCAATGAGATGCATATCAGTAGGAGAAGTTGGAGTAGGTAACATAATGGTTAGATATAGGAGATAATATTTGAATGGGTCACGATCAATGATGGTTTTATATTTAAATCCCTCATGTAAGAATTTAACGCACCAGTGAACTATAGAAGTAACTTCCTGCATGGCATGAAGCCATGGCCTACAAGGTAAAAAATTATATTGAACTGGGATATTGATAACAAAAAATATAGTAGGAATAGTTTTTGGCCCAACTGTGAGTGGTAAAGTGATAGTGCCTATGCAAATACACACAAAAGAATCACACACACGAAGAGTGTTAGGAAATAAGGGATAAAATATGTGGAATAATCCCTCACAGAATTGCAACAGTTGAAAATAATATGTAAAAAATATTACAGATCTCAAATAAAAGTGCAAAATAAAATAACACAACACAAAGAGACAATATTTAACGTGGTTCACCCAATTTGGGCTACATCCACCAAGAATCATTTGCTCATATTTTATTACAAGCCTCTGATTTCTCAATACAATACCCATATCTGTTTGGATCTATGCTCAACAAACTCTACAGAATTCACACCTGAATTCAAAACACATCTACAATGTTACATTAACCCTACCATATGCACAAAACCACATAAGTAAACAACTACTTAAGTTGTTTTACAAAACCATGTGTATCAAAACCATGGGCCAAAACTGTCCCATAAACCTATGGGTCAAAAATCCCGCCCATATGAGAAAAGCACGTTTCCCTATATATCGGGCACGTTTTAAGGCTAATTTTTTTTTCTCAGGTGCTGCGCCCCCGAACCCAAGCGAGACAACTGTGGAAAGTGTACAATACTCTTAGTGTACAGTCTTCAACACTTTCTCACATGAAAACATGCTCCACAACCTAACAAAGAGAAATAGATGTGGGATTAACAAAAGCATAGGAAAGAATGATGTTTTGAAGGAGTGATAGAGTATAAAGATTGAGCTCAAATCCATTATTGATTATTGTCCGCTTGATTCCCATGTTAAAAATGAAATATGGTATATATAGGGGAGGATCATTGTCATAATCAGAAATATTGTCAGCTATATCAAATGGAAAAGTAATTTGTTGAGAAAATGCATCTACAAATGACTAATATACTACATCTAAATGAGTAATAGAAGGGATGTGAGTATTATCTAAGAGAGAGATGATTTTATCTCTACAACCAAGATTGGATAGCAAGAAATCATGACTGGAGATATCCATGATGAGAGAATCCTAGGAAAATGAAAGAAGTGATAATATGAGGACCCAAGAGTGTTCAAATGAGATGGGTTAACCAAATGATTTAAAAAATATCTAGTTTATTCTAAACCCTAAGATATTTCAGAGTCACATATGATAAATAAATGCTATTGAAAAAATTTGACACAAGCAATAAGTGAATGAAAATTAAAACCCTAAGTGTAAGAGAGGGAATAGAGGAATTAGCAAATTTTTCACTCAATCCTAAAATTTTATGTACTGGAAGATTAATGAATAGGAGGAGATGGTCACAACCAACCTCAGAAAATTCTAAAATTGTCGGATGATCTTAGAATAGGGTGTTTGGAATGGGGCAAGAGTGCCTAAATTCTAGAGACATTTGATGGGTGTACTAGGCCTAATAATAAAAAGATGCAAATGGGGAGTTAGACTGACCCCGATGGTCACTTGATAGAGTGAACTTAAAACTGAGCATTTCACTACATCTCAGACTCCATGTAGTTCTTGTGCGTGTGTGTAGAAATCATGCCCTAGGAAGCTCTTGTGCAAGATACACTTGATAACAAGAAATAACTAGATGTAGTAATGTAGATAGATGTGTGGGTAGAAAAATGAACTTCCCCTCCTATACATGTATGCAAAAAATGTAGTCCCTAGTCCCTTGAGGGAAGCTAGATGGATGCCTTGATGTTCTTAGATGCCTTTGGATGCAACCTTAGGTAGTGATAGAAGATGCTTAAAGCTTGGTCATTCATTATGATCACATATATTTGTATTTATATGATTCCCTTGGTTTATTTTTTTAATTGAAAACTAAAAGGTCAACCCATAAGAAAATAAGACGCCCAAAAGATAAAAGAGGCCCAATAGGGGTGTGCAAGATACAAAGAGGTTGGGGGCGCCCAGAGGGGATGACAATGCCTAGGCGTTCACATCGTGGCTAGGTGTTAGTGTCCAGATTAAATAAATATAAATAAATGAAGATCAGATTGGGATGTGGGGTGTGCAAGACCAAAAAGGTAAAAAGAAAGGTAGAAAAGAGAACAAAGATAGATGTCAATTTCTAGTTTTCTCTCTTATGAATGATATGAATAGGACCTTGAAATGTACCCAAATGCGTGATTTTGTGTCTACAATAACAAGAGTGAAGCCATGCTTCCTCATATCTATAATGTTCTATAGTTTACAAGGTTTATTACTTCATGTGATTATAAGGATGCCAATCTCATGAGATTCTAAACTTGTAATGAACTTTGTAATGTTCAGTGAGAGGATGCCCTCATGGAATAATACTAAACTCAGCCATATCGGTCATGTATTCTCTCTCTAATCCTATAAAAAAGGAATACAAATGGGATTACATTTTCAATCCTCTCAACTATGGAACTCTAATTTCCCACTCCCGTACAATGGTGAGTGCATGAAAATCCATTTCCAATTAATGAATTATGAACCAAGACTCTAAATTTCCTTAATTGGGAATTGGAATCCCATTCCAAAACTCCTCTAATGTTGTATGACCATAATGAATTTCATTAAACTTGTAATGAAGAAAAACCTGGGTTGACCTTTACATGCATAATCACCTATGGATCCCTATATAAGAAAGTTTCTATCAACTCATTGACTAACCTAGAATAACCTGACAATCTCACGATCTATTATTGAAAATACTAGAACAAAAGGCACCCAAGGCTCCCTAATTATTCCTAAATCTAATGCACATCCATTGGGGAAATGACTACTACAGTTTTGAAGCACTCAAACAAGTGTAGGAGTTTAGGTTCCTTCATTTCCAAGAACTCAAAGATCCCAACTCAATGTCTTAACAAAAGCATAATCATCTCAAACATAGTCAAAGTGATTCAAGCTATCAACTAACTACATTAATCTATATATCACATGCTATGTGGAGAACTACGTGTGGTTTGATTCTACTTTAGATTAGTACCAATGTAGGGAGTGCATGGATTTTTATTCAACACAAATATTAATCTTCTTGTAAGGTATTCCATCCATGCTTAGGGTTTGAAATACATTCAACGGATTTTAGATGGTTTTGGGATTGTGTGACTCTTAAGGTTTGACAACAAGGCATATTTAAAGACCAATGAGGGACACAACAAGTTAGAGAACCTCATTCTCACCAATTCAAAGATCGTATTGTAGGTCCTTAAGCATATGTAACTGATCATGGAAGATTTCTATAGTTCCATACCAAAGTAATTTTTAGTGATAGTCTTAAGAACAAAGCATCTCTAGGTTCATTACTCCGAATTTATCCAATTTGTGCACCTAGATCTCCCCTGTACCATTATGTGTGGCTAAGTGCATCTCTCTTAATGTATTTTTGAGCTTATAGCATATCGTTATCAATATTTACAAGCATTAATGCATTGTTCTAATATTACACTCATGATTAATGTTAAAAGTAAATTAATTAGAATAAACCCTGTGACAAATATTACATTCATTTTTATTGTTGTGCATTCCCATAAAATTAATCTATTTAATCATCAAAAGGGTGTAAACAATCGGTATGAACTATAATTAATAAATAAACATATCAATTTGATGTAATTGTATCGATGTAATGGATTGATTCCATCCCCTGCAAAGGGTGTATGATGTAAACATTTCATGTTTGGATATTTATGAAGTGGAACCTTCTACGAAGAGTTTGATTTCTTATATTAATTCAGAGATGAATGCTAAATTTATATTTGACATTTGATTTGTAAACAATTATCACTTGTTTTATTGGCCATAGGCCTTGTTATTTTGAATGAAGAAATTTCTATTAGGAGGTGCCTATTTCATTGGATTAATGACAACCTATTAATATGATGCTTAGTTAGAAGAATCAATGTTGAAATTTATAAATGAGTTCATTTCATTATTTGGTCTTAGTTACCCTACATTGGTCTTGTAAATTATTTTCTTTGTAGCACTATACTGCTTTATTTATCTCTAACATTATTAAATTCAAATATTTTTTTGGAAGTTATGTGATAAAAATCACATTTAGGTGATTTATGTTTTATCTTAAGAATATACTTATATAATCCTTATAATAGTTCACCTAGTTAGAACTAGTAATCGTACGTGAAATGTATAATGGAAACGCCAAACGAGATCTTTTGAAAGATTCATATTGGAAGGAGAGAAACATTGGGAGAGGAAGATAGGTGAAGCTAAATGGGTTAGAGGGTGGATAAGTGCGGAGGCAGTGAAAAATAGAAATTAGAAACAATGTGAAACTGAAACGTTGAACAAAATGGCAACGTATATGGAAATCCTTTGAAGGAGACTAGGGCTATATATATGAATGTAAGGAGTGGTATAAAAATATTGTTAAAGTGAAAGTGTGTTTGTAGTTTTATTTGTTGGATTTATATACATAAAGATGTGGAGTGTAGGTAGCATCGAGAGGTGGCAATGTCATGTGGAGTTCTCCCCATCAACGATTGTGATGACATTGTTATTCAACTATCAAGGGAAAAAAGTGATAGGTGTGGGTTGCTATGGATTGTGATTGAATGAGGGAAATCAATCACCTGCATGGGTCAAACCTTTTCCATGGAAGAGATTATTCATGTCCATATAAATCGATCTACTCTCTATATTTTTCCACCATCAGTCCCATGTTGCGAAATGTAGAAGTTTTTTTTTTGTTTACGGAGTGGATTTGTTAAAGGGTTTGGTCTCCCTATTTGATATGGAGGTTAGATTCATATTTATATCAAAACTAACATCCAAGAAAATAAATCTAATGTTTTGTTCCTTAGAGGTGCCCATTTTCAACAACTAGCTCCAAGTTGGGGATGATTTGAATCACTACAATCTAAGTGACCTTCGCCAAGAAATACGGCAAAAAATTCCCGCTGAAGATGCGACAAAGGAATCTAGTGGTGGTTTCATTTTTCATTAATTATAGGAAAGATATTCACGTTTTGGTGGGGGATAGAGATGGGAATGAGCATTAAAAAGCCACATATTTTCGAACAAATATTGTTTTTAAAATATAATATTTTCTATGGAAAGTCTCATCTTCAGGAGAGAGGGGTGTGTGACTTCATAGAAAAAGTGCTCGTAATGATGTCATTATAAAAAATGATTTATGTCCATTGATTTTTAAACATGGATAAATTACCTCCCTCCCTTATCCTCTTAGGTTATCGACCACATATTTTATACCTTTGTTGCCAACTTTGTGGTTTTGTTGAGGTGGAGGACTGATAACACAACACACTTTTAAAAGAAAATAGTATGACTAACTAAGAAAGGCCAACATTATTGCCACCTATAGTCAATCTCTAAGTCTAGGAATGATTCATCAATGATAAAATTTTAAAATCATGCTATAAATGTAAACTAAATGAAATTAAACATTAATCTACAAAGCATCCTTGCTATGTATTGAATTGTTAAACTAACAAAGACCTAAATAGATCCAAGAGGGAAATCAAATTGGGATTGTTTCTACTCCAAGAAAGGTGAAATGGTCTATCCAAATGACAACAATATCATATTAGATACCAATCTACAAATCCCATTTAAGACTTTAGGTAATGATTAAATTTGGCTATAAATCATATTTCTTATATGAGACACAAATCAAAGCATGGTGTAAAGTTTAAAGGTATGTGGTGAGTTCTTTTGTAGTTTTCTATTTGAGGAAAACTAGCATTTTGGTGCATGTGGGACTAAAATCAAAAATTAGATTAAGGATTGATAATCATGATTAAGCTACGATAATCAAAATTAGTGAATTAACAAGTAATTAATATGTGAGGATCCTTAATCAACTGCTTAAGATCAATTAGGAGGCTAGGATACAATTTTGAATCTTGCTAACATGTTGTGGAGGGAAGTAGGGTGATTTTGAATAGTTGGAAGAGGGGTTTGAGCCAATAATAGGGTATATTGTCTAAAATAAGGGTGAAATAGGCTTAATTAGCTAATAATCACTAATTGTTTGTTTGGAAGAGGATTTTGAATTACAATTCATCATAAAGTGGCATACTGAATGGAAAGGGGTTAGGTAATTAAAAAAGTGCTGTTAATTAACCAAAATGATAAAAAATGTTAGTTAATTAGTGAAAATCACTAATTGTAATGGAATTGGTAAGAATGAGAGTGATTTGTGTGTGTTTGGCAATAAGATTGCAAAAGCGGAATTTAGGTGTCTACATTTTCCCTTGTTTGAGGTGAAGTAAGTAACTTCACTTTAAATATAGTAGACAAGCATAAGCAAGTAAATTTTTGAAGAAAAATTTGTAGGATGAAGGATGCCCCCTTGAGTGTCAATGGGGTGATAAAAGAAATCAATCGATGATAAAAAATATGATTGAAACATATAGAAGAAGTAAGGATAGGGATAAACATTGTTTGTTACTGCCCCAGGTGCTGTGGAAGAAAAAAATTAGCAGTTATAACAAATGATAATTGAGAATATAGGACCAACCCAATATTTGCATCCAATCTTTCAATAAGAAACTTTTTTGTATCATTTTCCCCCTATGATCTACATCATCGATCTTTATTAAAATAAACATAAGTGTAAAATAACATGAAAGCTAAATTACTAACATTTGTTCATTGCTAAAAATACGTAATTCCATGCAACATACATAATGAAATGCAATACAAGAAAGTAAAACGATGCTTAAATCCATGCAACATACATAATGTAATGCAATACAAGAAAGTAAACCAACTAACCTAACATAAAAACAAGTACAATCACACATAAACAAACAACGTTCAAGACAATTGCATCAATGTTTTTATTATGAAGCTTTAGTTCCCGAATGTTCGTGTTGTAACGACATGGGTTAAAAATGGTGCCTCAAGAAAGGATACATGTGAGGGGAGTAACATAGGACACAAGTAGTCCCATGGAAATTATTCATGCACTATGACACAGTTTTTGGAAACTTACTGTTGCACAGGAGTACCAACATAGTAAGTAAACCAGTTTTGTTAATGGAGGTAGATCACGATGATCCGCAAGTCGTTTGAGACAAGAAAAAAAAAACCTATGAAATATGTTTTTGTAGGAAAAATTTTAATGTTCGAGGACAATGCATTTGATACATGCTTTAGCTGCGTGCATGTAGTTTACTATTTTTTGATTTTTTTTTGAGTTTTTGAATTTTTTTGGATTTTAATGATATCATCAATTTCGTATTTAGGGTTTTTGATTGTTTTACCATTTTTTTTGGGTTTTTTGAAACATATTTGAATGTTAAATTAGAATTTTTATGAAGCTATTTACATGAAAAAAATAAATGTGGATACCCTAGTGATAGATGGGATTTACAAGGGCAGAATGCCATGCGTATGCACAAGAAAGTGAAGATGCAAAATTACCCCCAATGTTAGATGGGAATATTCAAAAGAAAACTCTTCACGTGCAGAGGTAGGATCATGGACAATTTAAATAGGTTCAACATGATGGTGATCATAATCCAATGACATGCTAGGAAGGAGCAAGGATGCCCCCAACGTAAGCTGGCCAAGAAGCACATGATAAAAAGAAGTGGAAGATTGTTTTGAGAAAGGGGAAAAAGGTGCTTGCAAACATGGAAAAAATTCAATATTATATATGTGGATGTTTTGAACTAAGTAGAAGAACAACGTGAATGTTGTGAATGTAGCTTAGAAGCCTCGTAATGAAGAAGCGATTAGCCAAAGACACGAATCATGAGACAAGATATGGAATAGAGTAAGAATCTAAAAAAGGTCCAAAAAAAGACACTTGGTAACATACTAATCTTGTTTTCTCATAGAGATCCAATGTGTGCACATGAAAATTTATTACCTCTTGGAGGGAAGATTTGATAGACAACAAGTGAAGACACCCTAGCCAAGGTGTAGAAATGTTTATATTTCAGAGATGATTTTTTTTGTGAATGGAATGTGGAAGGAGAGTCGTACATTGCTCCACTACCAGCAAGGAATCCATAGCCTTGATGGAGACACATTTGATTCTAATTGCAACATTGATCTACTGCCAGTCAGACATCCATAGCCCCGATAGAGATTATTGGAAATACCCCAAGAGAGAGTTATATATCAATTTCTTTTGCTTTTAGCTTTTGATTTTTTATTTAATTGATTTTGTTTTGCTTTCTAAAAACTTATTTTAGCTCTTTTGTTTGAAAAGGGGTTAAGAACCACTGATGACTTGATTGAAGGATGTAGAATTGATTGTGATAACGAGATTGTCTAGTGTCAACAAGTATGTCCAAAAGTTCTTCGTAACAAGTTTATTATATGTATATTGTGATACGATCTTTATAAGGTCACTCATTCTTTAATTTACCAAGGAGATAAAATACCAAGGCCAAATGGATACCATAGAGATAAATGTCACAAAATGCATACGAATTGGCTAACCAAAATATCATCGAAGGGATGAAAATTTTAGGAAGACTTGTAAAAGAAGAGTAATAAAGGGAAGAAAGAACATCCATGTGTATGCAATACCTGATTGCAATGTTTTTTCGTTTACCTTTTGATTTTTTGAAATGTTTTCTCATTTTTTGTAGGTTTTATTTTTTGAAAGGTGGGAATGACAAGGTCAATCAGTGTGATAAGATCCAATAACCATGTTAGTGATTTCCTTGATAAGGAAGACTAGGCGTGTTTGCTTATCAAGAGTCCTATTATCGCCAATCTCAATGATCATGGTGAGATCATACTCAATAGATGACTATGTGTTATCTTAAAATGTGGATTTTGTGTGTGGGAGATTGAATTCCCTATCTAGAGGTTCTCCACTTTGCACCATACTTGATGGGTGTGTTGATGTTTATTTTTGAATCGTGGTTGATTATGAACTTTAAGATCATTTAAATTGTTGTGAGATTTGGAGCTCTTGGAAGTTTTGATCTTAGTCTGATGAAGAAACTATTTGGGTTACTTGTAATATATTAATTGAATTGTCTGATCCCAAGAAGTAGGAGAAGAAAGTGGATGAATAGAATTTATGTGAGAAATGATGGTGGTCTTGCCATAATCATTGATAGAAGAACAATACGATGGGCACAAAAGGATAAGGTCCAAGATTTGAAGTGGATGGGTTACCAGGAGGTGTCCCATAAATTAAAGATAAAGGGCTACCTGGATGTGGCCCTAAGATTGAAGATGATGAGATACTAGGATGTGGCCCAAGAATTGAATATGGGGGATTTATAGGATGTGCCCCTAGTATAGACGAAGAGGGGCTACCTGGAGGTGAGCCACCTATAAAAGAAAATTGGTTACTAGTAGGAAAGCCACATACATATGATGAAGGGATTATTGGAGGCGGCCCAAGGATAGAAGAGGATGGGCTGCTAGGAGGCGTCCTATAGGTTGAAGATGAAGGACTACCTGGAGGTGTCCCATATGTAGAAGATGATGAGATACTAGGACATGGCCCAATAATAGATGAAGATGGGATATCAGGAGGTGAGCCACATATAGATGATATGAGGCTAGTTGGAGGGGGCCCACATGTAGAAGAAGATGATGGGCTACCAGGTAGTGATGCAAGGAGAGATTATGATGGAGGAATCATGATAGATAAATAATGATTAGGTAATGAGAAGATATGTCATGGATTAAAGCTAGAACTAGAAATTTCTTCACACAATGAAGAATGTGAAGACGAAAGAATAAGAGGAGGATCAATTTTGATGATCCTAGGGTCTTCCTCTATGGTCTAAAAAACTAAATCAACCTCATCCCCACAATAAACGAACATATTGAGGTCTAAAGGGAATAATTGTGTGTGATACTCTAGGGGAATATCATCATGTGACCCCCTGATTTCTGTGATCGCTTCTTCATTCTGAAATGAATTGATTGGAATGGGTATTTGTCCTTTGATCATGGGAGGTTGACTAGAAGAAATGGGTCCAAATGGTGTGAAATATTGAGATGATGATGACTCAAAAGATGAAGTAGATTTGGATCTAGATGTATTGTAAATAGAAGAAATTTTAGATGTTGAAATAATTGGTATTGGTTTGCATATAAGATGACATATTGTGGGTAGAGAAATAGGATTAGTCATCTAGTCAGGGTATTACGATGTAGGATTTGACTTAGATGATCATGACGTAAGTGTTGACGTAGAAGAATTTGAAATAATTGTAAAATTTGATGATTGTGACATGGGAGTTGAATTAGAAGGATTTGGATTCACCTAGATCTTCAACAGAGGAAGAGGTTGTCGAGGCGGCCAGTAAGGGAGGTTCTGAAAAGAAAGGGAGGACCCTGACTCAAGAGCCAAATTAAATGTTTTATTGATGGATCCTAGAGCAATACACATATATAAAGGAGGAATATTCCATTTAGTTGACTGATAAGGAGAGTCTTGTGAAGAAAGTTAGGACTGTGACTGCGAAGAAAGTTAGGACTACGACTTAAGAGTCAAATGAAGTGAATAACTTTGATGAGAATTTTTAGAAGACCAAGGTGAATCCGAAGAATTAGAAGAATAGTTTGGATTGAAATCAGATGAAGAGTGGGGGAACCTGAATAATAATTTGGATCAGAAGTATCCAAACACTACCACTAGCTATGAGATGAAGGTTGGGAATAGGGAACCCGATGGGTTCTCTAGCGCAAATAACCAAATGAGGATTAGCCATGAAGGGCATCCTTTGATGGGAACACCGAAACTTTGATTCTTAGTGTCATATGTATAAGGAACCTCATGATATTTGGTCATTTTTGGCATTTTTGGGATACAAATCCCTAGACTTAGATAGTATGATTGAACTTCATCAATTGGAAGGAAATCCTATGTTGATTTGGGCAACACAATGACAACCAGCTAGACATTTTCACATAATTTTGACAATCCAACAAGGTTTGGACAAAAAATTTGGAAGCATAACTGTCAAAGATGATAGAACATATTTTTGTAAAGGGATTGGTCTCTAATGTTTGACACCATGTCCTTGTGACAAGACGTAAAAATGAACAAATTTTTTCCAATCCCTATACAATTTTTTTCAGTGTAATGACTCTAAGTTGTCACAAAGAATGACGACACGAATCCAATGAGTCTATATAAACTCAAGGACCAAAGAATAAAGAATGATCTACCCTAGCAAGGTAAAACACAAAAAGAGATATATAAGACACTACAATGAAGTATAATATTCAAATCCACTCCCACCAAAAATTTTACTCCCTATGATGTCTTTCGAGATAGGTTAAAAAAAATAGTGAAAATATAATATAACCAATTAGGTAAAGTTTGAAACAAACAATACCTAAATTCTAAGAGAGTGTTGATGTGATCCTCTAACAAGGTATACTTAAAAGTAGTTTCTAGACACTAGCAAAGTCTAAGTCTTATAAAATGGAAGATACAAATGTGAGCAACGTAACAATGTTATTTGCACACGTTAATCAAAATTTTCAAGAAAGTAAGATTTTAGTATCAAAATGGTGTTATAACGATGCTAACAAAGTAACCTCAATACTCAAAAAAGTCAAGACAAGGCTAGGATGTTAAAAATATGCCTAAGTATATCAAGGAATTATTATGTGTGTGAGAAATGTAACAATACAATATAGAGATTTAGGCCAAGTTTCACAATGAAAACAAGACGTAAATATCATAATTGTATGGATATATTACAGACATTGTAACAACTCTAAAGAAGATAATAATGATATCACCTAACTACAAATGATGATGAGTCTCAATATGGGTTTTGAGACAAGAGGGCCTACTAGATCATGAGCATGTACCATTTACACTTTCAACACTTGCATTCTGACATTGCAACTTAGTCATGCAAGTAGACTACAAAAGTGGTGGACATGATAAAATCTAGTGGTATCTATTTACATTGTTTTCTTTTGTCTTAAAATTATCAACAATAATAAAAGGTGTAAACCAAGTGGTGGTGAAAAATACTTGGTGTAGCTTTGGAAAAGTTTTTCCTTATCTTAGGACAAGTGAAAAACTAAGACAAAGTAACACTAAATAGATTTTGTGATGAAATATCACGTAACTTCAAATTTAAGAGTTTCTTTCCCTTGTTCGAAAAAAAAGAGTTTGAATCTAACAAAGTTGTCACTTTGTGAGAGCTCTATAGAATACGATGTCAAAAAAATGTCTCCAAGCCAAAAAGCTTCCTAGGTGGTTCTCTCTCTATATGTCATAAGTTCACTTTTTCGAGCTTGGTTTGCCAAGGAGTTACCCTTGGAGTATCCCAACTTTACTTTACCCCCTTCAAATATAATGAGCATAAAATGCATTTAGTTGTATTTTCATTGGGGTTGAAATGGAAATAAATTTGACTCTACTCTCACCAAAGCGTACTAATCAATTGGGTAGTTTGGAGAAATTTCCCATGTCGTTCACAAGGTTCCCTCTTGTGTGAACTAATTTGGGGTTCCTAGGATCACCCCCATTGTTGTAGCTTAAGGATTATGTCAAAGGGGTTATGTCCTAGTTTAACATGGATGAGCCATAACTCTTAACTGAAAACTGCAATACATTATTTTGAATGGTGTATTGATGTATTTTTAATCTTTTAGATTAAGCAATTTGGTTTAGACCGCTGTTCGAAACCTACAACACACGTGAATGTTAAAATTTGGTTTGAAGAGAGCCCTCCTTTATTTGACAAGCATTAGGTCCTTCACACAAATGGTTAGTAGTTTCAAAAGATATACAATATTATAGAAAGAGGATTAAGTGTTACTTTTGGTTCTCAAGATCACGCTAGGTGCAAGAGAAGAGCATACATAACAAGTAACCTAACTAGATGAAAATATTATAAATCAAATAACTACCATAAAACTTTGCAAACCAAGCTTTATTCCCGATTAATCCAAGTGCTTCTTAATGAAAGACTAAAATTACTTTTGGTTCCCAAGATCACACTAGGTGCAAGGGAAGAACATACACAAATTTTAGCCTTGATTATATATCAAGGCTAAAAGCTCTTAAACTAAAAGATCAAGTACATGCCAAAATGAAATTTTATTTCCTTAAGCATAACAATGAATGACGATTTTTCCTACTAACTCCAAATTATCAAAAAGTGGTTTATAGGTGCTTTTGATTCTCCAAGCTCACACAAAATGGAAGAGAAGAGCATACACAACCCTATTTCCAACCCATACAAAGCATGAAATAAAAATCATTCATCAAACCTTAATCCAATTTTATAAAAAATCTCTTATCAAACCCTAAAGCAATTTTGTTAGAAATCTTGCTCTAAAATTAGAAAATTGATAGTAACAACAACTAAAAACCCCTAAAAATGATAGAAACACTAAAAACCAAAGATTGAAATTTTGAACTTTGAAGCAATTTTACCTGAGTGCACCATCGCACCTCTTTATGTACACACGCGCCCTTTAGAGCATGGGTGAAGACCTTGAAGCGTAGGCTCATACATTAATGCACAAGCGCATCTTTGTCAAGTTTTAGATAGTTAGCTATGCACAAGTGCCCCTAGAGAGGTGTGGGTGCAGACTTTAATGCACATGCGTAAATCTTACATAGCGGAAAAAATCTAGTGATGCACAGGTGCCCCCAGTGATGCATAGGCACAAAATTTGATGGATAGGTGCCCCCAGTAGAGCAAAGACATGGAATTTGATGCACATGCGCCCCCTTTGAAGCACAAGTGTAAGCCTCCTTGTAGGTGGTCAAAATATGACTTTTGACAAGGATTTTTTGGAAAAAGATCAAAACTTTGCATTTTTGAGGGAATTTCGACAACACTTCACCTCCTTTTATCTTGCAAATAACATGAAAACAAAACTTATACTACTAATCTAGTTGAAACAACTATCTAGCTTGAAAAATTGATCTCCAAAACTTTGAAAATTACTCTAAAAACTTGAAATTAATCTAAAAATCTTGAGAAACTAATCTAAAAAGCTTGAAAATAATCTAGAAAGCTTGAATCTAAACTAGAAAACTTGAAACTAATCTAGAAAAATTGAAACTAATCTAGAAAGCTTGAAATGAAAAACTTTGAAACTAAGTTAAAAAGATTTAAAAATGAATGCAAATGGGGTAAATGTCCCACCAGGTGTGCCAAATGATAACACCCCAAAATTTTAAAATCAAATAGTATGACTAACTAGGAAAGGCTAACACCATTGCCACCTATAGTCAAGCTCTAAGTCTAGGAATGATTCATCAATGATCAAAGCTTAAAATCATGCTATGAATGTAAAATAAATGGAATTAAATATTAATCTACAAAGCATCCTTACTATGTATTGAATTGCTAAACTAACAAAAAACCTAAATAGATCTAAAAGGGAAATCAAATTGGGATTGTTACTACTCCAAGAAAGGTGAAATGGTCTCTCCAAATGACTACAAGATCATATTGGATACCCATATACTAACCCCATTGAAGAATTTAGGCAAGGATTGAGCTTGGCTATAATTCATATTTTTTATTTGAGATGCAAATCAAAGCATGGTGTAATGTTTAAAGGTATGTGGTGAGTCCTTTTTATAGTTTTCTCTTTAAGAGAAACTACCATTTTAGTGGATGTGGGACTAAAATAAAAAAATAGATTAAGGATTACTAATCATGATTAAGCTTTGCTAATCACAATTAGTGAATTAACAAATGATTAAGATGTGATGAGCTTTAATCAAATGCTTAGGGTTAATTAGGAGGATAGGATAAGATTTTGAAGCAACACCCCTGAATGTCTACAACTCGATGGGTTGAGACTCTCAGTGCGATTGCATAACATGGAGCTTTTCCCAAGTGTGGGACCTTGTGAATCGGGAAAGCTCTCCGGATGAAGGCCGGTTCCTATTCCTCTGTTCAGATGCACACATAAAAATGTAGAGGGTTTACTCAAAAACCTAATCTAACTTTCCAAGGAGACAGGGTAAGAAGATGCATAAAAAATAAACCTAAACTAACAAAGGTGATGCACCGAGGAATGAAGAAACACCTGTCTTGCCAATAAACACAAACCATTAAAATGCAATGCAAGATCATGCACAGATAACCAGATTTGCAGTGAAAGATCAGGAGGATGCAAATGAACACAGAGAGGGTTGAGAATCATCCACAGACATGTATTATTTTCTCCAAATATTGATACAATACACTACAAAATGCCAAGAGGCAAAGTTGCATTACAGTTTTAGATGAGAGGTTTGAACTCCACAAATTCACCTGCCAAAGAGAAGAAGGGAGGGGCAAAACAAGAATGTCCAACCTTTAGAAAGAAGCCCCTCCTTACAATTTATAGGAAGAATGAGAGAGGGAAGAGAGAGGAATTCCAAATCTACCCCAACCACCTCCAGGTTGTATTTAATTCATCTCATTATGGTGGTAGGTGAGAACCTTAGCAAACCCAAAAAATGGTGAATTGTATTTTGCATTTTTGAAGAACTTGTTCTCACCCAATTAAAGATATCTAGTCGTAGTTGGACAGAGGACCTCGTAAGCTTTCTGAAAATTCCAACCTTGTGTGAATCTGAGCTCCCTGTGAAAAGTTATGGCCATTTGAATATCTGCGTCAGGGTTTGCTTTCTGTCAGGTTCGGGGTGTCAACGCTCAAAATGTTGTGCCTCCTGAAGATGCACCTCGGTGCAACTATCCTCATGTCAACATACTCTTAAGTGCACCATAGGTGCTGAAAATGTGGTGTTGACAACCTGCGCCAGGGTGTGAATTTTTCCATGTCGACACTTTGTGCTGTGTGCCCCCAACCTGTACCTTGGGCATGAATTTTTCCAAATTTGTGCTGTGCACCCCCAACCTGTGGTTTGTGTCGACACTTCTGATGTGTGCCCCCAACCTGCGCCTTGGGCGCAAATTTTTACATGTCGACACTTTGTGATGTGCACCCCCAACCTGCACCTTGGGCATGAATTTTCGCATGTCGACACTTTGTGCTGTGCGCCCCCAACCTGCGCCTTGGGCACGAATTTTTGCATGTCGACACCTTCTGATGTGTGCGCCCCCAACCTGTGCCAGGGCACCTGTCGACACCTTTGTGCTGGCGCTTGGTGACGTAATAAATGTCAGGTTTTCGACCATGCAATGCACTTTCAAAACCCGAAATGAAGGATTTCGATTTTCCTTGATTTCCATATTCTTCTGCTCTTGACTATATTTACCCAGGGGGGAGATATATACAACAATTTGGTGACTCAACGGGATCACCTGCCTGCTAGGTAGAAGATCAGTGGCCTTTTAGCAATCCATTGGGCATGGAGTCATAAGCAATAACCTGAAACCAACTTGATATCTGATCCCGAGCCTGATACCACAACTCCTTCTTCGAGAGCACGCTGGACTGTAGAAATTCAACTGAGAGCAACAAAACCTGTGCTGAAGCACTTAGGGAAATTGAAACCTAACTACAACAAGACAATGTGCATCCACACTTAGAGGAATTAAAATCTAGGCTAATATTTACAAGGGTAAACCTTTTCCTTTTAGTAGCAATGTTTAAGATAGATTCCGTTAACCAGAATCGGGAGTTCTTCTCCATCCAATGTAGACAATTGGAAGGCATTACTACTTTTACATCCCGTGACCATGTAGGGGCCACTCCAAATGGCATCAAACTTGGAATGCCTTCCTGGTTTTGCCCGATCTGCATCCCATTTCAGAACTAGGTCCCCTACATAAAAGGTCTTTGCTCTTGCCTTCTTATCAAACCATCTTTTTACTAAGGCCTGATCCTTCTCAATCATCTGAACTGCATGTTCTCTTATTTCTTCCAATTCCATCAACTCTGCATACCTGGCCTCCATTGGTTCGAACTCAGACAACTCCAACTGCTTCATGAGCTCCAATGCTGGCAATTCTAATGATATAGGCAATACTGCCTCTTTCCCATAGACCAACTTGTAGGGAGAACTACCTGTAGACCTCTTTGGTGTTATCCTGTCAGCCCATAACACTGATTTTAGCTTGGTATGCCATGTTCTTTGGTTTTCATCTAGAGTCCTTCTGATGATCCTTAGCAAATTCTTGTTCGTGGACTCTGCCTGTCCATTACCCTGCGGGTAATAATTTGAAGAGGTGCTCAAATAGATTCCATTCTTGACAGCCCATTCTGTAATCTTGGAACCTATGAATGCCAATGCATTGTCTGATATGATAGTGGCCGGCACACCGAACCTGGTCACTATTCCTTCATAAAAGTCTAGTATGTTAGACTCATTTGCTTCTTTGAGCGCTACTGCTTCGGTCCACTTGGTGAAATAGTCTGTTGCCGTGAGAATCCACTTGTGGCCTTGGCTTGAGTTTGGGTTGATGACCCCGACAAAGTCCAATCCCCATTGCATAAATGGTTGGTCAACCAAAATTGGGTGCAATGGAAGCACTGCTAGTCTTTCTTTTCCCGTGAAGAGTGCACATTTCTTGCACTTTCTTATCCATGTATAGCAGTCACTGAACACTGTCGGCCAATAATACCCTGCCTTCATTATCTTGAGAGCTGTTACTCATGGGGCGAAATGTCCTCCAGAATCTCCATCATGAAAATCTCGTAACACCCTCTCAATTTGACCTGTCCCAATGCACCTCAATAGAACTCCATTGATGTCTTTTTTAAACAAAACACCATCAACAAGCACATATGGAATGGCTTGTAATCTGAAGTATCTCCTTTTTGCTTTGCTCAATTCTGGAGGGCATAGGCCTACCTGTAGGAAGTGTATCATATTCTGAGTCCAACAAGGAGCGGGCACATCATCATTTTCTTGTTCTTGACCATCCTGTAGTACCAAGACAGTCTCTTTTTCATCACCTGCTTCAACTTGCTGACTTGAGGCTAGTTGTTCACATAATCCCTTTCCACGGACCAGCTTAGTGACCTTAATTTCGATGTCATATTCCATGACACGAGTGATCCATCCTGCACGTTTCTCATTCAGATCCTTGTTTAGAAGGAAGTCCTTGACTCCCGCATGAGAGACCAATAATTGGATCTTGTTGTTTGAGACTAGGTGCTTGAATTTCTTTAAGCTCCTGATCACTGCAAGGACATGCTTTTCAATGAAAGAGTACCTAGTTTCGTATTCCTCCAAGCCTTGACTGAAGAAAGCAACTGGTTGTTCTAATCCTTCTTTGTTTTTTGTAACCAGGATTGCAGAAATTGTGTCTCCACCACCGAAGGCATATAGCATGAAGTCCTTGGAGAAGTCTGGATTGACGAGAGTCAGAGCTTGAGATATAGCCTCTTTTATTGCCTCAAAACTTGCCTTGCCTTCAGATGTCCACTTAAATGCCATGCTCTTCTTCAACATCAGCGTTATTGGCTTTACGAGAGCTGCAAAGTTTGGAACAAACCTGCGGACAAAATTGATCCTTCCTAAGAAGCTTTGAAGAGCCTTCTTGTGACTTGGCAATGGCAACGCTCGAATTGCTTCAACTCTTTCTGGGTCAATCGTCAACCCCTCCTTTGAAACAATATGGCCTAGAAGTTTTCCTTCGTGAGCCAAGAATATGCATTTTTTGGGATTCAATGATACCCCAAATCTTCTACACCTCTGAAATACCTGCCTCAAATGAAAGAGGTGATCCACTGCATTTTTGGAGAATACAGTGATGTCGTCAAGATATATCAGAACTATTTTATTGATCAATCCCTTGAATGCCATATCCATTGCCCTTTGGAAAGTGGCTCCAGCATTTGATAGCCCAAATGGCATCTTCTTGTAGGAATAGGTGCCCCATTTGGTGGTGAAAGCCATCTTGAACTGGTCATCTTCTTTCACCATTATCTGATTATACCCTGAGTAGCCATCTAGGAGAGAGAATCTCTCCGAACCAGACACCACTTGCAATATTTGTTCCATTGAAGGAAGTGGGTAATGGTCTTTGAGAGATGCCCTGTTGAGGTCTCAGAAGTCCACACACAACCTGATTTCTCCACTCTTCTTCCTAACCAGAACCAAGTTTACAACCCAGCTTGAGTGCTTGATCGGGAATATAATGCTTGCCTCTATTAGCTTGTTTAGCTCTTTCTTCATTAGAGGCTCAATGTGAGGGTTGACTGGTCTCTGCTTCTGCCTGATGGGCTTAGCATCTGGATCCAATTCTATGGTATGTTGTGCCAACTTCGGATTGAATCCTCTCAAGTCTTCATAGCTCCAAGCGAAGACATCTGGAAATTCTTGGCAAAGCTGTATGAAATCTGATTTCTCCTGCTCAATGGCCACTTTACCAATTTGAAGTGTTTTGCCTTCCCCAACCAGAATTGGCTCTGAATCTTCTCTCTTGACCTGTATGTTAGCCTTTTCCTTACGGAACTGGTCGTTAGGGTTGAAGATAGACTCCAATGTTACTAAACCCTTAGGAAGCTTGTTTGTCTGCAGCTGCACTACTTGATCCCCATACTGCTGCTCTAGTCTGTCCTGATTCCTAGCTGAGAATTCAGCCTCTTCTTGTAAAAAATTGACGATCTGTTGATCGTTCTCAAACACCTGCCAGCTTGTGTTATTATCTGGAACTGCTGGCCTCACAATCACATGCATATGTGGTTGTGTTTTTTCCCTTCTAATGTTGTCAACCACATCAAACGTTGCTCCAACTGCTGCGAGCCTATCTACAGCTTCATTTTTCTTCCTGGGTATGGACACGATGTTGAAAGCTTCGAAATCCTCAATGAGGTCCCATACCCTGTTCTTGTAGTTCCTCAGCAGGTCATTCTTTGTAGCATGTTGTCCCCTGACTTGGTTGATGATTAGCTCACTATCTCCAAACACCTGCAAGTTCTTTATGCCCTTTTTCCTGGCCCAATGAAGTCCATGAATCAAGGCCTCATATTCAGCTGTGTTGTTTGAACAGGAAAACTGGAAATGGAAAGCTGAATAATATTTGATGCCTTGAGGTGAAACAAGCATAACTCCTCCTCCTGCACCTTGCCTACTCCTTGATCCATCGAAAAATAACTGCCATACCTCATTGTCATCCTTATGGTCTGGTTTGGTGATGCTAGGAATAGGCTGGTTTTCTTCATGTATGCAATAGACTCCTAGCTCAGATTCTTCTACTTCTTGGTAGGGATCAAAAGCATGTACCTTGCTTGCCCATTCATCAAGAGTCAAATCTGGGATGCTTCCAACTTTGGTGTCAGCTTCATCTGTGCTTGGATAATCTTCTTGATCAAATGCTGAACAGTTGGCATTGATTTGGCTTGGAGTATGAGGCTCAATATGAAAGTTTGCAATTGGTTCGGATCTGATTGTGACCTTAGTACCATATCTTGTTCTGAACAACATGTGTGACCAGTCAGCAGATAAGTAGCCTCCAATTCTAGCTGTGAAATCCCTTGATAAGCATAGGGTAAAGAGTGGTGGAAAATCTATCACTGACACATCTTGCAAAATGGTAACGTTGGGGCATGCATGCAAGGTAAGATTCAAACCTTTAATCACTCCCACCATTGCTACTACTGTCCCATCCAATTGCACTACCCCCTTTGATATGACTTCATATTGGAGACCCAGCTGATCAGCTATTTGCTTGGGCATGACAGAACTACTTGCCCCAGAATCAATCATGCAATTGTGTACTAGTTTATCCCCAATGATTAATGAAACATAGAATGGAGGGGGTTTCAAAACTTTACCTTGTTGTCCTCCATGATTCCCTTCAGGCTGAGCAGCATTTGTGAGGACATTCTCTTGCATATGGACCTGCTGGTTTGAAGTTGACCAATTCTTCATGGCAGCTTGTAGAAGATCTCTTTGGCCTGGGATGGATAAAGATTCCCACATTGATATATTCACATTTGTCTTCTTCATTTGATCAATGATGCTAAATGGGGATGAAACATCTCTTTGTTGTCCTTTAGCCTGCACATTCCTTTCTTGCGCATGGGCAGCAACAGCTGGCATTTGAGTTGGTTTAGAAGGTGGTTTGGGCTGTCCTTGCATGTTTGGAACTGTATTTTGCTTACCAACACCTTGTGGAGTGATGGAAGGTTGTAGATCACTTGGAGCCAATGACTGCCCTTCACCAATATTCCTCTTCTTTGATCTTGTGTTAGCTGCTACACTTTGAGAAATTGTTTGATTCATGCCACAAAAATCCTCAGCTTGCCAATTCACAAGTGCGGTATCATTTGGAGTTGTGTTTTGCTGAGATGTCCCTTGTTGCTGATTTGTTTCTTGACTCACTTCACCCTCTACGCCAGTAGTTTTCACCATCAAGGCTTGGTTCAAAGCACCATTGAAGCACATAGATTGGTTGTGAGGTTCATTGCATGGGAAACACCAATCATACTCTTGAGCTATGTTGTTTTGCACTGGCACTAATGCTTTAGAAGCAGATGCAACATTGGGGTTATAGGGCTGAAATGGTCTATTAGTGGGAGGCCTTACTTGGCTTTGATTTGCAGCTGGATTGGGTGGCCTATTGGGCTGGTATGGTGGCCTATTAGGTTGAGCTTGAGGCTGATAAGAAGGTCTAAAGCTTTGGGCTTGCTGCCTCTTGAGTGTAACCAGCTCATTTCCCAAATTTTGCAATTGTTTCATGACCTCTTGGAGTTCATTTGAAGCACTAGAGGATGAAGTAGAAGTTTCATTTGAACTTTGATTTCTAGGAGTGGGAATAGGAGCCAAAGTGGGTGCTTGACTAGTGCTTGGATTTTCTAAGTTTGGATACAAGGGCATGGGAGGCCTAGGAGCCAGCTTACCAGCTTGAATAAGACAGTTTTCAGCCCTAATGGCAATGCTATAAGCAGCAGGTAAGGTTGTGCCTCCCATAGATTGAATTAACATAGAAATATCAGAATTCAAAGCCTTAAGATAATATAGAAAAGCACCTTCAGCTGTTGGCCTAACGGCCACTGGAATCCTATCCCAAGACCTTTGAAATCTGAAGTTGAAGTCAGTCAGCTGCTCATTGGGAGCTCTCTTGATAGTTGTCAATTGTTCTAGTAGAGACAAATTGTCTCCCTTTTCTCCAAACTGCTCATGGAGAACTATGCATAACTGATTCCAATTTTGGATAGAACCAGCTCCAAGGCTCCTAAACCATTGTAATGCCTTCCCTTTGAATGAAGATGCCAGCAATTTGACAGCAACATCCATTTCATTTATCTCATGGATTGCACAAACGTTAGCAATGTCTTTGACATGATCACCAGGAGTGGTATGATTTTCTCCAGTGAAAAATGGAATGTTCTTCAATGCTGCAATTGGAACTGGATTCTGTGCATTGAGGGCAAGTGGGCTGCTGCCAGTGAAGTTGACAAAAGGGTTTTGTTGTGCCATTCTGATTGGCCTGAGAACCCTTGTTGATTGGATGAAAGGTCTACCAGGTGGAGGGGTTGATAAAGTCCTGTTAGGTGGAGATGGTGATCTTTGTGGTCTTCTTCCTCTCCTTCCTCTACCTGGTGATAGCTGCAAGTAGACAAATAACCCTTCTTCTCGAGTATCAGACCTGGTTCGAATTCTTCTCATGTACCTGGGTAACCTGTGCTGCTATACCACTGAATTCTATCCCTTCGGAGTCACCAGATGTGTTGGGGAATGAGCCTCAAAAGGCTGGATTTTGCCAAGTTACACACCAAAATCGACAAATTAAAAAAAAATTTAAAACTTTGAAAGACCCAAAAGATATAGTTCTTCAATTCAGTTATCGGGTCTTGGTGCAGCTACTAATCCCTGAAAGGTACAGGTGAAACTGGTCATGCAAGTCAACTTACAAAACCTGAAACACTGCCAGAACTTGGGACATGCTCAACACCTGAAAACCTGAAATACAAAAAACTATGAAATTTTGAAAATCAAAATTTCAAAAATACTAAAATACCCTTTTGAAGATTATCCCCCGATCTATCAACTGGTGAAATTTTGACTTGTTTTGAGCAAGTTAAGCCCTTGAAAATCGATTTTAGAGTTCAGCCTGGAAGGTGAAAAATCTGAAATTGTAAAACTTGTAATTTCTAAGTCCAAATTTCTTGAAAATTCCTTCAAATCTTGTGGAATGACCTCTTGGTCCCACCGGGCATGCCAAAACTATTGATGGTGAATCACAACACCCCTAAATGTCTGCAACTCAATGGGTTGAGACTCTCAGTGTGATTGCATAACATGGAGCTTTTCCCAAGTGTGGGACCTTGTGAATCGGGAAAGCTCTCCAGATGAAGGCCAGTTCCTATTCCTCTGTTCAGATGCACACATAAAAATGCAGAGGGTTTACTCAAAAACCTAATCTAACTTGCCAAGGAGACAGGGTAAGAAGATGCATAAAAAATAAACCTAAACTAACAAAGGTGATGCACCGAGGAATGAAGAAACACCTGTCTTGCCAATAAACACAAACCATTAAAATGCAATGCAAGATCATGCACAGATAACCAGATTTGCAGTGAAAGATCAGGAGGATGCAAATGAACACAGAGAGGGTTGAGAATCATCCACAGACATGTATTATTTGCTCCAAAGATTGATACAATACACTACAAAATGCCAAGAGGCAAAGTTGCATTACAGTTTTAGATGAGAGGTTTGAACTCCACAAATTCACCTGCCAAAGAGAAGAAGGGAGGGGAAAAACAAGAATGTCCAACCTTTAGAAAGAAGCCCCTCCTTACAATTTATAGGAAGAATGAGAGAGGGAAGAGAGAGGAATTCCAAATCTACCCCAACCACCTCCAGGTTGTATTTAATTCATCTCATTATGGCGGTAGGTGAGAACCCTAGCAAACCCAAAAAATGGTGAATTGTATTTTGCATTTTTGAAGAAATTTTTCTCACCCAATTAAAGATATCCAGTTGTATTTGGACAGAGGACCTTGTAAGCTTTCTGAAAAGTCCAACCTTGCGTGAATCTGAGCTCCCTGTGAAAAGTTATGGCCATTTGAATATCTGCGTCAGGGTTTGCTTTCTGTCGGGTTCGGGTGTCAACGCTCAAAATGTTGCGCCTCCTGAAGATGCACCTCGGTGCATAACTATCCTCATGTCAACATACTCTTAAGTGTGCCATAGGTGCTGAAAATGTGGTGTTGACGTTTTGTGTTGTGCGCCCCCAACCTGCGCCAGGGCGTGAATTTTCGCATGTCGACACTTCTGCTGTGCGCCCCCAACCTGTGCCAGGGCGCGAATTTTCAACATGTCTGACACCTTTGAATGATGTGCGCCCCTAACCTGTGCCAGGGCAGCAAATTTTCCATGTCATGTCGACACCTTCTGATGTCGACACTTTTTACTGCCCCCTAACCTGCGCCAGGGCATGAATTTTTCCATGCATGTCGACACCTTGGGTACTGTTGATGTGCACCCCCAACCTGCGCCAGGGCACTTTTTCGATGTGAATTTTTGCATGTTGACACTTTTTCCATGTCGACACTGTTGTGCTTTGCACCCCCCAACCTGCGCCATGGGCGTGTCGAATTTTGTGCGCCCCCATGTCCAACACATGTCGACACCTTCTGATGTGCACTAGAGGTGCTTGGTGATGCAATAAATGTCAGGTTTTCGACCATGCAATGCACTTTTCAAAACCCGAAATGAAGGATTTTGATTTTCCTTGATTTCCATATTCTTCTACTCTTGACTATATTTACCCGGGAGGAGATATATACAACAGGTTTTTGAGCCAATAATAGGGTATATTGTCTAAAACAAGGGTAAAATAGGATTAATTAAATAATAATCACTAATTGTCTGTTTGGAAGAGGATTTTGACTTATGATTCGTCATAAAGTGAAAAACTGAATGTGAAAGGGGTTAAGTAATCAACAAAGCGTTGTTAATTAACCAAAATGGTAAGAAACGTTAGTTAATCAACAGAAATTACTAATTTTAATGGAATTGGTAAGAATGAGAGTAATTTGTGTGCATTTGGAAATAAGATTGCAAAAGTATAATTTAGGTGTCTACAAGGACGAATGAAAACTTTCCATAGAACATTTACGGATGTGACGATACGACCTATCAGAATGAAATGGTTTCCCTCCCCATTATATTATTTGGAGAAGGGCGCGTATATCCCTGAACGAACATACATAATTTTCATGAGGAAGTTTGAATTTATCTAAAATTTGGTAGATTAAATGATAGAAGAGAAGTTGAAGGAAGCGTTTCTAAGAGAGGTGTTTCGAATGTCTCTTTAAGGAAGATAAAATAAAGTCTGAGTATGACAACAATAAAGTAAGGTTTGTGCCTTAGTACGGAAGCTTCTTGTGCATAGCACACCTAGTGGGCATAAAATTCTGGAATACACATGTCATATGAACAAACAACCTCTCCATTGTAATGACATCAGCTACAGAAGAAAATGCCACTCTTACTTTAGAATAATTAATAAAGGGATTTTTTCTCTAGTTCCTGTTGGCAAGTAATTTCTTTATAACATCACTAACAGAAATTTCCTATTCTTTTGATTTCAGAAGAAGTGATACACGTAATCAACAAGAAATCCTTTTGGAGGAAAACCAACGACATAAGACCAAAACTATTCAGAAATAGAATTATCATTCCTTGTTCTTGAAAAATATATGCTTATAATCATTATCGATTGTACAATTGAATATTTTCATCTCACAAACCATCTTCTACGAAAGAGACGCCCGATACAAAGGAAGATATTTTGGTGGAGGCATTTGGGCACACCTACACCACACAGGCATCTAAGGAGGTATACAAAGAAAGGTATGGGTGCAACGCAAATACCATGATGGACAAGCTCGATCCACATCACACCATCAAACATTGCCTAGGTAACCACAAAGCATTTAATTGCATTGAATTATTATTATTTTAATGTATTTTTTATATAAAATATAAAAATATTGTAAAGAGGGCTATGGAAAATAATTCAAAATATATTTAAAATTAGTTTAAATGTGAATCATAAATCAAATCAAAATATATTTAAACTGGTTTATTGGATATATAAAACAAAATCAAGAAACACATATTTACTTTAGTTTATAGGAACACTATAATCAAATCAAAATATTTTAAAAGTAACTCTCCAAGATATGTTTGAAATAGTGGACAAATCCCACAGAAAAGAAGAAATGCATGCATTTAATATGTATTAACCACCCACTTCGGAACAATTGAGTTTGTTTGATACATTGAAGGGAAGAAACATTTTTTAGAAGAATTCTCTCCAATCAACGGAAATTGGATTACGTTTGTGATGATTTTTTTCATTAAAGATATTTCTACATGCAGGGGTTTCCATCACTCCGCAATACAACCCACCATCTTATCGTTTGTGTTTCCTTGTAAATGCATCTTCTTCTTCTTCTCCATTTGATCGCAAGATTTGTCCTTCTTTTTCCCCCACTTCTATGACATCCGAGGTTTCCACGTGGTCGCCTAGGTGGATCTCATCCGTTATTCCCAAAACGAGATATTTTAAAAATAACCCAATGTTATGGTAAGTATAAAGTTTAACTCTTTCTCACCATGATTGGTTTATAGTCACGCATCATGAGGAAAATAACCTCACACGGTCTTCACTAGTGCCGTGCACCACAACTCGTATACAAAGGAAATTGGTAGATTGCACTGATTTCGATGAGCGGTGGAGGGCAGACATCACTGTGGTGCCCTTGTTGTGGAGGGGCACAAGCAATATCTGTAAGGAGTTTTAGACTTAATAGTTCAAAAATGTGTATCCTGTCAATGCCTTTATGGTCGACATGAATGAAAAATCCTGTCCCATTAATTTTTCGATGAGTTGTTGGAAGGATGGTACGTGGACCTATTTCCACCCTTGGATTTTCAAAACATGTACCTGGGAATTCTCTCCTCCATTTATTTCCTACAATTTTTTAGTTTCAACAAGCCTCCGCCCAACTGTATACGCCTTAGGTGTAAAAATAAACTTCCACACCATATTAATGTATGAGGTTTTGCAAGCCACATTGATTTGTAGCACGGTGTTCCCTAGAAGTAGAAGAAATAAATTTTAGGGAAGTTATAAATAGGGAGACATGTTTGGAACACGAATATCTTTATGTTTGCAATAAGAAAAGTCATGCATCCCTCTTGTACGTGCGAGAGCCAACGTGGTAAATTTTGTAACCTACAACATGGTTATGCCCTTAACAATTTCTATGTTTTACGATTAATTTTTTTTATTTTAACTTCCATTGGATTAGCTCCAAGTTGGAGAAGAAGACCTATAAAACAAAAACAATGCAATACAAAGAGTTTGTTTGAAGGAGGTGAATATGGAGGACCCTGATATTGACAGAATTGGTGCAGAGAAGGTGGAAAGCTTTGATAAGGTGATCACTGATATTTTTTCATGTATGTCAATGAGATACCTGGATAAGATGGCCACGGTTCTGAAGAGATGGCACAAGCTATTTTTTCACCCGTCTTTCGCCCCTAACAACCACAAAAAGAGTCATATTGAATCAATTTATGTGGTTCATGAGCAACCGGAATTGTAGCAACAGATACGACATAAATTTCATTTCGTCTGCCATAGTCCCAATACGGGTAATCTTTCACATACCCATTCCCATCTTTCATGAAATTTCAGTGCCTCTGTGGACGACATGGATGAAAAAGCACTGTCCCACTTAATTTTTACGAGTTTTCAAAAGGACTATACACGGACTTGTTTCCACCCTTAGATTTTTAACGCATGTACCTGAGCATGCTCTTCTTCGTTGATTTCTTGCAATTTGTCAGTTTCAGCAAGCCTCCACAGAACTATAGGCGTAATAAATATTTATCATGGTTGGCTAAACAAAAACTCTGCATCTTTAGTTTGTCGAGGACTATGTGTAATGACTTAATTTTTTGTAACGTCTCTATAACTGTATTCTTTCTAAGAGATCTATGTGTCTTTTTTATTTCGAAGGAATATTTTTTCACCCACATAAACATAATTACTGTTTGTGTTAAAAGTGAAACGGTGGGTCAAAGGGCTTCATAGGTGAGACTTTATTTCTTGCATAAAAAATTATAAGTAATGTCTCTTTGACTATTTTCTTTCTAGGATATCTATAAATATTTTCCTTCCAAACAACAAGTCAGAGGGTTTCACATGTCGAGACTTCCTTTTTAGTGTGAAAATTTCTAACTCCTAAAATTTTAAGTCAAGATAGTTGAGGGGATCCTTGATCATTCCAAGTGCCATAATCTTCTGAAATAGAACCGTGGAAAAATTTGAAAGTTTGGTTAGTGTTTTCTATAATACGTCCTTGCCTGAACACCTTGAATTGGCCATGCAGAAGAATCTAGCTTCCTTGAGACTATTGGATATAAAAAAAGGTTAATAGAAACTTTCAAAAACTCTATGCTTTGATACTCCTAGATTGTGACAAGTGTTATAATCCATTTCGTATGGAATCTTATGGATAGAACAAAAATACGTGGTAAGAATGGGAAGATGCTTATCATGATTACACCATGTGGGTCATTGGATGCGAGTAAGAAATGAAATTCAGACACACATTCATATTTTGCACTTTTGTAGAGTCATCATTCAAGGTTATTAAAAAAGTATGGTGTTGCTAGATTTTACCATGTGTCACTATATAATGCATGTGAAAAAATTAACTTTAAAGACGCTCCTAGATCATTCCACAAGTCTTAATCCCATTCTCCCTCTTTCTATAGAATTTTTTCTTAACCTTATATGGAGATTAGATCTTCTGTGCCTTGATTATGTGAATGAGTGACATTTTTCCTCATTCAAAAATCTATTTAAGGTATTGGGATGGGGTATATCAGATAGATTCATTGGCAGAGCTAAGTCACGACATGTTTGCCAATAAAATAAGGTAATTCCATATTTACACAGTATTTGTTTAGGCAAGTTACATTCATGGTTTATGTGACATTTAAAAAAAAATGCTTGGTTTGAATTTTGAAAAAATCAATACTATTTAATTTAGTTGAGAATTTTTGACCATGATTTCATTATCATGTGGGGAATCTCTTCTAGAATCCTTTTATTTTTCCCCATTATCTAAAAAATGATTCATACATGCTGGTATTTGGACCCCATTACCCATAATTGCATTTATCCTTGAATGGTTTGATGGTCACCCATACTGCATATGGTAATCCCAAAATCCCCTTAAAATCAATCCATGAGTTTGAAAGTTGATTCGAGTGCAATGAATGAGATGAAGGGATTGATTGTTGAGATTTACAATGAGATGTTGAAATTAAAAATCAAATTGTTATTCTAAATTAGGCCCAACAACATGCTCCTTAATGTTTCCACAACCATATGTTTTTCCAATCTTATTATAGGTTAGGTAATAAATTTTTTTATACAAGTAGTGGAGGGATGGAAAATGATGTTTTTCTCCAGTATGGAGAAAGAAACAATATAGATGGTTATGACTTTGAAAGATTCATGGATGCAATCCAGAATTGTTATGATGAGACTTCATATCCTCGTGAAAAATCTACATGGAAACAAAATCTTGATGAGTTTGTGGAACAAGAATAAAAAAGTTCAATTGTTGAAATATTGGGTTAGAGGGAGAGCTTGGAGACAAAACAAAATATTAAAGAACATTTTCGGATCATTGTTATTTTTCTCTACTTAATAAATTATAGTATCAACTGATGAGGCCAAAATATGTCTCGTTAATGTACAATAAACAATCTTATTTTACTCTCCTTTTTATCAAGATTGATTGTATTTTGTGACTTTTGTTTGATCTAATATAAGTTATGATGTAATTGTCCATCTTTTGTTGATTGTAGTTCTGACATTTAAAAACTCTGTAATTCCTAACTAAGTGCTTTCGAAGTTGAGTTTTGTAATAAAACAGGTCACAATCAGTCGAAAAAAACAAATTATGAAGTGGTTGGCATGTTTTTGAAAGCATTGGTTTCAATAAAGATCAGTTCCGGAACTTTCAGACTTAGTTCCGAAACTCCATTACGTAGTTACAAGCTCTACCACTTAGTTCTTGAACTAATTCTAGAAAGTTCCGGAACTCCATCACTTAGTTCCGGAACTTTCCAGAATTAGTTCTGGAACTCCTACATGTAGCTCCAGAATCCTTACAGTTAGATCTCGAACGATTTCCTTTAGTTCCAGAAATTCTCTAAAGTTTCGGAATTGCTGAGAATTTATTTATCAACAACATCCGGTGATTTATCAATCAATGATCCTTTGAATTAGGAGCATATTGGAAGATTTTCGATTCTTCATATTCACAGATCCAGGGATAACTATCATCCAACAATACGTCTAGCTATGATCCAATTCAACATCTATTTTGGGCATGATTTGGTTCTATCTGAATCGGTAGGAAAGCTATGGCTATAAATACACCTGTGGAAGAAGTATATATATGCAGACCTATAGATAGATAGATATATATATACATAAAAGGAGAGAGAGATAAGAAGAGACAATACATTTTTGTAATGCAGAACATTTTATCAATAAAATAGCCATTCCTGTTTTGAGAGTATAATAAGTCGTCAAATCCTGTTTCAAGGTGGAGCAAGGGCCCACTTTTCCAAGAACCAGGATCTTCATTTTATTGGTATTTATATTCCCATAGATCTATTAATTTTGAAAATGATTTTGATTACTCAAGTTGAAATCTATTGTGTACTTGTTCCTGTAGGTGTTCTAGATTAGATTCTTCTTTCTTTGCAATCAATTTTTAGCATTATCAATTGTGTGTTTACTTCCAAAGCAAGTTTGTTCATTTCTGTAATGTGTGTTTACTTACAACAATCTATTATATTTTACAAATATGTGTTTATTTCCAGCAATCTATTTTTGCAGAGAGTGTTTACTTCCGGCAAGTTCTCATAGTTTGATTTCAATAAGGTTTTAGCCAAGGAATCCTCAAGACATTGAGAAAATCCCCTAGAAAATATAAAAAAGAAAGAAATACCTACCGTCAATCACTAGATCACTAAGATTTCTTATTGCATATAGCTTTAGACACCACCCTTGGTTTGAATATGACATCAAAAAAGAGTTGATTCAATGAAGGGAATAACGAAACCCATCATTTTTGGTACCGTTGCTGGGGACCTAATAGTTATAATTGTCTAATTGGGTGTCAACAAGAGCATTCATCATACATCTAGTAAATTGTGGGATCTTCCCTATGTCATCATAAAATTTATGAGTAGACCAAGAGACTCCAAGGGTCGATTCCTCCCAAAAATATTTGAACAAGAATCATCATCAAATAAGGAAGTTGATCAAGAATTAGAAGCACCACCATCCTTTGTTAGGCACGAAGCTGAATTTCCACCTTTAGACTTCTTAGATCAATCACCAGAAGGAAGTAGAACCTTTAGAAAAAAGATCATATTCCAAGACCCATTTAGAGAAAGTTTTGATTCACAATTGAGTAGTCAACCTCCTACTCTTGACTTTTCACCTTCCCCAAATAAAATTACATACCATATTGATTGGGAGAAAAGTCTAGAAGGTACTATAGAAATGGCATGAGAAGCTGAAAGAGAAGCTGATAGGACCTTCACTTATCCAATTCAATTGGATGATGATGATACACCTATGAAAAATATTTCACCTACACATTTACCCACGTTTAGAGGGATGTCATCTGAATACCTTGACCAAGTCCTGTTTGAATTTAAAGTACTGTGTCAAACTTATGATTACAAAATAGATAACTAGAAACTCAAGCTGTTTCCATCTACCTTGAAGGATGTAGTAATGAGGTGGTTTATGGGATTAACATCTAATTCTATTACCACTTGGGCACAAATTGAAGTTTCCTTCCTAGACAAGTATCAAGATTAATGTAGAGGAAGGAATAGGAAGGAAGAAATTTTCAAAATCAAGCAAGAGGAGGATGAGAATATGGAAGATTATTTATACAAATTCCTTTTTGTGAGAAAAATATGTGGATTTGTATTACAACACAAGTTAAGGAAAACCATTTTTCTGAAAGGTCTGGATGATGAATCAAGAGAGGCACTTGATTTGATAGGAGGTGGAAATATTGATCAAATAAGAATGAATGATATTAAAGACATTTTTAGAAGCTATTCACGAACAAGGGGTGGACCTAGAAAAGGAAAAACAGTTAAAAATTCAAACCCAGATATGAACAAACTGATGGATAAATTGGAAAATTTCAAAACAGATATTTTAGTTCAGTTAACTTCCACCATGGATGGATTGCAAGATAAAGAAAATGCTAAAAGTGAACCATTAGCTATGTATTGTCTTAGATGTAGGAAGAATCATGCAATAAGATATTATCCCATGGATAAGACAGAAATGTGTCTTATATGTGAATCTAGGGACCATGAGAGTGATGCATTTTCTCTTCTTCCATTGATTAAAAATCAGCTTAAATAAAGCAACATTCCATCCACATCAGAAGAAATAAATTTTTTCCAAAGACAACCTAGCCAAGGGTAGTTCATGCCCAGGTTAGTTCCTAACCCTTGGATGATGCCATGGGCAGCTCAGATAGTGCCAAAAAATTGGGGACAACCACCTTGGGCACCTCAACAAACATGGTATCCTTAGGATTGGTTGGATCAATCTTGGTATGCCCAAGGACACCAACAACCATGGGCTGGTCAAGGAAACCTGAATGTTTGGTCATGACCTAGGTGGAGCCCTAATAATTATGTTCAAGGGAGGACATATCCCAATCAGAATCAATAAGCCATAATGGGTTCCCCAACACAAAATTCAAAAAATGAAAATTTGGTCCAAACCCAAATACCAGCACAACCAGTAGCAAACCCAAGAAAAAAAAAAACAACTCCTGTCTACGGAATAGAACCAAAAACTTTAGTCGATTTGAATGCCATGGATTGTAAAGATATTCAAACTAGATCTGGAAAAGTAATCAGCAGTCCACCAGTTATAATCACTAAGATGACAAAATAAATTGAAACACCTAGTATGGTTGTTCCCAGGAAGGATGAAAAAGAAAAGAATAAGGAGCTAGATAACAACTCAACTGAGACTCCATTTCTAGAGAGATTTAAGGAAGCCATAGAAACTAAGGAATCTGAGTTGGTACAGGAAATAAGGAGATTGAATATTTAAATACCATTGTTACAAGCAATTAAGGAAATTCTAGAATTGAAAAAATTAATCAAAATGCTATGTTTAAAAAAACCTGGAAGGAAGAAGCAGTACCCCAAGACTATTAAAGTAGATGGAAAACTTGCTGAATTATTAGCAGGAAAACTTTTGCTTCCCGAATATGGAGATCCTGGAAGTCCTGTTATTTCTGTCTCTATAGGGAATAAAGAGATACATAATGTTTTGGTTTATTTGGGAGCGGCTATAAATGTGATGACAATGGATACTTTGAAAACATTACCATTAACAGGTATACAACCTACTAACACCATATTACAGATGGCAGATCAGTTTGTAGCAAAACCAGAAGGAGTTATTGAAGATGTAGCAGTTATGGTGGAGTCATGGGAATATATATAGTTGATTTCCTTATATTGCAACCAAAAGGTAAAACACTTGGTTATCCCATTATTTTGGGCAGACCATGGTTAGCTACAGTCACTGCTTTAATTGATTGAAGATCAGGTGATATGACTATCTCAAATGGTAAGAATTCTAAGAAAATATCCTTATATCCTTCTACACAACCTTCTATTGATTATCAAGAACAATTGTGGGTTGATACTCCTGATACTAATAAACAAAACCTGTCTTCTTTGGCCATGATCATGTTACAGGATCACATACGCGAGGTAGAAGATATGATTAGACAACCATTGAATGAACACCGATTATCCTTGAAGAAATCGGGAATAGTTTCAGAACCTATGACCTTAGTTCTGGAACCTGCAGAATCTGTCCCGAAATCATCAAATTTAGTTCCAAAACCATCACATTTAGTTCCGGAACCATGGCAACAGTAATTCACTGTGACTGTACATAATTTCACTCCAGATGAACGAGATTTATCTTAGGGGAGGAAGAATTAGTAGCTTCAGTTTCTAATATATCAGGAAAAGGTGAATAATTTCTTGAAAGCAATAGTGACGAGGAGTTCGACCTACAAAAATATAAGTATCATAACCCTGCCTACTATCCTTTTTCCAATATTCTATCTCTAGGAACTTTTAGAGGTATTGCTACATATTATATGTTGTTGCCACATGCATGTCCACTAAATAACTTAATGTAACCCTTTCAAAAAATTAGTTCATCGCACATTGGGACCAAACATGTGGAGATTGAGTGTGATAATATTTTGAACATAAACAGTTGGTTGAAAAATGATGAAGAAGCTAAATTGTTTGATGTTTAGAAAAATCATACTAGAGATTTTTCTTGGGACTATAAAGATATGAAAGGAATCCATCCAAGTATTTGCACACATCACATCTATACTGAAAACATTATACCAGTTAGGCAACCTCAAAGAAGGATTAATCCAGCCTTAAGAGATATAGTTAAACAAGAAATTGAAAAACTATTACAAGTAGGTTTTATCTACCCTATCTTAGATAGTCAGTGGGTTTCTCCTCTTGTAATTGTTCCTAAAAATACCGGAAAACGGAGAATTTTTGTTGACTATAGGGAACCAAACAAAGCCACACTGAGAGATTATTTTCCCTACCATTCATAGATCAAGTCCTAGACAACCTTGCAGGGAAGCAATACTTTTCCTTCATGGATGGATTTAGTGGATATAATAAAATAAGAGTTGCTGTTGAGGGTCAGGACAAAAATACCTTTACATGTCCATGGGGTACCTTTGCCTATAGGGTATTACCATTTGGATTATGTAATGCTCTGACAAATTTACAAAGAGCTGTATTAGAAATTTTTGCAGACCTAAGAAATGACTGTGTGGAGGTATACATGGATGATTTCACTGTACATAGAGACACATTTGATGATGCTTTGAGGAATTTAGATAGAGTATTAACAAGATGTGAGCAACGCCATTTGTCTCTTAGTCATGAGAAGTGTTGGATGATGGTTGATGAGAGGATTGTATTGGGACACCACATTTCAAAAAGAGGAATTTAGGTTAACTAAAACAAAATCAAAATTATTTCAAACTTATCTATTCTTCAAACCCCTACAAATATCAAGTCATTTTTAGGGCATGTTGGATACTATAGGCATTTTATCAAGGATTTTAGTAAGATTTCTGCCCCCATGTTTAATTTTCTTACCAAAGACTGTGAATTTCTTTCGGATGAGAGATGTTAGCATGCTTTTGAGAAAATTAAAGAAAAATTAATCACTGCCCCAATATTGAGAGGACCTAATTATAAAAACCTTCTCACATTCAAGCAGATGCCTCAAATAATTCCATTGGTGTAATTTTGGGATAGAAAGATGAAGAAGGAAAGATGTATGCTATTTATTACCTCAGTAAAAATCTTCCTCCCACTGAAAGAAATTACACTACCACTGGAAAAATTTTTCTTGTTGTGATCTATGCAATTAATAAATTCAGACATTATATCATAGGGTATAAAATATTTTTACATACATATTACTCAACAATTAGGTACTCCATGATAAAACTAGTGGTTGGAGGTAGGGTAATTAGATGGTTATTACTTTTATAAGAATTTGGTATTACTATAGTAGATACTCCAGGGAAATCTAATGTGGTAGCTGATTTCTTGTCAAGACTGACCACTACAGGGGAGCAAGATCCAGTTAATGACAACTTTCCAGATGAACAATTGTTGGCTATTTTAGCTGATACACCATGGTTTACTGATATGGAAAATTATCTTGCAACAGGGAAGTTTCCTCCTTCTTTCACTAAGAAACAAATACAAAATTTGATCAAAATTAGTGTACAATATAAATGGTTAAATGGAATGTTGTTTAAATGTGGTCCACATTTGGTTATACGCATGTGTGTGAGAGAAGATGAAATATTTGACATACTAAGGGCATGTCATGATCAACCAAGTGGAGGACACTTTTCAGTGAAAAGAACAACTCATAAAATACTTAGCACTGATTATTATTGGCCATCTCTCTACAAGGATGTAAAGAGATATATCAAGCGATGTGATCCCTGTCAAAGGATGGGGTAGCCAATTTTTACCAATGAAATGCCTCTGCAACCTCAAGTGGTGATTGAACCATTTGAAAGATGGGGGTTGGATTTTTTTGGTCCCTTTAGTCCTCATTCACAAGGAAAGAAGTACATTCTTATGTGTACTGATTATGTGAAAAAGTGGGCAGAAGTGTAGGATTTAACAAATGCCACTAAAGAAGCAGTTGCTGATTTCTTTTGGAACAAAATTATGGTAAAATTTGGCGCACCAAGAAGTATAGTTTCATATCATGGGCCACAATTAATGTCTAATATGATCCAAACCTTCACAATGCATTATCAGATCAATAATAGGAAGTCATCTCCCTATCACCCACAAGCAAATGGACAAGCTAAAGTAAGAAACAGAGAATTGGAAAACATCCTTACCAAAACAGTTGAATCAGGTAGAAGAGATTGGACAAAGAGACTACCTGAAGCTGTCTGGGACTACAATACAACTTGGAAAACTACAACAGGATTTTCACCATATGAGTTAGTCTATGGGAAAAATCCCTTGTTACCTATTGAATTTAAACTGCAAACATTGAAGAAAACAACTAAAATAGGTATTGAGTTGGATGCATCACAAAAGGAAAGAATTCTTTAACTCAATGAGTTGGATGAGTTAAGGATGGAAGCACTCCAACAGACAGAAATAATCTAATATCAAAGAAAGAAATGACATGACACACATATCAAGAAGAGGAAATTCAAGGCAGGATATTGGGCATTACTATTTGATTCTAAGTACCAACAATATAAGGGAAAATTGAGAATTGGATCGTGGGACCCTATCAGCTTGAGTAAATCTTTGACAATGGTTCTATTCAATTACTTCCCATTGATCACAGTAGAAGGACACTTTTGGTCAATAGACATAGGATAAAACTTTATAGAAAGGCTCCTACTAAGGATGAATTTTTGAGGTAGATTGAAGTAGATAAAGAATTTGATCATATGGAAGAACCCAGTTCTTCCAAAATGATCAAATAATCAGATGGATAAATCCAGAATAAAGGGAAGAGAATGAAAACTAGTAAATGACATTCTCTTTGCCTAAAAAAAATATTTCTCTGAGATCAACTGAAAACCAGCGATGGTAGTTAATCTCCTCAAATAAATAGCTAATCCAAAATAAAAGGAATTTCCTTGAAATTCTAGCTCTCTTTTCTAACTGTTTTCTTTTTGTTTCACTTTTAGGAATGATGAGTCATCATGATAGAGGGATCACATCATCAAAGATGGTCATTATGTCTTTAACTTATTAAAGGTTAGATTAAAAGTTTTCTTGTGTGATTGGATTTTATTTAAAAGTGGTACGATGAGTCATTTATTGTACATTATGATTAAAAGAGAGTAATCATGAGGGTGATGTCAGTGGAGAAAAAGTGGCGGCATGTTTATAACGATCTATAATTTTTGTGGGGTAAACAACGTGAAGAAGTAGTTGCAGAAGAAAAAACTTCAAGGAGGAATGAGAAGAATTAAAATTGCATCCCGTAGCTAAGCACAATAGTTCTACAGCTAAGCCTATCCATTCCGTAGCTACACAAAGAGTTCTGCAGCCAATCTGGGAAGATAAATAATTAGAAGAAGAATGAATTGGAATTTCCCGCTTTACCATGGGGATTGAAAAGAAGTCGGAACCTGAGGATGATTCCCATCTTCTTACAGATGAAGAAGTGACTGATATCTTTGAACAGGCAGGATGGTTGGAATTCTTGAAAAATTTCTCAAATTATAACGTCGAATTGGTAAGAGAATTTATTGTAAATTTAGAACAATCCAAAACAAAGGTTAGAAATATTGTAATTAATTTTTTTGTGAATACAATAAGCAAGGTATCTGGTGTTCCAATTGTGGATGTCCTAAATCCTGTCAAGGGGACCTTGAAACCTACAAGAGGGGGAAACAAAACCCCAATATATTTACAAAACTAAGAAAATAATAAAAGGGGCTAGAAAGGCCAGCTTGCCCAAACCCTTTGATAGAGTAGAATTTTGGATAGTCAAGTATTTAACTTGTGATGGTCAGTTTGGGTCAGTAGGAAGAGAAGTTCTGAAAATGCTCATACATCTTAGATATGGAGCTAAAAAACTAGAATACATAGTAAACCTTCTAGGGTTTATTTTTGACTCCATTCATACAATGGACCAGAGGTATTCCTGGGGTGTTGGAACAATCAAACATCATGGGTTAGTTCATTTTGTGTGCCAACACCATTTTCTTGCAAAGAAAAATGGAGAAGAAATATGGGAGAAATTTCTTAACAAGTTTAAGCAAAACCTAGATATTATCCGGAGATTAATATCAACTCCTTTTTCTCTTACAACTAATTTGGAAATTGGTGCCCCTACAGAGAAAAGGAAGGAAGTAGGTGGGGAGACCATACTAAAAAGGAGAAGATCTGAAAGAAGAATTAAAGCTGAAAAACCTACTGGACCTTCAAAAGAAACTCCTTCCTCTGCAACAGCTACAGAAGAGATAATATCTATCTCTGACAGTGATAATTCACCTAGGCAAGAGTAAAAAGTGAAAATTAGAAGAATCTCTTGGAGGAAACCTATTTTTGAACATACTGAAGCTCCTCAAAGAAGAAGAATTCATAAGAGGTATAGAGAAATTTCAGAGGAAATGAAAGAACAGGACAAGTTGGAAAAAGAAGCTGCTGATATTTTGGGTAGCATGGCCTTGACTCCTCTTGGACCAAGCCAAACTGAGATGGACAAAGAAGATGAGAGAATTGAGGAATAGGGTTTTCAAGAGTTGGGTGAACCAACAACATTATCACATGAAGAAGAAGAGTTGGCATTGTGGAGATAGAAAGGGAAACTTTGGTAGAAGAGGAATGCTTAACCCCCAAAGAGTTTTTAGAGAAAGAAGAGAAACAACAGGTTAGACAGGCTCTGTTCTTGTCTAGAGCAAAACTCATTATCAAAGAAAAGGATGAGGAATTAAACTTCCTCAAAATCAAGTTGGAACAGAGAGAGATGCTCATTGGAGAACTAACAACTCAGCTTACACACATGACTAAAAAATTAACAAGAGAGTTAAGTAACAAATGATGGAGAAAGAGGAAGAATGTAAAATTTCTAGACGATAGAGTACTATGTCAACAGTCTCTGCACAGACTGAATTAATTTATTGGTCACTCAAGCAGTTATGGGATGATACTTGCAGGGAACTCAGTGAAATCAAAACATCCAATGAGGATTTGAGAAGAAAGATGGAAGATGAAAAGAAAGCAAGAAAGGAATGGGAAGAAAAGTTTTACAAAGAAGAGGAAGACAAGTTTAAAAATATTGTAAAAATAAAAATTGTTTGCATAATGACTGAAAAATTTCTTGCATGCAGGAGACCATCTCTTGCATATAGTGTGTTCCTAGAAGAACAATTCATTCGATGGTAGTTGTCAAGAATTGCATGTGGACTTCCACATGAAATAAAAGATGAATCTGAATTCATGATAGCCTATTCTTTATCCAGTGTAGAGCAGAAGAATTTTCTCTGTGAATTCTATCTCTGCAATCTTATGCTAGAAAATAACATAGGATTCATGATCAATTTGTATTTGGGAGAAAGCCAGCTTAATGCATTTGTTTATGTTCTTCAAAATCAGATTGCATGGAAGGAAAGGGATTTTGAGCATCTATTGAAAGCTAGCTCATCTAGTCTCTGCATGTGGACTCATTATGGTAAACCATCTGCTTTCGTTAAACATTTTAGAACCCATGCCTTTGATAAATGATTCAAGACACATTATCTTGCCAATTTATAGAGAAGTGTTGATGCCTTTAATTTTTATGAAGTGGAAAATTTTGAGGAGATTTATGATGGATGTTTTAAAAGATAGGAACTTCTTACAGTTGCCTTGAGGAGAAGGGAATTAATATCTCCCACAAATTTGATCTGGCGTCTAGAAAGAGTAAAATCTCTGTGCAAACTAATCCTTGATATTAATGAAAAGCACATAGGCATATGGATGGGAATGAGAACAAGGCCTCCCCTTCTCACTCCCATGTCCCCATGATAAAACAGAGAACCTCAAGATCCCACTCAGTTTGAGGAATGGAAGAGGAAAGTGGAATCAGGATCAGGGTATAGTGTTTCTGAACTAAAACACTGGGATATTCAATTTTAGCCATTTGACCTGAGCAGTCAATTGGAGTGCAGAATACACAATTCTAAATTTTATAATAGGACTTACAAACAAGAAAGTATGGGGGAAATGATGAGGACCGAATATGTCTTGTTAATGTACAATACATGATCTTATTTTACTCTCTTTTTTTATCAAGATTGATTGTATTTTGTGAATTTTGTTTGATCTAATATAAGTTAGGATGTAATTGTCTGTATTTTTTTGATTATAGTTCTGACATTCAAAAAATCTGTAATTCCTAACTAAGTGCTTTGAAATTTCAGTTTTGTAATAAAACAAGTCACAATCATTCGAAAAGAATAAAGTATGAAGCAGTTGACATGTTTTTGAAAGCATTGGTTTCAATACGGATCACTTACGGAACTTTCAGACTTAGTTCCGGAAATCCATTATGCAGTTACAAGCTCTACCACTTAGTTCCAAAAATTTTAGACTTAGTTCCGGAACTCCATCACTTAGTTCTAGAACTTTTGGACTTATTTCCGGAACTCCTACATATAGCTCCAGAATCCTTACAGTTAGATCTCGAATGATTTCCTTTAGTTCTAGAAATTCTCTAAAGTTTTGGAACTGATGAGAATTTATTTATCAACAACATCTAGTGATTTATGAATCAATTGTCCTTTCAATCAGGAGCAAATTGGAAGATTTTTGATTCTTCATATTTGCAAATCTAGGGATAACTATCATCCAACAATACATCCAACTATGATCCAATTCAACATCTATTTTGGGAATGATTCGGTTCTATCTGAATCGATAGGAAAGTTATGGTTATAAATACACCTGTGAAAGAAGTATATATATGCATACCTGTAGATATAAATAGATAGATAGATAGAGATATATACATAAAAGGAGAGATAGATAAGAAGAGACAATACATATTTGTAATGCAGAACATTTTATCAATAAAATAGCCATTCCTGTTTTGACAGTATAGTAATTCATCAAATCTTGTTTCAAGGTGGAGCAAGGGCCCACTCTTCAAAGAACCAGGATATTCATTTTATTGGTATTTATATTCCCATAGATCTATTAATTTTGAAAATGCTTTTGATTACTCAAGTTGAAATTTGTTGTGTACTTGTTCCTGCAGATGTTCTAGATTAGATTCTTCTTTCTTTGTTATCAAATTTTAGCATTATCAAATTGTGTGTTTACTTCCAAAGCAAGTGTGTTCATTTTTTTAACGTGTGTTTACTTACAACAATCTATTACATTTTGCAAGTGTGTGTTTATTTCCAGCAATCTATTTTTGCAGAGAGTGTTTACTTCTAGCAAGTTCTCATAGTTTGATTTTAATAAGGTTTTAGCCAAGGAATCCTCAAGACATTGAGAAAATCCCCCATAAAATCTAAAAAAAGAAACAAATACCTACCGTCAATTACTAAATCATTAAGATTTCTTGTTGCATATAGCTTTGGACACCACCCCTGGTTTGAATATGACATCAACAAAGAGTTGATTAAATGAAGGGAATAACGACACCCATCATCAACCTAAATCAAATTTAAGTTTTTGAATAGGATTGCAAAATATTTGAGGAAGATCAATACGAGAAATATCATTGAATTAAATTGGAATATATTTTTGAAGAACTCGATGAAAATAAAATCATGGAGAAATAATGTGAGTGAGTGTGAGAGTACATATTATAATCTTAGATATGAAGAAGGCTCTACAAATTAAAGCATTGTAGTAGAGATTTTACAAAAGGATGAGCTCAACAATGACAAGAAAAATCAATTTGAATGAAAAATAGATGATTTTTTTAATGATATGTTTTTAGCATGCGAAACATTAGTGTAAAGATGGTGTAAAAAAGTCCCTATTTGAGGGAAGGCTTCCATATAATAATCTAATCTCCAGTAGGATACACTATGCTTCAAAATTCTGATTTATTAAATTTTTGTAGGTTGTAAGAAGTAGAGTATACTAACGGTAATGAGATACCCTATCTCATGCTCATTTTAGAGGATGAGGAAGAGATATAACTAGCTAATGATCAACATAAACATCTAATAAAAGAGTTAATAAAACAAGAGATAAAACTAGCTAATGCTCAACATAGGCATCTAATAAAAGAGTTTATAAAACCGGAGTGGATGCATCTTATCAAAGAGGTTAAGAATAAAGGAGGACATGAACCTGATATGATTGATCTATCACATTCCCTTCTTCATTTACATCTACTAGATTCCCTCATAGTTCATGGTAGAACATCATTAATAATAGAATATATCTTCCTCCTTATTAATGGTTTCATGGAGCATAATTTTGGACATTAATCAAAGTAAGAATAAGAGTATAATTTCATTTTGCATAAGAAGATTCCATTTACATTACTTTTTACTTATTTAACCTGAAATATGTAAATATTGTTTGGATATAAATGAGTATAAGAGACCAAATGATATATTATATTTTCAGAACTCCTGGATCACACTACTATATAAAGCAATATTTCTCAAATAGATATTTAATTGGTGTTGAAAGAAAGATGTACCATTGATAATAAGGATAAATTATTTCTTATTGACACTATTTCATCTACCAAAGACATGTTGAACATCTGCAAAAGTATGTTATTCAATAAAACGACAACTATAATATTTAGGTACTTCCTATGACTTCGTATTCAAATAGATGAAGGAAAATGGTCATATTCTCAATAGGATAAACATCCCAATAAGTCACCAAAAATACTAATGTTTTATCATTAGTACTAATATTTAAAGTTATTATAACTCATTTTGTGCATCTCTCACAAACATATCTCCTAATGGATTAATGGCCATCAAGGTAGTAACTTTTGTAAGAAGAATATTAAGTGATGGTTTTTAAATATGGAAAAACACTGTCGATAAAAAAATGATAAATACGGAAAAAAAATTGCTCTTATTAATCTTCCATAGATTGTTGAAAATATGTTAAAGAATACTGAAAAATAAAAATAGCCAAAAATGAAAATCCTTTTAGCTACTGAATATAGTATCTTTGGAGGTGTTCAAAATTTAAATATTTATGGTATAATATAATAAGAAATAACATAAAATTTTTAGATCCTGCATAATAATATTTTACCATTGAAAATAACATAATTGTGTCAACAAATAAACTATTACATAATAATTAACAACTCTCATATCAATAGTGTAAACTCACAAATAATATAATATTATATGAATTAATTAATCCCATACCCATAACTAATAAAAACATAAATTATACACTAACTTAAACTCACAAATACACTAACAAAAACTCACAAATATACTACTTGAAAGTCACAAATATTTCAACTCCATAACAATTAATTAGTCCAATAATAACAATTAATAAAAACAAAAATATAGGATGTCTCCTCAAAATATTACCATGGATCCTTCTCAAAATCCCTTCGTGAACCCTAACTCTAGAATTGAACATTTTGATAGCGATGGAGGAGTTTCCCCTATGCAGAGTGATGTTGTGGGGGACGATGGTAGGTTTGAACTTTGGTCAGTGGTGGCGATTGTGTAGGTAGGCTTAGAGTGGATTGCCATGGTTTAGGCCCCTCCAATGTTTTTCCTGGTTTTGTTGGTATGACCTTGCATGTTATCGACGAAGGTTCTTCCCCTATGGGAGAGATGGTTGTTTTGTCTGGCACCAACCTAGGAGGCGACAATGGTGTGAAGCCCTCTTCAGGCTTGGTCTATAGTTCCATTACCTCTGACTCAGGTGGTTGTTGTTATGCTTCCCCTGTGAGACCAAAGATTTCTAACCCCCCTTTGAGTGGTATGGAGATAAGTGGTGATAGAACATAAGCTGTTCTCCTTGCCACTGTTATTCAAAAGGATAATCCCTCTTCCTGAGAAGTTTTGAAGGGAAAATAAGGTGTCAAACCCCTCAAGGAAGCTGTTATCTCTCCTTCATTCACCTTTGGGGCACATGTGATTGAAGTTGAGAATAAATTCATTAGAAAGGGCTTGATATGCCAATTTAATGGACCATGGTTGGGACTACCACTGCTACACTTGTGGATTTATTCTCAATTTCTATAGATCATGGAAGGTAGAGTGGATATTTATCCATGTGCTAGAGGTTTTTTTTATTATGGTTTTTAATCTGATTGAAGATAGAGATAGATTTTTTTCTAAGCTTAAGGAACTTCAAAATCATCTTATGATAATGATATGGTGGTTTCCTTCTTCCAACCCAACTACTAAAACCTTTCATGTCAAGCCAGTATGGGTTTTATTTCCTTACCTTCCACTACAATTTTTGGGGGAGGATATCTTGATTTCGATTGGAAATTATTTCGGGAAATGTTTGGATATTGATACAAAAACTGAACTATACACTTAAACTACATATGTTCATATATTGGTGGATCTGGATACATTGGTTGATCTATCAACTTCTATGGAACTCAGGGTTTTAGATAGGATATGGTCTTAACATTTGGACTATGAAGGGTTACCCTTCAGATGTAGCCAATGCTTTAGCCTGGGTCACTTAGCCTCAAAATGTAAGAGTGGGAAAAACAAGGTGAATGGGAAAGTTTCCTGGTGGAAGGATTCTCAGCCTAGTATGTTGGTCATGGAAAGTGTTCTAGATTATTCCTCAGAAGATTCAGAAACTGAAGAAGGTGTTATTAATATTATGGTTGGGGATTCCCGATCCTCTTTACACTGAGGGGGTTGAAGGATTGGATTTTTTTTCAGTTTGCAAAGGAGCAAGCACTTCCTTCAGGACCAACCTCTAGTTTATTTAAAAACACAATCTTGAAGAAGGACTCAAATGGGGGTAAAAATGAAAACTTGGAAATTATACTTCCTATCCATTCAGATGAAAACATGAATCTTAATAGATGTGAGGGGTGGAAACTCGTGAATAGAAAAAAGAAAGGAAAGAATATTACTTCTCCCCTTAAGATGAACTTAACATCCCATGGTTGGGTGCTTCATGGGTAAACCACCCTTATTGTCTGGTTAGGATATTACATTGGGGGTTTAGAGTGAGTTCAATTGTGTTTGATTTGATTTTTGGATTATTCTTTGTCCCTTTGTTTCTCTCTCATAGCCTAGGTGTTTGGGTGTTATTTTTGTTGGTTTTGTTTTTTGGTCTGGAACCTTGATTCACTTCTTCTCTGGTTGTGCTTTTTCACATATATTTTGGTTGTACAGGGTTATTGATCCCTTCAAAATCATTATTGTTTCGTTTTGGCCATTATTATTTGTCCTAGCTTCTCTCATTCTACAAAGTTTTTTGGTCCCTTCAAAACCAAACCTTTTTTACTCTTATCTAAAAAAACACACAAATATATTACTATTGATAGTCATGACGGTATAAGAAATACACTAACTTAAACTTACAGATACACTAATTTGAATTCACAAATACTTTAATACCATAGAAATTAACTAGTCTAGTAACAATATTTAATATAAACAAAAATACATTATAATATTGGATGGTAATTAACTAGTATCTCTCTATAGACTAAACAATATATTTCAAAATTTTTCTTAGAAAAGAATGTCATATTATATTTATCTATGTGTACGTCAAGTGAATAATTTTGTTTTGTGGTTGTGACATCAAAGTGACCACATTTTTTTAAAGTTATAAATCTATTGGTTAGTGAAAATAATGACAATCACAAGGTGAAGCATACCTTATCTTATAACCACTACATCACTTGAACACAATAGATTAATTTTATTTTGGTTAACGAAAATAATAATACTTGCAAGGTGGATGGCGTCTTACATTATGACTAATTATATCACTAGCACTAATTAATTTTATGTTAAGCTGAAAATATTAAATTTAGTATGATTGAATTAAGAAAATGTTCCCTTAAATATTTATATTTACTAAAAAATTTGAACAATCACAAATTTATGAAGTAATAAATTAAATTCATGCCATAATAATAAACCATCCATAAAAATCATAATTAGAAATTAGACATACACATTTTATTCATTATATAATAATAATTTATATTCAAACAAAAATAAATAAAATTATATACCAAAATGGTGTCTCAGAGTAAAATGTAGGTAGGAAAAACATTTTATTCATTATATAATAATGCTTCACGATGGTTTCAAATGGATGTAGGTTCTTGATTATGAAAATACGACATTCCGTTGCAGATTATGTTATCAAATTGGCCACATGTAGGAGGGTTGCTTTCTCAATAAGACTCAAAAAACATAAAAAAGTGATTTCTTCGCGACCTAAAGGTTGGCAACCATTCTTAGTGCATGGGAGGAAGTTCAAAGACTATGAGTGATGAGATCCCCCTTGCCAAAAGCTATGTTGAAAGATCCCACGTGTTTGAATTTTCTGACTCTGACCCAAGATTGTCCTTGCCCTTTCCAGAGCATGATTTTCCTCGCCTTGATTCTCTGTTAGGTTTGCTTTCCCAGCCCGAGAGGGTCTAAGGAGAGGAAAGGGCATTTTACAGATTCTCCTTTTTCTTTTGGATATGTTTGGCTCCTTTCAGACCTAGGTTTCTTAAGCTCTGCCTTTGTGGTATTTACTTTTTTGTTAGGTCTTTGTTGTGCCTTTTGGGCATTCTGCGCTGCCTTTATGAAATTTTCTGGGACTGTGATTTTTCTGGTCGCCCCTTACTATATAACTCTCTTTATTTTTTATTTAATATAAAAGGTAGTTCTAATAGTAAAATAAATAAAATTATTTAGTTGTCTGTTAGGTAACCCTAAACAATGAAAAAGAGGGTTAAACGAAGCTAATTCCTAATCAACCTTCATAGTAGAAAATTCGACATCCAAATAAATTTGAAAGTATCTTAGAACTGTGGCTTTGTTTTTAGTATCTTAGAACTGTGACTCTGTTCTTGAAAGCACTCCAAGGTCTCATGGACGTCAATAAAAGTCTTTCATTCATATTTTTCAAATTTGGAGAGATGTAGCATAATAAACAGAGCTGAGAAATGGTTGAATGCAAGTGTCCTCTTGGATGGCAGTCCAAATCATGGAATCTTCCTTCCTTGGCTGATAAAAATAGAAAATGACGTTTCCCTTGTGATCGAGTCCGGTCACGAATATTCGGTGATGCCACGGTGTAACACACTGTACACTACCCATCTTAGTGGGGAGTGGTTCTTGTTTAACTAACTGAATAGACCTACAATCACATTCCATAATTGAATTGTTAAAAAAACACATACAGTCACCCAAATACATGTAGGGTCCAAATTGGTTTCCCAAGAAGATGCATCACCTCCAATGGCAGTGACTCATCATAGGGGATTACCTTTTCAGTTGACACCCATCTCCAAAAATAGGAATCCAGGCTGGGCATCTCTGCGCCTCGCTGCCAAAAGCCCCGTAACAACTAGCCAATGTTTCTCTAACCAACATTAACAATGCTCCAAGGGTTGCAATCTAAAATGAGAGGGGATTCGAGGAAGCCTTTTCCACGACTTCTGAATCGGGTTGTAAATCACCAATCTTTATACAATACTTTTTCTCTCGCAGTAGGACTCAATCAGAGCAATGGAATCCTTCTCCTCCTCCACTTCTAAATGTTTCCTATCTTGAAAGAAGTCTGGGCTGTTCACCACCTCTTTCCATCCTTTCGAAAATTCTTTGAGCTTATAAACAAAAAAATATGGAACTCTGAATAGAATTTCCCTACCAATCTTGTATGTAATATCAGGAAATAATCCCATCACCGATATCAATCAATTGCTCAATATTTCTCTAGTCCTTGTATTTATAATACATCACATTATTCCGCCCTAATATTTGTGCTATAAACAAGAAATTATCTCGAGATGCATGCTTCGAAGCTGAGATGTCCAGTCACGAAAGAATAATGCACATGTCGTAATATCTCCATCCTTAACCCTGAGTCTGTCACAAGGTATAATCTGCCATGATAGAATACCATCTCATCCTCTAATCTGTAAGTGTTATCCTGTATGTGACCATCCAAAATCTCATAAGTGTGTCAGTTCTTGGAATACTCAGCAAGCAAATGAGATCTCTAGTCTATTGACCCCTTAGATAACCAACATAATGATAAACTCAGAGGATCTAAACTTGTAACCCTAATCTCTGTAACTGTCTCATGTGCAACATTGCTGGTCACATCCACATCCATCCTGCTCCACATCGATCCACAATAATAAAACTCCTCACCATGCTGGAACTTCCTCTCCATCCCCTCAGCTATAACCACCTTAAGTGCTCCTATAGATAATCCCCTCAAAATCACATTCCTACCCTTGGATTTAAACTTCAGCACCATTGTCGAAACGTTAATATGAAAATCACCAAGAGAGTGAAGCCACTACACTGCCAACACTATGTTGGTCACTCCCATACAAACGATGTGGAGATCATCGGTAACTGTATAGTTACCCATCGTGATGCTCACTTGGGGAACCCACCGTGTGCACCTTGTAGACTCTCCATTGGCTACAACCTCGTTGAGGCCCTAAAAATCCTTTGTCTATAATCCTCACCTCTAAAACAATGGGACATTGATACAGTTGTGGGTTTCCCCCCTAGTAATGAGTTACCCAACTTGTTGACCCTACATAACTCCTCTAATCCTAAATGCCTTATACATAAGAGTACTAGAATGATGTGGCTATAATCTCCCTAGGAGAAGCCTCCTCCTCATGTCCTGCATCAAAACTATCCAACACAACCCCATCTCCATCATCCATCTCACGAGTCTCTAACTCCTCACATCTGTCATCCTTTCTCTCCTCGAAGACTTCAATGAATTGGGCCTTCCCTCTACCTCTGCAATCATGTTTTGGAATCAAAGGTGTGTGCCAATTGAAACATAGTTTCTTTCGCCTGAACTCATCTCTGTATTCATGGGAAATGATTGGATTTTTAACCACCTCCTACCTTGGTGGATGCTCCCTCTGCTGACATTCATCTGATCTAGATGGAGGTTCCCTTTGCTGAACGCGAGGTGGATCCCTCAGCTTTGGAGTGGATAACTCCAAGTCCCAAGCTTTCCTAACAGCCTCGTGTAAAGAAGAAGGTTCAAATTTATTCAGAAACCCAATGAAAGCATCTATAAAAACCTGCTATGAACAGTGAAATCAACCTCATCTCCGTGACATCAGGTACCATGACTGATAATATCTGAAAATCTGCATGTACTGATCCAGGGGACCGGTTTGTCTCAAATGAGTCCACCTCCTGAAATACCTATCATGGTCCCTCTTATCAATTTTTCTCACCAGCCTCTACGCGAACTCTGTATAAGTAGTAATGTGTATGTGTTCCTGTGTAATCAACCCATGATGCCACCAATCATGAACGTCTCCCTCAAGATGCAAGCTTGCAAACTTAATTCCTTCTTCCTCGTGCATATGATTCAAGTCAGAGTATGTCTTCAACTTCTGGACCCAAGATGGTGTAGTACACTTCTTAGAACCATCGAAGTGTGGAATGGAGATCTATCCCAATCTCCTCTGTAACTTTGGTACCTATTTCTAATGATCTTTCTTGGGTCTACTGCCAATCTTCATTTTGCAGTATTCTTGGGATGTCATGTTGTTACGAAAGCCCTCACTGAAGGTCTGGTTCCTCTCCCAACAAGACTCCACATCAAAAATATCTACTGACTGCTGTACCTATGAAACTTCTAGATCCTTTAAGAAAGAAGGTTCGTGAAGCCCCAAAGGCATGACAGAAGAATGGGGAGGCCATTGCCCTGGATATCCACTCTCACCTCTTTAACCCTATTGTCCCATATTGCTATTTTCTCTTCTCATTATGACTGTTGTTATACACATTCCAACAGGCTGAAGATGATTAAAAAATATTCTCTTACCATTTTTAACAATCATAGAACAAATGCTAGCACCTTGAGAGGTACTCTCCCTTCTTACACCAGAGTTTCCAATGAAGAAATCATGCTTGCCAACACTTGTAATCCCAAAAGACACATTTGAATTCCTTCTTTTGCTTATGAAATTAGTCACAAAGTTTTCAAAATCAGAATTGATAGTTTTGGAAAATTGCCACATATTACTAGGATCCCATAACTTATAATGCCCATGAGCCCTTGTATCATCCACAAGATGCTCATATACACATAGTTGGAGAAATGGTCCACGAAACTCCAAGATGAAGACTTCATCATCTACCATACAATGCATCTCATGATGGAAATAAATTGGAATAGTCAACAATAAATAAGACACATTAGTGTGCTCTTCATGGCTTTCAAGTCCATCAATATCCTCTGTGTGTTAAAGATAGACATATGTTGAGCTGCCCCCAACATTGTTGCTTGAGTGCTTGTTGAAAGTATCTGAAAGATGATCAAAAGTTGCTGGTTTGGAAATTATAGTAGGCTGCAATTTTACACAAGTGTCTTGGTGAGGCTCCTCCTCATGTGCCAACAGCTCCATAGAGTCTTCTTTCATGGGTGTAGACTTCCTTGCATCAATTTCCCTCATCGTTTCCTTAAACTCTTATAAGTGTTGTATTACTTGAGTCACTATCAACCTAGATGCTATAGCTCTGCTAGTCCATTCCTCACACTTTTTTAGAGTTTCCATTACATCCTCCTTGCTTGCATATACAAATTTCTGCTCTTGAGCTAGAATAATTTCTCTAACAAGAAAATTTTCACTAATGCAATTATTTTTCTCAATGGAAATGATAGCTTTTTCTCTAGAAGCTTCTTCTTCTTCTTCAAATGAGTTCTTTTGTAATTTAGGTACCGACATATGATGATCTTGCTTGGGCTTACTACCAATCTTCATCATGCAATAATATGGAAATGACATATTATCTCTGAAACCCTTACTCAAAGATTGGTATTTCCTCTAATAAGAATCCTCATCAATCACCTCTATTGGGTGCCCTTTATTATTGTTCTCACCTTTTTCCTTATTGTCCCAAGATTTGCTTTGATTCAAATTCTGAGTGAGCTGGCTAAAATAAAAGTTAGTGGCTTCCTAATGTTTCACCATGTTTGTGAACATTTCCTTCATAAAACCCACTTTAGATCTTTCCAAACTACCATATTTAACCCACACAGGCTTTAGGAACAACAACTCTGATACCACTGTAATATCCCTTATGGGATACTACTTAAAAATGCACAAAATAGTGAAAATTTGCAGCCAAATAAAATATTGATTTTTACAGATTTCTACAATAAGGAAAACAGACTAAATAAAATTAAAATCTCCCAAAATATCCACTTGAATTACTTTAAAATTTAAAGAGGGCTTGCTAATATTATGAAGGACATAATAAAATTGTTTTTTTGGAATTTTACACAAATTAAAATGCTGCCAGAAAAAGCACAACGTGCCCTAGACAGCTAGAAAACTTCAGAGGTTTGTAACTCTCCAAATACAAGAGAAAAAAGTAAGGGTCTTTGGAAAGAACATTAACAGGTATAGGAAATGACATTTCGACCTTCAGATCTGAAGGGGACCAACTGGAAAACCCTCCAAATAAGGCTGCAAGTCACCTCTCTTGGAAAGGGTTTGGAAACTGATGGAGGAACCTTCAAAGTGATGCTAAGCCTAGCCCAAATGGCTACTATAAATCTAATTTGGGACCCCTCTGATTATCTTCCTCAAATTCCCCCAAAACCCTGAAATTCATTCCTTTGAAACCTCTGATAATTTCTCTATAACATAGCCCAGAAGACGACTCTAAAATGAAAGAGTAGGGTAGATCTCTCACTACCGAAGAATGACATGCTAGCTACGAACGACACACTCACCACCAAAGCTAGGGTCCCTGTGGGATTTGACTCCACAAGATTTAGATGTGCAAACATTAGTTACATGTAAAGGGTCAATAAAATGTATGCCAATTTTTTTTTCTCCTTTCTCTCCCAACTCCTTATATAATTTCCAAGGCAAAAGAGCCCAAATAGACTCAGACGCATTTCATTCCATAGAGGGGTCAATAAAATAAAAAGAACTTAAGATACTTTTCCCCTTTAAGTCACCATGGTCCTAAAGTGACCCTCAATGCAAATTTAGAATATTAGAACCACATGGCCCCTTCCAAATAGCTCCCAGTGTCCACATGCCTTTGGGTCTGACCACGGTTTGGACTCGCCCTGTGCCTTAGGCCTTTGGCACAGGAAAAGGGGACATTACAGTTACCTTGGTTACTAACAAAATAACACCTTGGTCTTTCATGAAGGTTGTTTAGCATAAATGTGTCCTCTCACCTTAAAATCATTTTTATTTAGGACGTAGATCCTTAGGTCCTTTTAGAATTAAACCAAACCTTGGCTGATTAAGGGGTTAACTTACGAGTGGAAATTATACTTAACTCCTATAAAATGTATTTGTATTTAAAATAAGTTGACTTAAGAGAAGTGTAGAAATAAGAAAAATGGGAGGGGGGGTGGTCTCGTTACCCCATGTGCTCAGTTTCCCTTTGTACCCTAGTAAGTGACCCAAAAAAAACAAAGGTAGTGGGTCATATTCCTATGATTGATCTCATGGTGGGATTTAAATGACACGAGTGGATGTCCTAGTTGCAACATGTGTTTAGCTTTGTAGTGTATAAGAGCAAAGAAATGGGATGTATCATGCTAGGATTCACTCCTTGCAGTAGCGAATCCATTAGTGAAAAGTGTTGGTTAATTTGTTTACGATTGTTATGAAACAATGCTAATAATGAGACCATAGTGTGATGTAAGAGTAAAGATTATAAGGGTAAAATGATATTTGAGGTTAGGAATAATGTCACTATTGGAGTCCTTATAACTCAATTAAACATTTTCATGTATAAAAAAGAATATGAATTGGCTTGGTGACATCAAACTTAAAGAAAACATAAAATTTATATATTCTAAATAAAATTTCTTGTCTTGGAAATATGTTGAATGGTTTCAAAAATTCATCGAACTATATTAAAAATGGTATGGAAATAAAGATACCGTGATCGAAGAATGTTTTTGGAAAAGGTACCTTGAATCTAAATCTCCCTTGAATCCTAAGATTTCTTGCTTGACATCACATCAGATTCACTTTTATAGCAAGGATAAAATTTAAACATTGAATAAACATTTGGGAAGCATAATATTAACATAAGAATGAGAGAATTAGGAACTTGTATGTAATTTGAAATATGGAAAATACTTATGTAAATTACGGAGATTGTAGTAAGGGTTAAAGAACTAACCTAAATGATCGAACTGTGAGTTAAATGTGAAATGAATTTAAGAATCTATTGGTGGAAAAAGGAAAAAATTATCCTTGCAAAGTGATGTTCTTGGAATGTTAATCATAACTAAGATGTAATCATGGTAATGATGTGTGTGGGCTTAACAATCCTTGGGTCCCTTATTCTTGTGGTTGGGTCATTGCTAGCATTCGGTCATTGGGGAAGGTGTGGCATTAACATGTATATGGTTTTGTCATGTGTCTATGTGAGTCGATGACTTATGTAAGTGTTTTATGTGTTGTTGAGTTTCTCTACTTGGAGCCCTTGTGGTGTTGTGTAGTGAGCAATGAAAGTAAAAAAAATTATCCTCGTATTTTTACTCTTGTATTTGTGTGTGTTAAATGTGGGCGTTACAGAATATCTCTTCCTCCCTATTAATGGTTTCATGTAGAAGAATTTTGGACATTAATCCAAGTAAGAATAAGAGTATAAGTTCCTTTTGCATAAAAAGATTCCCTTTACATCACTTTGTACATATTTCACTTGAAGTAAGTAAATATTATTTGGATATAAACGAGTACAAGAGACAAGATGATATATTATATTTTCAGGACTCTTGGATCACACTACTATATGAAGTAATATTTCTCAAATAGATATTTAATTGGTGTTGAAAGAAAGAGGTACCATTGATAATAACGATAAATTATTTCTTATTGACTCTATTTCATCCGCCAAAGACATGCTGAATGTTTGCGAAAGTATGTTCTTCAATAAAATGACAACCATAATATTTAGGTACTTCCTATGACTTCGTATTCAAATAGATGAAGGAAAATGGTCATATTCTCAATCAGATAAACATCTTAATTAGTCACCAAAAATAGTAATGTTTTATCCTTAGTACTAATATTTAATGTTATTATAACTCATTTTGTGCATCTCTCAAAAACATATCACTAATGGATTAATGGCCATCAAGGTAGTAACTTTCATAAGAAAAATATTAAGTGATGGTATTTAAATATGGAAAAATACCATCGATAAAAAAATGATAAATACGGAAAAAAATTTGGTCTTATTAATCTTCCAGAGATTGTTGAAAATCTGCTAAAGAATACTGAAAAATAAAAAATACCCAAAAATGAAAATCCTTCTAGCTGCTGACTATAATATCTTTGGATTGTGATATGTTCACAATTTATTAAATCTTTGGTAGGAATATCCCATAAGAAATAACATTAAATTTTTAGACTGCTGCATAAGTAATATTTTACCACTGAAAATAACATAATTGTGTCCTACAAATAAACTATTACAGAATAATTAACTACTCTCATATCAATAGTGTAAACTCACAAATAATATAATATTACAACAATTAACTAATCCCATACCCATAATTAATGGTCAAGCATAAATTATACACTAACTTAAACTCACCAATACACTAACAAAAACTCACAAATATACTACTTGAAAGTCACAAATATTTCAAAACCATAACAATTAATTATTCTAGTAACAACAATTAATAAAAACAAAAATATATGATGTCTCCTCAAAATATTTCCATGGATCCTACTCAAAATCCCTTCATGAACCCTAACTCTAGAACCGAACATTTTTACAGGGATGGAGGAGTTTTCACAATGCAAAGTGATGTTGTGGGGGATGGCGATCGGTTTGAAATTTGGTCAGTGGCGGTGACTGTGTAGGTGGGATTGGAGTGGATGGCCATAGTTTACGCCCCTCCCATGTTTTTCCTGGTTTTGCTAGTACGACCTTGCATGTTGTCGACGAAGGTTCTTCCCCTATGGGAGAGATGATTATTTTGTCTGATACCAACTCAGTTAGATAAAGTGGTGTGAAGCAGTTCTTTAAGCCTGGTCTGATGGCTTTAATCCTTTCTCCATTCTTCGGGGTTATTGTTTTTCCTTAAATGAGACCAAGATTACCAACCCCCCTTTGTAATAGCTTGGCTATAAGTGAAGACAGACATAAGCGGTTTCTCTAAGGTTTGCACATAGGGTTTTTTCAACTTTAGACAACTTATACAACTACATTCTAGGGTTTTTAATTCCTATGTTGGTGAAAATATGGTGTTCAAAAAATAGATGCACTTATCATGGATATCGTTACAATCATTTCAATGGATAAAATGTGATTATGAATGATAATGAATCAGAAACTGATGCTAATCAGTGAAGGAATTGATATGTCTTACTCGGTTTTTTCAAATAGTCCCGTATTGAATACTATATTCCCTACCTCTCATGGATTTATTCTAACCCCACTACCATGTTGAATTCATGAAACTATGCATGTGTTGAACAATAACCCACTCACTAAAAATCAGAGGTTTGATTCTATAATGTGGTTATAATCTCCCATTTGCAATAATAATGATCCAGATGTGTTCTTCATGAAACTTATAACGTGTTACATCACAATGCATCTATGTAAGAATGATACCGGTGGTTTGCTACATACAACATCAAAACTGAAAATTTGATGCATTGATACTAAGCCAGTATGGGTTTGAATTTCCTCATAATAATCCTCTACAATTTGGGGAGAGGATAACCTTATTTCAATATGAGGAAATTCTTTCAGGAGAATGTTCAATTGGATATTGATACAAAAATTGAACTGTACACTCAAACTACATATGCTCGTATATTGGTGGAACCAGATACATCGGTTGATCTATGAACTTCTATGGAACTTAGGGTTTTGGATAAGACATGGTCTCAAACTTTGGACTGTGAAGGGATACCATTCAGATGTAGCCAATGCTTTGGCTTGGGTCACTTAGCCTCAAAATGTAAGAGTGGGAAACATAAGGTGAATGGTTGATTAGTATCTTGGTGGAAGGATTCTCAGCCTAGTATGTTGGTTGTGGAAAGTGTTCCAGATTATTCCTTGGAAGATTCAAAAATTGAAGAAGGTGGGATTTAGATAGTTGGGATTGTTGATCCCCTTCATGCTGAGGGGGTTGAAGGATCATATTTTTTTCAGTTTGCAACGGAGCAAGAAGTCCCTTCACGACCGACCTCTAGTTTATTTAAAAACACAATCTTGAAGAAGGACTGAAATGGGGGTGAAAATGAGAACATGGAAATTATACTTCATGTCCATTCAGATGAAAACATGAATCCTAATAGATGTGAGGGGTGGACATTCGTGAATAGAAAAAAAGAAAGGGAATAATCTTACTTCTCCCCTTAAGATGAACTTAAGATCCCATGGTTGGGTGCCTCATGGGTAAACCACCCTTATTGTTTGGTGAGGATATTACACTGGGGGTTTAGAGTGAGTTCAAGTATGCTTGATCTTATTTTTGGATTAGTATTTGTCCCTTTGTTTCTCTTTCCTAGCCTAGTTGTTTGGGTGTTGTTTTCGTTGGTTTTCCAAGGGTCTGGGACCTTAGATGTCACTTATATAAAGTTGTGCTATTATTGAAACACTATCTGTTTGGTTGTACAATGTTAGGTGGATCACTCAACAATAATCCTATCATTATATAATATGTTTTGGTCAGAGAGAAACCAAGTTCAACATAGCTTCTCTCATTGTAGACAAGGGTAATTGGATTAGATTACCTTCTATATAATATCCCAAAACCGTTTTTTAACATTGGTTCAAGTATTAGATGGGTTATTTAACATTAGTTGTCCCAAACCTCCAATTAATATTGATGCGTAAAATGACGGTATAACAATCATGTCACTAACTTCCGGGCCTTACGAATACATAATATGCATTCACAAAATTTACTTTGGCAAATACCTTTAGAAAATCAACTAGTCTCAGTAACTAATATTTAATATAAACACAAATGCACATACTATTGAGTGCACTGGTACCATTAACATATCTATATCTAGTAAGTGGATTATCCCCAAAAATTTATGAACATTGAGACATAAATGGCTTTAGATGAGATACATATCCTATCTACATAGTGCACAAAGTTGTGTTTGTCCTTCACTTTTAGTGCTCTGAGAGATTTTTTATTCGATGTATCCCATTTCCGCTTATGAATTGGAGAAGTTTTCCACATTTACTGATTAGTGTTCAACATGTCTCTAGTCTTTCCTCTCTGATAAAATAATCCGTATTCCCAATCAATGCATCATTTTCAAGAATATCCAGTATATATATTCTTTTGAATGATTAGAAATTGGTTTGTCAGAAAAAATTACTAAAACTTCATCCTGCATGAAAATAATTTTCATATTAGTTTAGGAACAACACCAAAACTGTAAAGTATAGAACATGATTTCTTAAAAACCTTGATCACCTTAAGGATTCCATGCTAGGATATTACACCATGTCATTTTGCCGAAAATATATATACCCGTATTTCTTCCAACAGACATACACTATGTTTTAAGACATCATCAAGATTACTTTATTTATCCATAAATATTCAGCATTGAGACGTAAAAGTAATTCATTTCTTTTCATCCCTTCTTATGCATGCCTTGTGATAACTTTGCTCATCTTATATAATAATCATGGGGGTTCACTTAGTAAATTATGGTATAGCACATTCATTTAATGGGTACTAAAGAGTGCCATTTATGTTAGTTTTTACCTCCAATTGTTCAATTGATAATACCCCCTCCTATTATATTATTAGAATGAAAATACCCCCTATTTTTACCATATACCTTACTTAACTATTTTTCCATTACAATTTTTTTTACCCCTTTTTATTTCTACCCTAATATATCAAATAGATAATATGTTTATTTCTACCCAAATATATAAAATAAAAAATATATCATGTTTTTTACTCAATCATTATTTTCATTATATGCCTCTGCTCTAGAAATATATTTCGAATCCATTCAAGACATATTATCAATTACATTAATGTTAAACTTCATTCATTAATCAATAGTTCTTCAAATAATTAACATGGTGAAATAATACCATTTGTGTTAAAAAGTATAGTCAATCTTAATTTTCTACAATATTATTACTTCTTGGTTAAGAATATCCTATTTGAGATTTCCTTATGCAAAAAGAGATTATAATTTAACTTCATGAAAACACTTATTTTTAAATTTTAATGTTTTTAATTTCAAAACTAGGGGTCAAATATTTAATTTTAAATTAAAATGAACCCCACTTGTCCTTTGGCCCACCTCTCTAACCTACCCCAATACCTAATTCAAAATATTAATAAATTAAACCCTTTCACCCCCTCATGTTGGCAACCATTCTCAGTGCATGGGAGGAAGTTCAGAGACTATGAGTTATGAGATCCCCCCTACCGGTGGTTGTGTTGAAAGATCCCACATGTTTGAATTTTCTGACTCTGACCCAGGATCATCCTTGGCCTTGCCAGAGCATGATCATCCTCACCTTGATTCTCCGTTAGCTTTACCTTCCCAGCTCGAGAGGGTCTTAGGAGAGGAAAGGGCGTTTTACGACTTCTCTATTTTCTTTTGGATATGTTTGGCTCCTTTCGAACCCAGGTTTCTTTAGCTCTGCCTTTGTGGCATTTCCTTTTCTGTTAGGTCTTTTTTGTGCCATTTGGGCATTCTGTGTTGCCTTTATGACGTTTTGTGGGACTTTGATTTTTCTGGTCGCCCCTTACTATGTAACTCTCTTTATTCTTTATTTAATATAAAAGGCAGTTCTAATAGTAAAATAAATAAAATTATTTAGTGGTCAGTTGGGTAACCCTAAACCACAAAAAAGAGGGTTAAACAAAGCTAATTCCTAATCAAGATTCATAGTAGAAAATTCAACATCCAAATAAATTTGAAAGTATCTTAGTACCGTGGCTCTGTTTTTAGTATCTTAGAACTGTGAATCTGTCCTAGAAAGCACTCCAAGGTTTTGTGGATGTCAATAAAAGTATTTTATTCATATTTTTCAAATTTGGAGAGATGTAGCATAATAAACAAAGTTGAGAAACAGTCGAATGCAAGTGTCCTCCTTGATGGCAGTCCAGATCATGGAATCTTCTCGCCCTAGTTGATAAAAATAGAAAAATATGTTTCCCCTGTGATCAAGTATGGTCATGAGTATTCAGTGATGCCATAGTGTAACACACTACATGCTACCCATCTTAGTGGGGAGTGGTTCCTGTTGAACTAACTGAATACACCTACAATCACATTCCATAATTGAATTCTTAAAAAAACACATATAGTTGCCCAAATAAATGTAGGGTCTGAATTGGTTTCCCAAGCAGATGCATCACCTTCAATGGTGGTGAATCATTATAGGGGATCACCTTTTCCATTGAAACCCATCTCCACAAATAGGAATCTAGGTTTGGCATCTTCGCACCTCGCTGCCATCGCCTACTACATAAATCATATATTAAAATGGATTCGCTCAATTTTGATGCTATCAAAAGCCCGGTAACAACTAGCCAATGTTTCTCCAACCAACATTCACAATGCTCCAAGGGTTGCAATATGAAATGAGAGGGGATTCGAGGAATCCTTTTCCATGGCTTCTGAATCAGGTTGTAAAACACCAATCCGTATGCAATACTTTTTATCTTGTAGTAGGACTCGATAAAAGCAATGGAATCCATCTCCTCCTCAACTCCCAAATGTTTCTGTCTCGAAATAAGTACGTGTTGTCCACCACCTCTTTCCATCCTTTCAAAATTTATTTGAGCTTATAAACAGAAAAATATGGAACTCTCAACAGACTTTCCCTACCAATCTCGTCTGTAATATCAGGAAATATTCCCATCACCGATATCAATCAATTACTTAATATTTCTCCAGCCCTTGTATTTATAATACATCACATTATTCCACCCTAATATTTGTGCTTTAAAACTAGAAATTATCTCAAGATGCATGCTTTGAATCTTACGTGTCTGGTCATAAAAGAACAATGCACGTTTCATAATATCTCCATCCTCAACCGTGAGTCTGACACAAGGTATAATTTGCCATGATAGAATATCATCTCATCCTCTAATCTGTAGGTGTCATCATGTATGTGACCATACAGAATCTCACAAGTGTGTTAGTTGTCGGAGTACTCAACAAGCAAATGAGATCTCCAGTCTGCTGACCCCTTAAAATAACCAACATAAAGATAAACTTAGATGATATGGACCTGTAACCCTAATCTCTGTAACTATCTCATGTGCAACATTGCTGGTCACATCCACATCCATCCTACTCCACATCAATTCGAAATAATAAAACTCCTCACCATGCCGGAACGTCCTCTCCATCCCCTCATTTGTAACCACCCTAAGTGATCCTATAGATAATCACCTCAAAATAACATTCTTGCCCTCAAATTTAAACTTCAGCTCCATCGTCTGAAAGTTAGTTTGAAACTCACCAAGAGGGTGAAGCCACTGCACTCCTAGCACTATGTTGGTCACTCCCATACAAACCATGTTGAGATCAATGGTAACTTTCTAGTTACCCATTGTGATGCTCACTTGGGGAACCCCTCGTGTGCACCTCGTAGACTCTCAATTGTCTACAACCCCGTTGAGGCCCTTAATAAAATCCTTTGTTTGTAATCCTTGCCTCAAACAACGAGACATAAATACAGTTGTGGGTTGTCCCAATATCAATAAGTACCCCAACTCCCTGACCCTGCATAACTCCTCTAATCCTAAATGCCTTGTACATAAGATTACTAGAACACCATGGCTATAATCTCCATAGGAAAAGTCTCCTCCTCCTGTCCCTCATCAACACTATCCAATGCAACCCCATCTCCATCATCCATCTCACGAGTCTCTAACTCCTCACCTCTATCACCCTTTCTCTCCTCAAAGACTTCAATGAATTGGGCCTTCCCTCTACCTCTGTAATCATGTCCTGGAATCCAAGGTGTGTGGCAATCGAAACATAGTTTCTTTCACCTCAACTCATCTCTATCTTCATGGGAAATGATTGGCTTTTTAACCACCTCCTGCCTTGGTGGAGGTTCCCTCTGCTAACATTCATTTGATCCAGATGGAGGTTCCCTTTGCTGAACGCAAGGTGGCTACCTCGGCTTTGGAGCGGATAACTCCAAGTATCAAGATTTCCTAATAGCCTCGTGCAAAGAAGGTTCAAATGCCTTCACAAATCCAGGGAAACCATATGTAAAAATTTTTTATGAACACTGAAATAAACCTCATCTCCGTGACATCAGGTACCATGGCTGATAATCTTTTAAAATATGCGATGTACTGATCCAGGGGACCGGTTTGTCTCAAATGAGTCCACCTCCTAAAATACCTATCAGGGTCCCTCCTATTAATTCTTCTCACCAGCCTCTGTGTGAACTTTGCATAAGTAGTAATGTGTATGTGTCCCTATGTAATCAACCCATGATGCCACAAGTCATGAACGTCTACCTCAAGATGCAAGCTTCCAAACTTAATTCCATCTTCCTCGTGCATAGGATTCAAGTCAGAGTATGTCTTCAACTTTTGGACCCAAGACGGTGTAGTACACTTCTTAGAACCATCAAAGTGTGGAATGGAGATCTATCCCAATCTCCTCTGTAACTCTGGTACCAGTTTTTGATGATCTCTCTTGGGTCTACTACCAATCTTCATTTTACAGTATTCCTAGGATGACATGTTGTTACGAAAGCCCTCACTGAAGCTTTGGTTCCTCTCCCAACAAGACTCCTCATCCAAAATATATATTGGCTACTGTACTTGTGAAACTTCCAGATCCTTCAAGAAAGAAGGTTAGTGAATCCCCAAAGGCCTAACAGAAGAATGGAGAGGCTGGTGCCCTGAATGTCCACTCTCACCTCTTTGACCCTATTGTCCCATATTGCTATTTTCTCTTCTCATTATGACTGTTGTTATACACAGTCCAATAGGTTGAAGATGATTAAAAAATATTCTCTTACCCTTTTTTAACAAGCATAGAACCAATGCTAGTACCTTGAGAGGTACTCTCCCTTCTTGCACCGGAGTCTCCAACGAAGAAATCATGCTTGCCAACAGTTATAATCCCAAAAGATAAATTTGAATTCCTTCTTTTGCTTATGAAATCAGTCAAAAAGTTTTCAAAATAAAAATTGATAGTTTTGGATAATTGCCACATATTACTAGGATCCCATAATTTATAATATCCATGAGCCCTTGTATCTGTTAAGTGAGCTAAAAATTGCCGTCATATATCATCCAAAAGATGCTCATATACACATAGAAGTTGGAGTAATGGTCCAACAAACTCCATGATGAAGACTTCATCATCTACCATACCATGCATCTCATGATGGAAATAAATTGGAATATACAACATTAAATAAGACACATTAGAGTGCTCTTCATACCTTTTAAGGCCATCAATGTCCTCCATGTGTTCAAGATAGACATATGTTGAGATGCTCCCAACATTGTTTCCTGAGTGCATGTTGAAAGTATCTGAAAGCTGATCAAAATTTTCTGGTTTCAAAATTATAGCGGGCTGCAATTCTACACAAGTGTCCATGTGAGGCTCCTCCTCATGTGCCAACAGCTCCATAGAGTCTTCTTTCATGGGTGTAGACTTCCTTGCATCAATTTCCCTCATCGTTTCCTTGAACTCTTATAAGTGTTGTATTACTTGAGTCACTATCAACCTAGATGCTATAGCTCTGCTAGTCCATTCCTCACACTTTTTTAGAGTTTCCATTACATCCTCCTTGCTTGCATATACGAATTTCTTCTCTTGAGCTAGAATAATTTCTCTAACAAGAAAATTTTCACTAATGCAATTATTTTTCTCAATGGAAATGATAGCTTTTTCTCTAGAAGCTTCTTCTTCTTCTTCAAATGAGTTCTTTTGTAATTTAGGTACCGACATATGATGATCTTGCTTGGGCTTGCTACCAATCTTCATCATGCAATAATATGGAAATGACATATTATCTCTAAAACCCTTACTCAAAGATTGGTATTTCCTCTAACAAGAATCCTCATCAATCACCTCTATTGGGTTCCCTTTATTATTGTTCTCACCTTTTTCCTTATTGTCCCTATATTTTCTTTGATTCAAATTCTGAGTGAGCTAGCTAAAATTAAAGTTAGTGGCTTCCTGTTGTTTCACCATGTTTGTGAACATTTCCTTCATTAAAACCACATTTAGATCTTTCCAAACTACCATATTTAACCCACACAGGCTTTAGGAACAACAACTCTGATACCACTGTAATATCCCTTATGGGATACTACTTAAAAATGCACAAAATAGTGAAAATTTGCAGCCAAATAAAATATTGATTTTTGCAGATTTCTACAATAAGGACAACAGACTAAAGAAAATTAAAATCTCCCAAAATATCCACTTGAATTACTTTAAAATTTAAAGAGGGCTTGCTAATATTATGAAGGACATAATAAAATTGTTTTTTTTGGAATTTTACACAAATTAAAATGCTGCCAGAAAAAGCACAACGTGCCCTAGACAGCTGGAAAACTTCAGAGGTTCGTAACTCTCCAAACACAAGAGAAAAAATTAAAGGTCTTTGGAAATAACATTAACAGGTATAGGAAATGACATTTCAACCTTTAGATCTGAAGGGAACCAAATAGAAAACCCTCCAAATAAGGTTGTAAGTCACCTCGCTTGGAAAGGTGTTGGAAACTTATGGAGGTGCCTTCAAAGTGATGCTAAGCCCAGCCCAAATGGCTGCTATAAATCTGATTTGGGACCCCTCTGATTATCTTCCCCAAATGCCTAAAAAACCCTCAAATTCCTTCCTCTGAAACCTCTGATAATTTCTCCTTAACAGAGCCCAGAAGGCGGCTCCAAAATTACATACTAGGGTATATATCTCACTACTGAAGAATGTCATGCTAGCTAGGGACGGGTATCTCACCACCAAAGCTAGGGTCCCTGTGGGATTTGACTCCACAAGCTGTAGATGTGCAAACAACAGTTGCACGTAAAGGGTCAATAAAATGTATGCCAAAAAGTTTCTCTCCTTTCTCTCCCTGCTAATTATATACCTTCGAAGGCAAAAGAGCCCCAATAGACCTAGATGCGTTTCATTCCATGAAGGGTTCAATAAAATAAAAATAACTTAAGTTACTTTTCCCCTTTAAGTCACCATGGTCCAAAAGTGAACCTCAACTAAAAATTAGAATATTATAACCATGTGGCCCCTTCCCAATATCTCCCAGTGTCCACAGCCCCTTGGGTCTGACCACAGTTTGGACATGACCTGGCCCTTAGGCCTTCGGCGCAGGAAAAGGGGACATTACAATTACCTTGGTTACGAAAAAAATAACACCTTATTCTTTCATGAAGGTTTTTAAGCATAAATGTTTCCTCTCACCTTAATCTCATTTTTAGTTGGGACGTAGATCCTTAGGTGCTATTAGAATTAAACCAAACCTTGACTGATTCAGGGGTTAACTTGCGAGTGGAAATTGTACTTAACTCCTAGAAAATGCAATTGTATTTAAAATAATTTAACTTAAGAGAAGTGTTGAAATAAAAAAATGGGTGGGGGTCTTGTTACCCCATGTGCCTAGTTGCCCTTTATACCCTAGTAATTGGCCCAAAACCAAAAAAAATGTAGTGGGTCATATTCCTATAATTGATCTCATGGTGGGATTTAAATGACACGAGTGTATGTCCTAGTTGCAACATGTGTTTAGCTTTGCAGTGTATAAGAGCAAAGAAATGGGATGTCTCATGCTAGGATTCACTCCTTGTAGTAGCGAATCCATTAGGGAAAAGTGTTGGTTAATTTGTTTATGATTGTTATGAAACAATGCTAATAATGAGACCATAGTGCGATGTAAGAGTAAAGCTTATAAGGGTAAAACAATATTTGAGGTTAGGAATAATGTCACTCTCAGAGTTCTTATAACTCAATTAAACATTTTCATGTATAAAAATAATATGAATTGGCTTGGTGATATCAAACTTCAAGAAAACACAAGATTTATCTATTCTAAATAAAATTTCTTGTCTTGGAAATATGTTGAATGGTTTCAAAAAGGTAGCTTAAATCTAAATCTCCCTTGAATCCTAAGATTTCTTGCTTGATATCATGTCAAATTCACTTTTGTAGCAAGGATAAAATTTAAACATTGAATAAACATTTGAGAAGAAGCATAATCTTAACATAAGAATGAGAGAATCAGGAACTTTGTATGCAATTTGAAATATGGAAAATACTTATGTAAGTTATGGAGATTGTCGTAAGGGTTAAAGAACTAACCTAAATGGTCGAACTATAAGTTGAATATGAAATGAATATAAGATCCTGTAGTTGGAAAAAGGACAAAATTATCCTTACAAAGTGATGTTCATGGAATGTTAATCATAACTAAGATGTAATTATGGTAATGATGTGTGTGGGCTTGCAAATCCTTGGTTCCCTTTTCTTGTGGTTGGGTCATTGCTAGAATTTGTTCATTGGGGAAAGTGTGGCATCAACATGTATATGGTGTTGTCATGTGTCTATGTGAGTCGATGACTTATGTAAGTGTCTTATATGTTGTTGAGTTTCTCTATTTTGAGCCCTTTTGGTGTTGTGTAGTGAGCAATGAAAGTAAAAAACAATTATCCTCATATTTTTACTGTTGTATTTGTGTGTTTTAAATGTGGGCGTTACAGCTCTTCCTCCCTATTAATGGAATCAAAGTTAGCATAATTTTGGACATTAATCCAAGTAAGAATGTAATAGTATAAGTTCCTTTTGCATAAGGAGATTTTTTACATCACTTTGTACATATTTCACTTGATATGTAAATATTGTTTGGATATAAATGAGTATAAGAGACAAGATTCTAATTATTCCATATTTAATTAGGACTCTTGGATCAAACTACCTTATTTCAAATATTTCTCAAATTAGATATTTTTTGGTATTTAAAAGAAAGAGATTACCATTGATAATAAGGATAAATTATTTCTTATTGACTCTATTTCATCCGCCAATGTAGACATGTTGAATGTTGCGAAAGTATGTTCTTAATACTAATGACATTCCTATAATATTTTTTACTTCCTATGAATTCTTATTTAAATTAGATGAAGGAAAATGGTCATATTTCAATCTAACATTCTCAATAAGTCATAATAAAATATACTGGGATGTTTTCTAATAGTCATTAGTACTAATATTTGACATCGTTAACATAACTCAAACCTTTTCGTTTCTCGTCACAAACATATCACCTGATGGATTAATGGCCATCAAGGTAGTAACTTTCTTAAGAATAATATTAGGGGATGGTATTTAAATATGGAAAAACACAGTCGATGAAAAAATGATAAATATGAAAAAAATTCGGTCTTATTAATCTTCCAGAGATTGTTGAAAATATGCTAAAGAATACTGCAAAATAAAAATACCCAAAAATGAAAATCCTTTTAGCTGCTGACTATAGTATCTTTGGAGGTGTTCACAATTTAAATATTTATGGTATAATATAATAAGAAATAACATAAATTTTTTAGATCTTGCATAATAATTTTTTACCATTGAAAATAACATAATTGTGTCTACAAATAAACTATTACATAATAATTAACTACTCTCATATCAATAGTGTAAACTCACAAATAATATAATAGGTAAAGGACAATTAATTAATCCCATACTCCATGCTATTAATAAAAACATAAATTATACAATAGACTTTTTTTAACTCACCAATACACTAACAAAAACTCACAAATATGACTACTTGAAAGTCACAAATATATCAAAACCATAACAATTAATTAGTCGAGTAACAAAAACTAATAAAAACAAAAATATAGGATGTCTCCTCAAAATATTTCCATGGATCCTTCTCAAAATCCCTTCATGAACCCTAACTCTAGAACAGAATATTTTGACAGGGATGGAGGAGTTTCCACTATGTAGAGTGATGTTATGGGGGACCACGATCGGTTTGAAATTTTGTCGGTGGCGGTGACTGTGTAGGTGGGATTGGAGTGGATGGCCATGGTTGAGGCCCCTCCCATGTTTTCCTAGTTTTGCTAGTACGACCTTGCATGTTGTCGACGAAGGTTCTTCCCCTATGGGAGAGATGATTATTTTGTCTGACACCAACTCAAGAGGTGAAAGTGGTGTGAAGTAGTCTTCAGGCCTGGTCTATGGTGCCATTACCTCTGACTCCGGTGGCTATATGTTATGACATCCCCTAGAGAGACCGAAAATTTCTAATGATACCTATTTGAGTGGCATGGAGATAAACCTGGTGACAGAACATAAGCTGTTCTCCCTACCATAGTGTTATTCAAAAGGAGAATCCCTCTTTCTGGGAAGTTCTGAAGAGAAAATATGGTGTCAAACCCCTCAAGGAAGATGTTAGCTCTCCTTCAGTCACCTTTGGGGCACATGTGATTGAATTTGAGAATAAATTCATCAAAAAGGGCTTGATATGCCAGTTTAATGGACCGTGGTTGGGACTACCACTGCTTTTTCACTCAATGGATTTATTCTCAATGGCTACCTATGATGGAAGGTAGAGTGCATATTTATCCATGTTCCATTGAGGTTTTTTTATTGTGGTTTTTAATCTGATTCAAGAATAACGATAGATTTTTTTCTAAGCATGTAGGAACTTCAAAATTATCTTTTGCTAAGATGATACAGTGGTTTCCTTCTTCCAACCCAACTACCGAAATCGTTCATGTCAAGCCAGTATGGGTTTTATTTCCTCACCTTCCACTACAATTTTGGGGAGAGGATAGCCTTATTTTGATTGGAAATTCTTTTGGGAAATGTTTGGATATTGATACAAAAATTGAACTGTATACTCAAACTACATATGCTCGTATATTAGTAGATCTAGATACATCGGTTGATCTATGAACTTCTATGGAACTTAGGGTTTTGGATAAGACATGGTCTCAAACTTTGGACTGTGAAGGGCTACCATTCAGATGTAGCCAATGCTTTAGCTTGGGTCACTTAGCCTTAGAATGTAAGAGTGGGAAACACAAGGTGAATGGTCAAGTTTCTTGGTGGAAGGATTCTTAGCCTAGTATGTTGGCTGTGGAAAGTGTTCCAGATTATTCATCGGAAGAGTCAAAAATTTAAGAAGGTGAAATTTTGATTTCGGTTGGGATTTCTGTTCTCCTTCATGCTGAGGGGTTTGAAGGATCATATATTTTTCAGTTTGTAAAGGAGCAAGCAGTCCCTTCACAACCGACCTCTAGTTTATTTAAAAACATAATCCTGAAGAATGACTCAAACATGAATCCTAATAGATGTGAGGGGTGGACACTTGTGAATAGAAAAAATAAAGGAAATAATCTTACTTCTCCCCTTAAGATGAACTTAAGTTCCCATGGTTGGGTGCCTCATGGGTAAACCAACCTTATTATCTGGTTAGGATAGTACATTGGGGGTTTAGAGCGAGTTCAAGTATGTTTGATCTACTTTTTTAATTAGTCTTTGTCCCTTTGTTTCTCTTTCCTAGCCTAGGTGTTTGGGTGTTGTTTTTATTGATTTTTTTTTCTGGGACCTTGATTCACTTCGTCTTTGGTTGTGCTTTTTCACATATCTTTTGGTTGTACAATTTTATTGATCCCTTCAAAATCATTATTGTTTCATTTTGGCCATTGTACTTTAGCATAGCTTCTCTCATTGTACAAGGGTGTTTGGTCCCTTCAAAACCAAACCTTTTTTTACCCTTATTTAAAAAAACACACAAATATATTAATTTTGATAGTCATGACGGTATAACAAATACACTAACTTAAACTTACGAACACACTAATTTGAATTCTTAAATACTTTAATACCATAGAAATTAACTAGTCTAGTAACAATATTTAATACAAACATAAATACATTATAATATTGGATGGTAATTAACTAGTATTTGTGTAAAGACTAAACAATATATTTCAAAATTTTTCTTAGAAAGGAATGTCATATTATATTCATGTAAGTGTACGTCAAGTGAATAATTTTGTTTTGTGGTTGTGACTTCAAAGTGACCACATTTTTTTAAAGTTATAAATATATTGTTTAGTGAAAATAATGACAATCACAAGGTGAAACATACCTTATCTTATAGCCACTACATCACTTGAGCACAATAGATTAATTTTATTTTGGTTAATGAAAATAATAATACTTGCAAGGTGGATGGCGTCTTACATTATGACTAATTATATCACTAGTACTAATTAATTTTATTTTAAGATGCAAATATAAAATTTAGTATGATTGAATTAAGAAAATGTTCCCTTAAATATTTATATTTACTAAAAAATTTGAACAATCACAAATTTATGAAGTAATAAATTAAATTCATGCCATAATAATAAACCATCCATAAAAATCATAATTAGAAATTAGACATACACATTTTATTCATTATATAATAATACTTCATATTCAAACAAAAATAAATAAAATTATATACCAAAATGGTGTCTCAGAGTAAAATGTAGGTAGGAAAGACATATTTTATTAATTATATAATAATCATGGGGGGTTCTCTTAGTAAAAGTATGGTATAAGACGTGCGTTTGAAAGGTATTAAAGAATACCCTTAATTCTAGTTTTTACCTCTAATTATTCAATTGATAATACCCCCTCCTGTTATATTATTAGAATGAAAATACCCCCTACTTTTTCCATGTACCTTGCTTACCCATTTTTTAATTGCAATTTTATTTACCCTTTTTGAAAGATAGTTTGAAGCCATTGAAGACCTATTACCAATCACCTTATAAATGTTAATCTTTAATCAGTTATCAATAGTTCTTCTAATAATTAAGATGGTGAAATAATATTACTTGTGTTAATAAACATACTCAATCCTAGTTTTTTACCATCTTATTATTTTTTGGTTAAGAATATCTTAATTGAGATTTTTTTATTAAAAAGAGATTATAATTTAATTTATGACCACACTCCTTTTGTAATTTTAAGGTATTTACTTTTAGAAACTAGGGTTCAAATGTTTTAGTTTTATATTAAAATTAAACCTCCCTTTCCTTTGGCCCACCTCTCTGACCTACCCCCAATACCTGATTGAAAATATTAAAAAATTAAACCCTATCATCCCCTCATGTTTACCAGTATATTGACTTTAATTTTATTAATTTTAATTACCTCAATATGAACCCACGTGCTAGGATATTTCCTAGCTAATGAACCGCCGCGATAATAATACTTCATGATGGTTTCAAATGGATGCAGGTTCTTGATTATGAAAATATGGCCTTCCGTTGCAGATCATGTCATCAAATTGGCCACATCCAGGAGGCTTGTTTACTCAATAAGACTAAAAAAAAAGAAAAAAGTGATTTCTTCGCGACCTAAAGTTTGGCAACCATTCTTAGCGCATGGGAGGAATTTCAGAGACTATGAGTGATGAGATCCCCCCTACCGACGGTTGTGTTGAAAGATCCCACATGTTTGAATTATGAGTGATGAGATCCCCCTACCGGCGGTTGTGTTGAAATATCTCACGTGTTTGAATTTTCTGACTTTGACCCAGGATTGTCCTCACCCTTGCCAGAGCATGATCATCCTTTCCTTGATTCTTTATTAGCTTTGCTTTCCTAGCCTGAGAGGGTTTAAGGAGAGGAAAGGGTGTTTTGTTGTTTCTCCGTTTTCTTTTGGATCTGTTTATCTCCTTTTGGACCCAGGTTTCTTTAGCTCTTCCTTTGTAGTGTTTCCTTTTATGTTAGGTCTTTGTTGTGACCTTTGGGCATTCGGTGCTGCCTTTATGACGTTTTGTGGGACTGTGATTTTTTTGGTCATCCTTGACTATGTAACTCTCTTTATTTTTTATTTAATATAAATGGCAGTTCCAATAGTAAAATAAATAAAATTCTTCACACGTCAATAAAATTCTTTCATTCATATTTTTCAAATTTGGAGAGATGTAGCATAATAAACAGAGTTGAGAATGGTCGAATGCAAGTGTCTGCCTAGATGGCAGTCCAGATCATGGAATCTTCCTACCCTGGCTGATAAAAATAGAAAATGGCATTTCCACTGTGATCAAATCCAGTCACGAATATTCGGTGATGCCACAGTGTAACACACTGCACTCTACCCATCTCATCGGGGAGCATTTCCTGTTTAACTAACTTTTTAGACCTACAATCACATTCCATAATTGAATTCTTAAAAAACACATACAGTTGCCCAAATACCTGTAGGGTCCGAATTGGTTTCCCAACTAGATGCATCACCTCAAATGGCGGCGAATCATCATAGGGGATCACCATTTCCGTTGACACCCATCGCCACAAATAGGAATCCAGGTTGGGCATCTCCGCACCTCACTGCCATCGCCCACTACAGAAATCATATATTAAAATGGATTCGCTCGGCCTCACTACTACCAAAAGCCCCGTAACAACTAGCCAATGTTTCTCCAAACAACATTCGCAACGCTCTCAGGGTTATAATCTGAAATGAGAGGGGATTCGAGGAAGCCTTTTCCATGACTTCTGAATCAGGTTGTAAAGAACCAATCCATATACAGTGCTTTTTGTCTTGCAGTAGGACTCAATCAAAGCAGTGGAATCCTTCTCCTCCTCCGCTCATAAATGTTTCCTATCTCAAAAGAATTCTGGGCTTTCCACCACCTCTTTCCATCCTTTCGAAACTTATTTGAGCTTGTAAATAGAAAAATATGGAACTCTGAACAGACTTTCCCTAGCAATCTCGTCTAAAATATTAGGAAATATTCCCATCACCAATATCAATCAATTGCTCAATATTTCTCCAACCTTGTATTTATAATACATCACATTATTCCACCCTAATATTTTTGCTTTAAAACAAGAAATTATCTCAAGATGCATGCTTCGTAGCTCAAGTGTCTAGTCATGAAAGAACAATGCACATGTCACAATATCTCCATCCTCAACCTTGAGTATGACACAAGGTATAATCTGCCATGATAGAATATCATCTCATCCTCTAACTGTAGGTGTTATCTTGTATGTGACCATATAGAATCTCATAAGTGTGTCGGTTCTTGGAATACTCAACAAGCAAATGAGATCTCTAGTCTATTGACCCCTTAGATAACCAACATAATGATAAACTCAGAGGATCTGAACTTGTAGCCCTAATCTCTGTAACTGTCTCATGTGCAACATTGCTGGTCACATCCACATCCATCCTACTCCACATCGATCCACAATAATAAAACTCCTCACCATGCTGGAAATTCCTCTCCATCCCCTCAGCTGTAACCACCTTAAGTGCTCCTATAGATAATCCCCTCAAAATCACACTCCTGCCCTCGGATTTAAACTTCAGCACCATCATCAGAAATTTAATCTGAAAATCACCAAGAGAGTGAAGCCACTACACTCCCAACACTATGTTGGTCACTCCCATACAAACGATGTGGAGATCATTGGTAACTGTATAGTTACCCATCGTGATGCTCACTTGGGGAACCCACCGTGTGCACCTCGTAGACTCTCCATTGGCTACAACCTCGTTGAGGCCCTAAAAATCCTCTGTCTGTAATCCTCACCTCTAAAACAATGGGACATTAATATAGTTGTGGGTTTCCCCACTATCAATGAGTACCCCAACTCGTTGACCCTACATAACTCCTCTAATCCTAAATGCCTTATACATAAGAGTACTAGAAGAACATGGCTATAATATCCATAGGAAAAGTCTCCTCCTCCTGTCCTGCATCAGCACTATCCAACATAACCCCATCTCCATCATCCATCTCATAAGTCTCTAACTCCTCACCTCTTTCACCCTTTCTCTCCTCGAAGACTTCAATGAATTGGGCCTTCCCTCTACCTCTTTAATCATGTCCTGGAATCCAAGGTGTGTGGCAATCGAAACATAGTTTCTTTCGCCTCTAAGTCATCTCTGTCTTCATGGGAAATGATTAACTTTTTAACCACCTCTTGCTTCGATGGAGGCTCCCTCTGCTGACGTTCATCTGATCCAGATGGAGGTTCCCTTTGCTGAACATAAGGTGGATCCTTAGGCTTTGGAGTGTATAACTCCAAGTCCCGAGCTTTCGTAAAAGCCTTGTGCAAAGAAGAAGGTTCAAATGCCTTCATAAATCCAGCGAAAGCATATGTAAAAACCTGCTATGAACAATGAAATCAACCCCATCTCTGTGACATCAGGTACCATGACTGACAATATTTTAAAATCTGTGATGTACTAATCCAGGGGACCGGTTTGTCTCAAATGAGTCCACCTCTTGAAATACCTATCAGGGTCCCTCTTATCAATTCTTCTCACCAACCTCTGTGCAAAATTTGCATAAGTAGTAATGTGTATGCGTCCCTGTGTAATCAACCCATGATGCCACCCATCATGAACGTCTCCCTCAAGATGCAAGCTTCCAAACTTAATTCCATCTTCCTCGCACATAGGATTCAAGTTAGAGTATGTCTTCAACTTCTAGACCCAATACGGTGCAATACACTTCTTAGAACCATCGAAGTGTGGAATGGAGATCTATCCCAATCTCCTCTATAACTCTGGTACCAGTTTCTAATAATCTCTCTTGGGTTTACTGCCAATATTCCTTTTGCACTATTCCTGGGATGACATGTTGTTACGAAAGCCCTCACTCAAGGTTTGGTTCCTATCCTAACAAGACTCCTCATCAAAAATATCTACTGGCTGCTGTACTTGTGAAACTTCTGGATCCTTTAAGAAAGAAGGTTCGTGAAGCCCCAAAGGCATGATAGAAGAATGGGGAGGCCACTACCCTGAATGTCCACTCTCACCTCTTTGACCATGTTGTCCCATATTGCTATTTTCTCTTCTCATTATGACTATTGTTATACACAGTCCAACAGGCTGAAGATGATTAAAAAATATTCTCTTACCCTTTTTAATAATCATAGAACCAACACTAGTACCTTGAGAGGTAGTCTCCCTTCTTGCATCAGAGTTTCTAAGGAAGAAATCATGCTTGCCAACACTTGTAATCGCAAAAGACACATTTGAATTCCTTATTTTGCTTATGAAATCAGTCACAAAGTTTTCAAAATCAGAATTGTTAGTTTTGGATAATTGCCACATATTACTAGGATCCCATACCTTATAATGCCCATGAGCCCTTGTATCTGTTAAGTGAGCTAAAACTTTCCGCCATATATCATCCACAAGATGCTCATATACACATAGTTGGAGAAATAGTCCCAAAAACTCCATGATTAAGACTTCATCATCTGCCATACCATGCATCTCATGATGGAAATAAATTGGAATAGTAAACAATAAATAAGACACATTAGTGTTCTCTTCATACCTTTCAAGTCAATCAATATCCTCCTTGCGTTAAAAATAGACATATGTTGAGCTGCCCCCAACATTGTTTCCTGAGTGCCTGTTAAAAATATCTGAAAGATCATCAAAAGTTGCTGGTTTGGAAATTACAGCAGGCTACAATTTTACACAAGTGTCCATGTGAGGCTCCTCCTCATGTGCCAACTGCTCCATAGAGTCTTCTTTCATGGGTGTAGACTTCCTTGCATCAATTTTCCTCATCGTTTCCTTGAACTCTTTTAAGTGTTGTATTGCTTGAGTCGCTATCAACCTAGCAACTCTAGCTCTGCTAGTCCATTCCTCACACTTTTTTAGAGTTTCCATTACATCCTCCTTGCTTACATATACACATTTCTTCTCTTGAGCTGGAATAATTTCTCTAACAAGTAAATGTTCACTAATCCAATTATTTTTCTCAATGGAAATGATACCTTTTTCTCTATAAGCTTCTTCTTCTTCAAATGAGTTCTTTTGTAATTTAGGTACCAACATATGATGATCTCACTTAGGCTTGCCACGAATCTTTATCATGTGATAATATGGAAATGACATATTATCTCTAAAACCCTTACTCAAAGATTGGTATTTCATCTAACAAGAATCCTCATCAATCACCTCTATTCGGTGCCCTTTATTATTGTTCTCACCTTTTTAATTCAAATTCTGAGTGAGCTGGCTAAAATAAAGGTTAGTGGCTTCCTTTTGTTTCACCATGTTGGTGAACATTTCCTTCATAAAACCCACATTTAGATCTTTCAAAACTACCGTATTTAACCCACACAGGCTAGAGGAACAACAGCTCTGATACCACTGTAATATCCCTTAAGGGATACTACATAAAAATGCACAAAATATTGAAAATTTGTAGCTAAATAAAATACTGATTTTTACAGATTTCTACAATAAGGACAACAGAATAAAGAAAATTAAAATCTCCCAAAATATCCACTCGAATTGTTTTAAAATTTAAAGAGGTCTTGCTAATATTACGAAGGACATAATAAAATTATTTTTTGGAATTTTACACAAATTAAAATGCTGCTAGAAAAAGCACATCGTGCCCGAGACAGCTGGAAAACTTAAGAGGTTTGTAACTCTCCAAATAAAAGAGAAAAAATTAAGGGTCTTTGAAAATAACATTAACAGGTATAGGAAATGACATTTCAACCATCAGATCTGAAGGGGACCAACTGTAAACCCCTCCAAATAAGGTTACAAGTCACCTCGCTTGGAAAGGGGCTAGAAATTGATGGAGGCACCTTCAAAGTGATGCTAAGCCTAGCCCAAATGGCTGCCGTAAATATGATCTGGTACCCCTCTGATTATCTTCCCCAAATGACCCCAAAACCTTGAAATTCCTTCCTCTTAAACCTTTGATAATTTCTTTGTAACACAGCCCAGAAGGCGGCTCCAAAATGAAAGACTAGGGTAGATCTCTCACTACCGAAGAAAGCTATGCTAGCTAGGGACGAGATTCTCACCACCAAAGCTAGGGTCCCTGTGGTATTTGACTCCAAAAGTTGTAGATGTGAAAACATTAGTTACACGTAAAGGGTCAATAAAATGTATGCCAAAAAGTTTCTCTCCTTTCTCTCCCAACTCCTTATATACTTTCCAAGGCAAAAGAGCCCCAATAGACCTAGATGCGTTTCATTCCACGGAGGGGTCAATAAAATAAAAAGAACTTAAGATACTTTTCCCCTTTAAGTTTCCATGGTCCAAAAGTGACCCTCAACACAAATTTAGAATACTAGAACCATGTGGCCTCTTCTAAATAGCTCCCAGCATTGACAGGCCTTCGGGTTTGACCATGGTTTGGACTCAACCTGGCCCTTAGGCCTTTAGCGTAGGAAAAGGGGACATTACAGTTACCTTGGTAACTAACAAAATAACACCTTACTCTTTCATGAAGGTTGTTTAGCATAAATGTGTCCTCTCACCTTAAACTCATTTTTAGTTGGGATGCAAATCCTTAGGTGCTATTAGAATTAAACCAAACCTTGGCTGATTAAGGGGTTAATTTGCGAGTGGAAATTGTACTCAACTCCTAGAAAATGAATTTTTATTTAAAATAAGTTGCCTTAAGAGAAGTTTAGAAACAAGAAAAAGGGAGGGGGGTGGTCTCGTTACCCCATGTGTCCAGTTTCCCTATGTACCCTAGTAAGTGACCCAAAACCAAACAAAGGTAGTGGGTCATGTTCCTATGATTGATCTCAAGGTGGGATTTAAATGACACGAGTGGATGTCCTAGTTGCAACATGTGTTTAGCTTTGTAGTGTATAAGAGCAAAGAAATGGGATGTCTCATGCTAGGATTCACTCCTTGTAGTAGCAAATCATTAGTGAAAAGTGTTGGTTAATTTGTTTACGATTGTTATGAAACAATGCTAATAATGAGACCATAGTGCGATGTAAGAGTAAAGCTTATAAGGGTAAAACAAGATTTGAGGTTAGAAATAATGTCACTCTTGGAGTCCTTATAACTCAATTAAACATTTTCATGTATAAAAAATAATAGGAATTGCCTTGGTCACATCAAACTTCGAGAAAACATAAGATTTATATATTCTAAATAAAATTTATTGCCTTGGAAATATGTTGAATGGTTTCAAAAATTCACCGAACTATATTAAAAATGGTATGGAAATAAAGATACCGTGATCAAAGAATGTTTTTGGAAAAGGTACCTTGAATCTAAATCTCCCTTGAATCCTAAGATTTCTTGCTTGACATCACGTCAGATTCACTTTTATAGCAAGGATAAAATTTAAACATTGAATAAACATTTGGGAAGCATAATCTTAACATAAGAATGAGAGAATTAGGAACTTGTATGCAATTTGAAATATGGAAAATACTTATGTAAATTACAGAGATTGTAGTAAGGGTTAAAGAACTAACCTAAATGATCGAACTGTGAGTTGAATGTGAAATGAATTTAAGAACCTATTGGTGGAAAAATGAAAAAATTATCCTTGCAAAGTGATGTTCTTGGAATGTTAATCATAACTAAGATGTAATTATGGTAATAATGTGTGTGGGCTTAACAATCCTTGGGTCCCTTATTCTTGTGGTTGGGTCATTGCTAGCATTCGGTCATTAGGGAAGGTGTGGCGTCAACATGCATATGGTTTTGTCATGTGTCTATGTGAGTTGATGACTTATGTAAGTGTTTTATGTGTTGTTGAGTTTCTCTACTTGGAGCCCTTGTGGTGTTGTGTAGTGAGCAATGAAAAAAAATAAAAAATTATCCTCATATTTTTACTCTTGTATTTGTGTGTGTTAAATGTGGGCGTTACAGAATATCTCTTCCTCCCTATTAATGGTTTCATGTAGAAGAATTTTGGACATTAATCCAAGTAAGAATAAGAGTATAAGTTCCTTTTGCATAAAAAGATTCCCTTTACATCACTTTGTACATATTTCACTTGAAGTAAGTAAATATTATTTGGATATAAACGAGTACAAGAGACAAGATGATATATTATATTTTCAGGACTCTTGGATCACACTACTATATAAAGCAATATTTCTCAAATAGATATTTAATTGGTGTTGAAAGAAAGAGGTACCATTGATAATAAGGATAAATTATTTCTTATTGACTCTATTTCATCTGCCAAAGACATGTTGAATCCCTGTGAAAGTATGTTCTTCAATAAAATGACAACTATAATATTTAGGTACTTCCTATGACTTCGTATTCAAATAGATGAAGGAAAATGGTCATATTCTCAATCGGATAAACATCCCAATAAGTCACCAAAAATACTAATGCTTTATCATTAGTACTAATATTTAATGTTATTATAACTCATTTTGTGCATCTTTCATAAACTTATCACCTAATGGATTGATGGCCATCAAGGTAGTAACTTTTGTAAGAAGAATTTTAAGTGATGGTATTTAAATATGGAAAAACACTGTCAATAAAAAAAATGTTAAATATGGAAAAAAATTCGGTCTTATTAATCTTCCAGATATTGTTCAAAATCTGCTAAAGAATACTGAAAAATAAAAATACCCAAAAATGAAAATCCTTTTAGCTGCTGACTATAGTATCTTTGGAGGTGTTCACAATTTAAATATTTTTGGTATAATATAATAAGAAATAACATAAAATTTTTAGATGCTGCATAATAATAGTTTACCACTGAAAATAACATAATTGTGTCTACAAATAAACTATTACATAATAATTAACTACTCTCATATCAATAGTGTAAACTCACAAATAATATAATATTACAACAATTAATTAATCCCATACCCATAATTAATAAAAACATAAATTATACACTAACTTAAACTCACCAATACACTAACAAAAACTCACAAATATACTACTTGAAAGTCACAAATATTTCAAAACCATAACAATTAATTAGTCCAGTAACAACAATTAATAAAAACAAAAATATAGGATGTCTCCTCTAAAAGGAACGATAACCAGATTGTACCAAGCCAAGAACACAGATGCTAATCAAACACCACGATCAATAAGATGAAAGCAATTCGCCAGAATAACTTTACACAAAACCTTTGCAAACAAATGAGAAGCAATATCATATATTATTATGGAACTCAATGAAATACAATGAGAATGGACCTTGCTTATATAGGCAAGGAATAACAATCTAAGAACCAATCAAGGTCGTAGATCAAGCCATAAATCATGGAAAGAACTAGTCATCAAAGAACTAGTCAAGTCCATAGATTTATGAGAGAACTAGACATCAAGGATCTAATCAATACCATAGATCTAGGAAAGAACTAGTCAATACCATAGATCAAGTAAAGAACTATACCTAACAACTAGATAATATCTCCTAATATCTAAATAAATAAAAATAAATATCCACACACATAAGTGGGTGAGGATAAATATAATAAAGGTAAATAATGTACCTAGGTGAACATGAGCTAAGGTAAATACCTACGCTAACACCCCCCTCAAGTGAAGCTAGGGGCCAAAATATAAGTGGCATGTCCACAGTATGAGTCCTGACAACTAGGCCTGATGAGGTACTCATGTACAATATATCCATGAAGAAATCTTGAACCAAAAGAAGGAAAGAATCTTGCTATAAGGAAAGAGAAAGAAGAAGAAGAAGGAAGATGTTCTCATGAACACCCCCCAAGAACAACTTCTGAAACCCCAAGCATTCCACGCAAATCAAGGTAGTGAGGTGATGCAAAAGGTTTCGTAAAGATGTCTGCAACCTGCTGCTGAGTTGGAAGGTACTCCAAGCAAAGAACTCCATCTTGAATGTGCTGCCAAATGAAGTGGATGTGTATCTCGATATGCTTGGTCCGCTGGTGCTCAACTGGGTTGCGAGAAATGTGAATTACACTTTGGTTATCACACCAAAGTACAGTCGGTGAATCCTGTGGGAATCCAAACTCTGTCAATAACTGGCGAAGCCAAAGAATCTTTTGACTCACTGTAACTGTTGCCCTGTACTCTACCTCTGAAGATGAAAGTGCAATAGCCTGTTGCTTTTTACATGCCCAAGCAACTGGAGAAGAACCAAGACAAAAGATAGCCAGAAGTAGAATGCCTGTCATCAATAGAACCTGCCCAATCTGAATCTGTATACCCAACCAACTGAGTAGAACCCCTAGTGTAGTGTAGGCCAAAGTGGGAAGTGCCCTGTAAATATGCAAAATCCTTTTAGCAGCCTGCCAATGACTACTATGAGGAGAATGTGCAAACCGAGATACAAGCCCTACTGCAAATGAAATATTAGGGTGAGTATGGGTCAAGTACATGAGACTCCCAACCAACTGCCTATACAATGTAGGATCACAAAGTGGTGTGGTACATGTGGATGTAAGAGTAACCCCAGACTGAAAAGGAGATGGACTTGGCTTGCAATCAGCCATATCAAAGCGCCTAAGAAGATCATGGGTGTATTTTTGTTGACTCAAATGAATCCCTGAATCTGTCTGAGAAATCTGTAAACCAAGGAAATAATGCAATAACCCAAGATCTGTCATGTCAAACTGTGTAGAAAGAGCCTGTTGAATACTCTGAATGTGGGAAGAAGAGCTGCCAGTAAGTAACAGATCATCAACATACAAGACAAGTATCACAATATCCTCACCAACATGCTGGAGATACACTGTATGATCGGAGTGGCAATGAACAAAACCAATATATAGAAGAAAAGAATCCATCTTCTCATACCAAGCCCAAGGGGCTTGTTTGAGACCGTAGAGAGACCTTCGAAGCCTACAAACAAGAGAAGAATCCTTAACAAATCTAGTCGGCTGCTCCATATATATTTCCTCTTGTAGATCTCCATGTAAGAAGGCACTCTTCATGTCCATCTGGTATACGGGCCACCCCTGTGATGCAGCAATAGCAAGTACAAGGCATACAGAATCCATCTTGGCAATGGGTGCAAAAGTCTCAGAGTAATCAATACCTTCGACTTGTGAAAAACCCTTTGCAACAAGATGAGCCTTATACTTGTCAATGGACCCATCAGCTACGTATTTGGTTCGGTATACCCACTTACACCTAACCATATTTCTTCCTTTAGGAAGAGATACCAAATCCCAAGTATGATTCTTCATCAAAGAAGAATACTCAACTGTCATCACATCATCCCACTCCGGTATCCCATGAGCCTTTGAAAAAGACTGTGGATCCTCAAAAACTACCTGACACAAAAGTCTAGAACCTGTAGAATGTGTGTGATGATGCCTAGTGGGTGGAAGATCCTTTATGAAAGGTGCTGCCTCAGAAACTGTAGTACGAGCCCACTTAGGCATAGTGACAACATCAGTGGGAATAGGATCCTCAATGGCATCTATAACCTCCTCATCAATCTCCTCAAAGAAAGGATCCTCAAGATGAGATGAAGAAGAAGAAGGAATGGAAGAAGATGAAGAATCATGAGGAGTGAAACGCTCATCAAACTGAACATGTGTTCGAAAAAGAACATCATGTGTATCAGGATCTAAAAGATGATAAGCTCTCATGTCCTCACAATACCCTACAAAGATCAAGGGTTTACTCTTCTTATCCAAAGCTTTCCTTTTCTTCTTTGGCACAAAGGCCCAAGCATGGCTCCCAAAGACTCAAAAAAATGAGACATCTGGCTTAGTGTTGGACCAAGCTTCCTCTGGAGTCAAATGCTCAAGTGCTCTGTGTGGTGTGTGATTCTGAATATAGTTAGCATAATTAACTGCTTCTACCCAGTAGATAGGAGGTAAATCTCTAGAATGCATCATACAGTTAGCCATTTCCTTCAAAGTTCTATTCTTCCTTTCTGCTAAGCCATTCTGTTGTGGAGTATGAGGAACAGAATGCTGGTGAATAATGCCTTGAGTTGCCAAAAATTTAGAAAAACTCATTACTGAAGTACTCCCCCCATTATCAGTGTGAAGGTTCTTTATGCAACTAGAAGATTGTTTCTCGACCAAAGCCTTGAAGACTTTGAAGTGTGAAAAAACATCACTTTTGTACTTGAGAAAATAAACCCAAGTATGCCTCAAGAAATTATCAATAAATGTAAGTGCATACTTAGCTCCATTGAAAGAGGGGGTAGGAAAAACCATCAAGTCACTATGCACAAGCTCAAGTGGTGAAGAAGCTCTCTTAGAAAAATTCTTAGGAAATGGATCTTGGTGTTTTTCCCTAATGTACAACCATGAGCAAACTCCCTCAAGACAAGAAACTCTAGGAAGACCATCTACCATACCATGAGTGCTCAACTCCTTCAAATATCTGTAATTGAGATGTCCAAATCTTTCATGCCAAAGCTTACTCTCTGAATCTGCATGAGAAACCAATCCTGTCCCTATAGAAGAAGTGTCATCAAAACCCTCAAAGTGATATAGTCTTGAACTATGATCAACAATACCCTGAGCAACAAGTGAATAAGGCTCCAAAAAAGTTCTTACTTCTGCCCCATGTGGTGTAAAAGTCACTATTTTCCCTTGACCAGAATGACAAATTTGATATACAAAAAGAAAATTTGTAGTGATGTTAGGAACATATAGTGCATCTTGGATATTGCCACCATCAAGTTGTATATCACCTTTTCCCTCAACAGAAAGAAAGGAAGAATCTCCAACCTCAATTTTGGAAGTAGAACTCAAACCTAGAGAAACAAAAGACTCCTTGGAAGAAGTCATGTGATGAGAAGCACCAAAATCTATAACCCAATTGTCTGCAAGTGGTGACTGAGATCTTCCAACAACATTAAGTGATTTTCCATGCTGATTAGAAGGAGGTGGAGTGGAGATAGAAATTTTGTGTTTCTTGACTGCATCCTCTAAGGCTTGCATTCGCTTATAACACCTATTTTCTTCATGATTACTACCCCCACAAAAAGAGCATGAACGGCTAGACTTATTCTTGGATTTAGAAGACTCCTTGGGTTTTGAGTTGTTTTCTTTGGGTTTAGGAGAATTTTGAGATGGAGAAGGTGTGGATTTGGTTTTACTGTTTGGTTTTCCCTTGCCCTTAGGATTAGATGCAACTAATGCCTTTTGAGAGGTGGAAGACTCAAGGTGAGATAATTTGGATTCTTCCCTAGTAAGTCTTTCACAAAATGTTTCTAAGTCAGGCATTTTGAAGGTGTCACCTAAGGCATCCATGCTAGAGAAAAAGGTAGAAGAAAAAAATTGGAATGGTCCTCTCAACTTGGATAGAATCATGTAAACACACTCTTCATCTTTCTTATCTCTTCCACTTCCCTTCAACTGTGTCAAAAAATGCTTGAACTTGGTAAGATAGTCTATAATTGTTGGAAAATCTTCAGGATTAAGAGAGGTGATCTCAATTTCAAGTTGCATGGCTCTCATATGATCCACCTTACCAAATAAATCCTCCAATTTCTCCCATATTTTGAAAGGAGAGTCACATTTTTCCAAATGAAACAAAATACTATCACTTACATAAGTTCCTATCAAACCCATACACTCATCAAATTTGCACTGGTACTGAAATTTCTCATATTCTCTAGTGAACACTGGTTGTTCTGAAGAAGTTAAAGCCCATAATCCTTTCCGCTTAATTATTGTTTCCATTCTTGGTTTCCATGTGTGGTAATTATGTGTTGTTAATGGCTCAACATGATCTAATGTAGAAGTAGATAAAGATGCCATCCTCAAAAAATCACCAAAAGAAATGCAAGAACCAAGCAATGCAACAAGACCCCCAAACAATGCAATAAGAGTCCCCCAAATTTTTGGCACTTTATAATGAGTGTGTGTTACAATATGGACTTTATAATTATAGTGAAACTAATTCTCAAAATAAATATTTCCAATGGAAAGAGCATAAAAAAGCTAACGCAGTTTTGCAAAAAACGAACTACAAAACCGAGTTACCGATCAAAAGATACAAGTTTTGTCAATATTATGCTCTGCTATTTATTTTAGCTTCCACTAAAAAAGAATCAAAATACTCTTGCCTTTACCACAAGCAAAATAAAAGATAAAATGGGGAGAGAACTGGAGTTAAGTACCTACTAGTAGGAATCATACGCTTTAAGCCCTCATATGACCATAGGTATGACCAGGGGCTAAGGATTTCAATGGGATCTCTCCCGCAACAAAATCCCTTCACCCAGATTGGATCTAACTTTAGAAACCCATTTTGACAGCAATGGAGGAGTTTCCACTTGCTTTGTTGTAGGTGGGATTGGCAGTGAATCCCAAGGCGAATTTAGGCCCCTCCCATGTTTTCCACAAAAAAAAAACCAAAAAATTTACTGTCGACAAATGGTTCGAGTACCATAGCTGATCTTATGGGTTTTGTCTGCACCAACTCTAAGAGGTGACAATGTTTTGTATAAAGTCTTGCACGCAGCCTAAAAATGGTACAGATTACCTCTAACTACGATGAATATTTTATAAAATTCAAAATGAAACTTGTGAGATGGAAGATTTCTAACCCCCCTTTGAGTGGCATGGAGATAAGTGGTGACAGAACATAAGTTTTTCTCCTTGTCAAAGTTATTCAAAAGGAGAATCCATCAATAATATGGGAGAGTGTTGTAGGGATAAATTTACACAAAACTTTGTTAAACAACAATATCTATAAGGCAGCCTTCATCTCTCCTTCAGTCACCTTTGGTGCACAGGTGATTGAAGTTGAGAAAAAATTCATTAGAAAGCGCTTTATATGCCAGTTTAATGGACTGTGGTTGGGACTACCACTCCTACGCTCATGGATTTATTCTCAATGGTTACCTATCATGGAAGGTAGAGTGCATATTTATCCATGTGTCATAGGTTTTTTTATTGTGGTTTTTAATCTGATTGAAGATAGACATAGATTTTTTTCTAAGGTTTAGGAACTTCAGAATCATCTTCTACTAAGATGATACTATGGTTTCCTTTTTCCAACCCAACTACTGAAACCTTTCGTGTGCAAGCCAGTATGGGTTTGATTTCCATCACCTTCCACTACAATTTTGGGGGTACGATAGCCTTATTTCGATTGGAAATTCTTTCGAGAAATGTTTGGATATTGATACAAAAATTGAACTGTACACTCAAACTACATATGCTCGTATATTGGTGGATCTGGATACATCGGTTGATCTATGAACTTCTATGGAACTTAAGGTTTAGGATAGGATATGGTCTCAAAATTTAGACTGTGAAGGGATACCATTCAGATGTAGCCAATGCTTTAGCTTGGGTCACTTAGCCTCAGAATGTAAGAGTACAAAAACACAAGGTGAAAAGTTTTCCTGTGGAAGGATTCTCAAATAATAGAGGTATGTTGGCTGTGGAAAGTGTTCCAGAATATTCCTTGGAAGATTCAAAAATTGAAGAAGGTCATATCCTCAGATTAAGGGATTGCTTGACCCCTTCATGCTGAGGGGGTTGAAGTATCACAATTTTTTTCAGTCCTCCAACGGAGCAAGAAGTCCCTTCACGACCGACCTCTAGTTTATTTAAAAACAAAATCTTGAAGAAGGACTCAAATGGGGGTAAAAATGAGAACTTGGAAATTATACTTCCTATCCATTCAGACGAAAACATGAATCCTAATAGATGTGAGGGGTGGACACTCATGAATAGAAAAAAAGAATGGAAATAATCTTAATTCTCCCCTTAAGATGAACTTTAGATCCAATGGTTGGGTGCCTCATGGGTAAACCAGGTGATATCTGGTCAGAGGATATTACATGGGGGTTTAGAGTGAGTTCAAGTATGCTTGATCTTCTTTTTGGATTGTTCTCTAAGTGTCCCTTTGTTTCACTTTCCTAGCCTAGGTGTTTGAAAAAGTTGTTTTTGTCGGTTTTTTTTTGGGAAATCTGGGACCTGAATATCAGATCACTTCATCTTTGGTTGTGGTTTTTCACATATCTTTTGGTTGTAAAATTTTATTGATCCCTTCAATATTAATCCCTATTGTTTTGTTTTTGTCATTTTACTTTGGCATAGCCTCTCTCATTGTACAAGGGTTTTATGGTCCCTCTCAACGGTTTGGAACCAAACCTTTTTTACTGTTATCTAAAAAAAAACACACAAATATATTAATATTGAAAGGTAGTCATGATGGTATAACAAATACACTAACTTAAACTTATGAATACTCTAATTTGAATTGAGGCCTGCGTCACAAATAGATTTAATAAGCAGAAATTAACTAGTCTAGTAACAATATTTAATACAAACACAAATACATTATAATATTAGATGGTAAGGAAGTAGTATCTCTCTATAGACAAATTGGGCATATATTTCAATGCCTTCTTAGAAAAGAATGTCATCCACCAGATCATTATATGTTATCAATGTGTACGTCAAGTGAATAATTTTGGAGCTTGTGGTTGTGACATCAAAGTGACCACATTTTTTTAAAGTTATAAATCTATTGGTTAGTGAAAATAATGACAGGATCACAAGGTGAAGCATACCTTATCTTGTAACCACTACATCACTTGAACACAATAGGAATTTTATTTTGGTTGATGAAAGGATAACAAGTACTTGCAAGGTGGATGGCGTCACATTATGACTAATTATATCAGGTTGCACGAGGATTAATTTTATTTTAAGCTGCAAATATAAAATTCTAGTATGAATGAATTAAGAAAATGTTCCCTAAATATTTATATTTACTAAAAAAATTGGGTACAATCACAAATTTATGAAGTAATAAATTGAAATTCATGACCATGAATAATATAACCATCCATAAAAATCATAATTAGAAATTAGACATACACATTTTATTAATTATATAACAATACTTCATATTCAAACAAAAATAAATAAAATTATATACCAAAATGGTGTCTCAGAGTAAAATGTAGGTAGGAAAGACATATTTTATTCATTATATAATAATCATGGGGGGTTAACTTAATAAAAGTATGGTATAATATGTGTGTTTGAAAGGTATTAACGAATACCCTTAATTATAGTTTTTACCTCTAATTATTTAATTGATAATACCCCCTCCTGTTATATTATTAGAATGAAAATACCCCCTACTTTTTCCAAGTACCTTGCTTACCCATTTTTTAATTGCAATTTTAAGACCCAATTTTATGAAAGATAGTTTTCCCCAAGCCATTGAAGACCTATTACCAATGACCTTATAAATGTTAATCTTTAATCAATTATCAATAGTTCTTCTAATAATTAAGATGGTGAAATAATATTACTTGTGTTAAAAAACATACTTAATCCTAGTTTTTTACCATCTTATTATTTTTTGGTTAAGAATATCTTAATTGAGATTTTTTGTTATAAAAAAATAGATTATAATTTAATTTATGACCACACTCCTTTTGTAATTTTAAGGTATTTACTTTTAAAAACTAGGGTTCAAAAGTTTTAGTTTTATATTAAAATTCAACCTCCCTTTCCTTTGGCCCACCTCTCTAACCTACCCCCAATACCTGATTCAAAATATTAATAAATTAAACCCTTTCACCCCCTCATGTCTACCGATATATTGAATTTAATTTTATTAATTTTAATTACCTCAATATGAACCCACGTGCTAGGATATTGCCTAACTAATGAAACCCCATGATAATAATACTTCATGATGGTTTCAAATGGATGCAGGTTATTGATTATGAAAATACGGCCTTCCGTTGCAGATTATGTATTCAAATTGGCCACATACAGGAGGCTTACTTACTCAATAAGACTAAAAAACATAAAAAAGTGATTTCTTCGCGACCTAAAGGTTTGCAACCATTCTCAGTGCATGGGAGGAAGTTCAGAGACTATGAGTGATGAGATCCTCCTGCCGGCGATTGTGTTGAAAGATCCCACATGTTTGAATTTTATGACTCTGACCCAGGATCGTCCTCGCCCTTGCCAGAGCATGATTGTCCTCACCTTGATTCTCCATTAGCTTTGCCTTCCCAGCCCGAGAGGGTCTTAAGAGAGGAAAGGGCATTTTGCGGCTTCTCCATTTTCTTTTGGATCTGTTTGGCTCCTTTCGAACCCATGTTTCTTTAGCTCTACCTTTGTGGCGTTTCCTTTTCTGTTAGGCCTTTGTTATGCCCTTTGGGCATTCTATGCTGCCTTTATGATGTTTTGTGGGATTGTGATTTTTCTGGTCGCCCCTTACTATGTAACTCTCTTTATTCTTTATTTAATATAAAAGGTAGTTCCAATAGTAAAATAAATAAAATTATTTAGTGGTCTGTATGGGTAACCCTAAACAACAAAAAAGAGGGTAAACGAAGCTTTCCTAATCAAGCTTCATAGTAGAAAATTTGACATCCAAATAAATTTGAAAGTATCTTAGAACTATGGCTCTGTTTTTAGTATCTTAGAACTATGAATCTGTCCTTGAAAGCACTCCAAGGTCTTGTGGATGTCAATAAAATTCTGTTATGTTTGTGGAGCCTATTTGCATGTTAGAATGTGGTACACCTTCTATGTGTTACACTCGGGTATTTTTACGGCGGTCCCGCTCGCCGGTGAGCGGGTCAGGGGGGTTTGGGGGGTGAAGCCCCCAAAGTAAATTTTCATGGGTGGTTTATTAACCCATGGGTAATGGGTAACCGTTATGGGTTGTTTTTGGGCCCATGGTTTTTTCGGTCTTTTACCCATTGTTTTGATACCCACGATTTTTTGCCCATGGTTTTGATACCCACGGTTTTGTATCAAACTGCTTAAGCAGTTGTCTATTTATATGGTCTTATGCATATGATAGATGTACAAGTAAATGTATTGCAGATGTGTTTTGAATTCGGGTGTGAATTCTGTAGAGTTTGTTGAGCATAGCTCCAAACGGATCTGGGTATTGTATTGAGAGAGTGGAGGCTTGTAATAAAATCTGAGCAAGTGATTCTTGGTGGACGTAGCCCAAATTGGGTGAACCACGTTAAATCTTGTCTCTCTGTGTTGTGTTATTTATTCTACACTTTTATTTGAGATCTGTAATATTTTCTGCATATTAGTTTCTACTGTTGCGATTCTGTAAGGGATTATTCCGCATATTTTATCTCTTATTTCCTAACAATTGGTATCAGAGCCTGGTTTGGTTTGCTGAAGTGTTGAATCATAGGGAAAGTTTTTAGCTTGAGTGGGAGCTATGGCAGATGAAGGAAGATCTAGGGTTGATAAATTCAACGGGTAGAATTTCAGTCTTTGGAAGATGCAGATGGAAGATTACCTTTATCAAAAGGATCTTTATACTCCGTTGTCTGAGAAGGTGAACAAACCCTCGAGTATGACAGATGCGGAATGGGATTTGCTGGATAGGAAGGCACTTGGGACAATCCGGCTGTGTCTTGCATCTTCGGTATTATTTAATGTTTCAAAGGAAAAGACTACAAAAGATCTAATGGATGCATTAGGGAAGTTGTATGAAAAACCCTCTGCCTCTAACAAGATATTTTTAATGAAAAAGTTGTTTAATATGAAGATGTCTGAGAATAGTTCAGTAGCAGATCATTTAAATGATTTCAATACGGTTGTGAATATGCTAGCTTCGGTTACAATAGAATTTGATGAAGAAGTTAGGGCTTTATTAATTCTGTGCTCTTTACCTGAGAGTTGGAATAGCCTGGTAATGGCGGTAAGTAACTCGGTTCTAGCTAACTCGAAGTTGAAGTTTGAGGATGTTGTAGGGGTGATTCTAAGTGAGGAAATGTGAAGAAAAAGCTCTAGGGAATCTTCTACTTTAGGGAATGCTTTGACAGTGGAAACTAGAGGGAGACAGAAGAATAGAGGAAACCGTGGAAAATCAAAAGATCGGGCAAGGTCAAAATCCAAGAACAAGATTGTATGCTGGAATTGTGGAAAGCCTGGGCATGCAAAGAAGGACTGTTGGGAGCTTCGGGATAAGAAGAAACAACAGGAAGAAAACAAGGAGGCAAATGTGGCATCGGGTAATGTATGTCAGGATGCTTTGATTCTTTCTTTGCATAATATTACTGAATCTTGGGTTTTAGATTCAGGGGCTTCTTTTCATGCTACTCCACATAGGCATTATTTTGTTGATTATGTTCAAGGGGATTTTGGGCATGTTTTTCTTGGTGATGATGAGCCTTGCAGTATAGTTGGAAAAGGTTCTGTTTAGGTTAAGATGCAGAATGGGAATACATGGCTATTGAAGGATGTCAGACATGTGCCTACATTAAGGAGAAATTTGATATCGGCGGGGCAATTGGGAAGTGATGGTTGTACTGTGATATTTACAGCTAACTCTTGGAAGGTTACTAAGGGTGCTCTTGTGGTGGCAAGAGGTAAGAAGGTTGGAACCTTGTATTTAACCACTGATAGTACTAATGATTGTAATCTTGTGGCTTCAGATGTAGATACAACATTATGGCACTATAGGCTCGGTCATATGAGCCATAAGGGCATGGACATCATAAAGAAGAATTTGCCTGGATATACAGAAACATGTTTGGAGTTCTGTGAGGACTGCATATATGGGAAACAGAAGCGAGTAAGGTTTCTCAAGGTTGGACCTACAAAGAAAGAAAGTAAGTTAGAGCTGGTGCATTCTGATGTGTGGGGGCCAGCTCAGGTATCATCTCTTGGGGGTTCAAGTTATTATGTTACTTTTATTGATGATGCAACAAGGAAAGTTTGGGTTTATTGTATTAGAAACAAATCTAATGTATTTGACACTTTTGTTAAATGGAAAGCCTTGGTAGAGAATGAAACAGGTCTTAAGCTAAAATTTCTCAGGTCAGATAATGAAGGGGAGTATTGCAGCAATGAATTTAATGATTACTATTCTAAGAATGGAATCTGAAGGCAAAAGATGGTTCTAGGAACTCTGCAGCAGAATGGGGTATCCAAAAGGATGAACAGAACAATAATGGAACGTGCTAGGAGCATGAGATTACATGCAGGACTGCCTATTTCTTTTTGGGCAGAAGTGGTGAGCACATCGGTGTACTTGATAAACAGAGGACCCTCAAGTGCCTTGGATGGAGGCATACCTGAGGAGGCTTGGTATGGTAAGAAAGTTGATTATTCATTTCTTAGAGTCTTTAGATGTGAGGTGTTTGTTCATATAGACAAGGATGATAGGACCAAGCTAGAGGCTAAATCAGAAAAATATACTTTCATTGGTTATGGTGGTGATGACTTTGGATATAAATGTTGGAGTATTAAGGACAAGAAAATCATTTGATCTAGGGATGTGGTATTTAATGAGAAAGTCATGTATAAGCAGTAGTTGCAGGAAAATAGGGAAGAATCCAAGAAAGAATATGCAGCGGTAGAGGATCTTCCGAATGGGAAAGTGACACATGAATCAATTCAGGAACCCCCTCAACAGGAACCCCAAACTCCTATATTGAGGAGGTCTTCTAGGGTAAGAAGAGAACCTAAACGTTTTTCTCCTTCTCTTTATTATTTATTACTCACTGATAGTGGAGAGCCAGAGAGCTTTGATGAAGCAATACAGGTAGATGCCAGGAAGAAGTGGGAGCAAGCCATGGATGAGGAGCATCAGGCTCTCATGGAGAACCAGACATGGGATTTGGTGAAGCTACCCGAAGGCAAAAGAGCATTACAGAACAAGTGGGTGTTCAGAGTCAAAGACGAAGAAGGAGGAAAGAAAAGATATAAGGCCCAGTTGGTGGTCAAGGGGTTTGCACAGAAACAAGGTATAGATTTTGATGAGATTTTTTCTCCTGTAGTAAAAATGACTTCTATTAGAACTGTTCTAGGAATAGTTACAGTAGAAGACTTGCACTTAGAACATCTTGATGTAAAGACTGCATTTCTCCATGGTGATTTGGAGGAGGAACTATATATGCAGCAACCAGAGGGCTATGAGGTCAAAGGTAAAGAGGAGATGGTGTTACAAACTGAAGAAGAGCTTGTATGGCCTGAAACAAGCTCCACGTAAATGGTATAAGAAGTTTGATAGCTTCATGATGGAGCAAGGTTATACCAGATGTCATTCTGACCATTGTGTGTATACAAAGAAATTTGAGGATGGAAGTTATATTATCCTATGTTTGTATGTTGATGACATGTTGGTTGCAGGTAAAAACATGCAGGAAATAAAAGTACTCAAGAAGTAGCTAAGTGAATCCTTTGTTATGAAGGATTTGGGTGCAGCCAAACAAATCCTTGGTATGAGGATATCTCGGGATAGGAAGGAATGGAAGCTGACTTTATCTCAGGAAGAGTACATTAAGAAGGTCTTGGAGAGGTTTAATATGCAGGATGCTAAAACTGGTTGGGACTCCTTTGGCAGGCCACTTTAAGTTATCAAAGGAGCAGTGTCCCAAGACAGAGCAGGAAAGAAACCAGATGTCAAAGGTACCTTACTCATCAACAGTTGGCAGTTTGATGTATGCTATGGTGTGCACTAGGCCTGATATTGCCCATGCAGTGGGAGCTGTGAGTAGATTTATGAGTGATCCAGGTAAAGAGCATTGGCAAGCAGTAAAGTGGATCCTTTGGTATTTGAGAGGGACTATGGGGACAATTTTGTGCTACAGTGGATCAGACACCACTTTACGTGGTTATGTAGATTCAGACATGGCTGGAGATGTAGACAGTAGGAGGAGCACAACAGGTTATATTTACACTGTAGGTGGGACAACAGTGAGCTGGATTTCATGACTACAGAAGCTGGTGGCTTTATCAACCATGGAGGCTGAGTATGTTGCTGCCACAGAGGCAAGCAAAGAGATGATTTGGCTACAACAATTGCTTGAGGAGTTGGGGCATAAGCAGAAGGAATGTAAGCTATATAGTGATAGTCAGAGTGCTATACACCTAGCTAAGAACTCTTCTTTCCACTCCAGGACGAAGCATATACAGTTGAGATATCACTTCATCAGGACAACTTTGGAGGAAGATAAGTTGAAGTTGGAGAAGATTCATACCAGTTAGAATCCTGCAGACATGATGGCCAAGGTGGTCACAAGGGATAAACTAAAGCAATGTTCAGCTTTGGTTGGCCTTCACAGATGACAGTGAAGGGTTGAGAATCTTTCTCAGTGGAAGTCTAGTCTCCAAGTGGGAGATTTTTATGTTTGTGGACCCTATTTGCATGTTAGAATGTGGTACACACCGTCTATGTGTTACACTCGGGTATTTTTACGGTGGTCCCCGCTCACCGGTGAGCGGGTCAGGGGGGTGAAGCCCCCCCGATCGAAGGGGGTTCTGGAGTAAAGTCCTCAAAGCAAATTTTCATGGGTGGTTTATTAACCCATGGGTAATGGGTAACCGTTATGGGCTGTTTTTGGGCCCATGGGTTTTTCGGTCTTTAGCCCATTGTTTTGTTACCCACGGTTTTTTTTCCCTTGGTTTTGATACCCATGGTTTTGTATCAAACTGCTTAAGCAGTTGTCTATTTATATGGTCTTATGCATATGATAGATGCACAAGCAAATGTATTGCAGATGTGTTTTGAATTCAGGTGTGAATGTCTGTAGAGTTTGTTGAGCTTTATAAGTTTCCAAAGATCGTGATTTTCTTAACCAATTTTAAGTATTCTTGAATCCAAAAATTTATTAAATTCTGATTATTTTGCATCCATAGAAGTGCAGAAAACTTGTATAGCAAATAAATAATCAGAAAAACTGAAAAGACTCAGATAACAAAAGAGATTGTTTACGGGGTTCGGAATTCCTACGTCCCCGGGTTTAGATTGAACCGATCCATTAATAATATTGAAATGCAAGTACAATAAATCTTACAAACAATCAATAATGAATCAAAACCTGAAAATGAGCCAATCAATGTCCCAAGAACTCCAAAAAATAGCAAAAACTGTCCCAAGAACGATCCGTGGCTCCTACAGTGTTTTCACAATGTGATCTCCCTGCAACTATGTTAGAAAAACACCTACAAATGGAGATTTAAAAGCATTCCATGAAAACAAATCATATGATCTGAGATCAGATCTGAATTTTGAACACTTTTCATGTTTACACCAAGTCACAATTTGGACTAGAAGTGCATTGAAATTCGTGTTTTCCAACTAGCTGTCTTGAAGATCCCTGTTAAAATATGCATTCAAAGATTCCAAAAATAGGATAAAAATCATCAAAAAAGATCAAACCTTACATCATTGGAATCGTCTCATAATTCTCTACATTTCATCTTTTTACTCCAAATTCCCAATCTGAGTGGACGGCCTTCAAAAATTATGTTCTCTGCAATCTGGTCCTTAAGCTCCTTCCTACACAGACCTGCCTGAGTATTGTTTAAATAACACTGAACGTTGTCTTATCTCATCTGGGCTTGTAGCCGAATTGGTTGGGCAGATGGGTCAAAGGAGAGGTCGTGGGTTCAAAACACAGTGGCCATCTTTTTTGGCAAAGGAGTTTATTTGGTTTGGGGGATAAAAATCCCACCCATTCTCTGCTAAAAGGAATAATTTAGGCGGTTTAAAATAGGCATGCTAACCCACTTTAATGTAATACGTGACTAAGGTCACATCCTCCCCCATTTTAAAATCATGGCTGTGCATTCTTCTCCCACCGAGTCATGAAGGGTTCTATTTGGGGATTTTGTCGGCCACTCCATGTGGCGAGCTAGATAGTTATGCGCCCATTGAATCGGGCTTTGTATTGGTTTGTCTAACAGCCCGTGATATGGGCCGAGATTTGTTTGTGGAACCACCAAGTCATTTAATGGGATATTGAAAATCCCAAACCATGTGGTATATATTCCAAACATGTCCCAAGTGCCATGTGGAAATAACACCGAGCAAACATAGTAAGAACTCGGTCAATTCAAAACGTATGACATGGAACCATATGGCAATGCATGATGAATAATTAACCAAAGCACTATGAAATTCGACCACACAAAAATGAAATATGGCAATAAAAACCTACCACTTGTCGACCCTTGATAGGAAAATTGAGCGAATTCGACGAGTGGTGGCAAGCCACGTGGTGGCAAGCCACGTTGTGGACCCACCACGTCGGCGATAATACCTTAGTCCACACGGCGGCCGGGCTCCCCTCCGTCATAAAAGTTGAGCCTCTTGTTCCCGTGTACCATTTTCACGCTCGTCGAAGACCATGGTCAAAAACCAACAAAAAACTCCCTTTTTCCTTTTCGCCACGTGTCGCAGCGCGATTGGTCCATTATTGACCAGTTGACTAGAGTTGACTTTCTCGTTGACCAAACTTTGACCGGACATATCTAGAGCTCCCGATGTCCGTTTGTCGCGTTCTTACAGTCATTGGAAAGCTCTCGAGATGATCTTCTACACTGACACCATTTAGGGATGTTTAGGGAATGTTTTCAAAAATGATCCCCTGATCACACCTCCCCACTGAGAAAGGCTTTTTGTCCACAAAAAGCTGTGTATTAACCCACAAAAACATGCTATCTCTTCCTACATTGCACAAACACATACAAGAACCCAAAATAACATTATAGGTTAAATAAATGCAAATAGTTGATTAGCTAGTCACATAACCGATCAGATAATAACACCCAATCAAGCTAGTGTTCAGCTGAAACGTTGAAACCCTGTCAACTCTACGCACAACTGTGAACCGTCATACCCCACTGTAATGTCATCACAAATAACTGACCAGATAATAACACCCAATTAAGCTAGTGTTCAACTGTCACTTTGTGATACGGCCGATTACCAAAAAGTACAATTCCATAACACGGATCAGTATACAAGACATCTAAACTTCCCACAATTAGGCTAGTGCCCATTGCCCATTTGAAACTGTAACAACTGCAAGTATTCACTATCAGAATATAATAGACTATCAACGCCCAAAAATAGCTATAGTCAATAACTGAATCAACATGAATATGCCAAAACACTGTATTGCCATCACAAATAATAAGTCAGATAATAACACCCATCTATAACAGAAGCTAGTGTTCAACTGACACTTTGTGATTATGCTGATTACTGCAAGTTTCAAATTTAGACATACTACTGATGCCTATCCCTGCATAGTGTTTTCAACAATGGAACTACCAACCAATCTGAGAAAACAAAACATGAGTATGATGAACCTATCACTCAAATCTTCACTTCAGTTGTTTCCATTCATTTTCAAAGCTTAAATATCAACTTAGGAACAAATCCTTATCAATCAACAGGAATCCCTAAAATATAGCTCTGAATTTTTTTTGCTTGCCTACTATCAACAATTTACTGTAGTGCAAATATAAAGTTGAGGAGTGTTTTTCTAAACCAATCACTTGGGTTTTTCCATTTTGGTTGTTTTACCTCCTCAGTACCACAATGAGTTTTAGTTAGGTTTAGCACTATTGGTTTTACAATACTGTTCTTTTTAACAACTTTCCAATTTTGTTGTTTAGGAACAAACCAACAAACCTTAACATCATGACCATTCCTATTACAATGGGAACAAAATTTAACTTCCCTGTTTTTAGGAATCTTACCCATTTTACCATTCTTAGAACTCTGTCTACGAGAATGATTCCCCTGTTTAGGAGAGGTAACATTCTTGCCATTTCTCGCCTTTCCTTGGTGAGATTGGTCTTTAGCACCTGCCTTATCATTCACAAAAGGCATTAACTTCTTAATCAAATTTTTCCTCTTCCAACAATATGCAACAGAATGATTAGTACGTTCACAAAATGTGCAAGGGAAAGCATATTTTTGTCTACCAAAGCTATATTGTTCCAACTGAAAGAGTGTATTAGAAGTTTTAGGATTTGATTTTCCCTTAGTGCTATTTTTAGTGTAAGTGGAAGGAGGTGGAATCTGATTACCTCTTTTACCTATTTTCTTACACCTTTCATTGTTTCTCCTGATGGCGGAATCCTGCAATTCTAGTGGTGTAGATCCTTGGCTATTGGAAACTTGTTTTCCTTCAGCTGCTTTGGAACTTTCTCCAATTTCCATTTTCCCACTAGAGTAACCCAAACCTGCAAACCGAGGCTGATCCTCTACCTGTACTGGGTTAGCATCACCTTGTCCATTTTTACCAAGGCCTATTCCATTAAATCCCATCTTAACCATTAGCTTAGACCCAATTCCCTTAGTGTGTTTTTCAAACTGACCCAAAGGAATATCTAAAACTAAATGAGAGGAAGAATTAGAATGTGAACTACTTACAGTGCAATCTGTCATAGTATATACATCTGATTTGGAAGGAATTTCCTTCTTGTGTTCACCTTGTTGCAGCTTTTCCAAGAGGGCGTCCTTGGTCCGTATTTCTTCCTACAACTCTTTAACAAAGCCCATCAACTTCTTGCTCTCTTCAAGCATCTTGTTGACATACTCCTCTTTCTTGGTTATAGAGGATTGTGGCTCAGATTTTAACTGCACGATTTCCTCTTCTAAGGAATAAAAATTAGCTCTCAAGAAAGAGTTTTCTTCTTGGAGTTGGCGGTTTATGGCTTCAAGCTCATCCAGTTGCTCTTGTTTGGATGACTTGCCCATGATTCCCGGTTCCTGCAAACACAACCTGTACTTCCGAAACTGCACACTACAAAAGAAGATTAAAAAGCCCCAAGTCTGCACACTGAAAACTGAAATCAATACTGAAACTGAAGCCAAACACAATTAGAAGCTAATCCGGCAATCTAACTGCTCTGATACCAAACTTGATCTGAAAAACAATTGATGTTGTATTTTTTATCACTTTATAAGTTTCAGAAGAGCGTGATTTTCTTAACCAATTTTAAGTATTCTTGAATCCACAAATTGATTAAATTCTGATTATTTTGCATCCATAGAAGTGCGGAAAACTTGTATAGCAAATAAATAATCAAAAAAACTGAAAAGACTCAGATAACAAAAGAGATTGTTTACGGGGTTCGGAATTCCTACGTCCCCGGGTTCAGATTGAACCGATCCATTAATAATATTGAAATGCAAGTACAATAACTCTTACAAACAATCAATAATGAATCACAACCTGAAAATGAGCTGATCAATGTCCCAAGAACTCTAAAAAATAGCAGAAACTGTCCCAAGAATGATCCGTGGCTCCTACAGTGTTTTCACAATGTGATCTCCCTAAAACTGTGTTAGAAAAACACCTACAAGTGGATATTTAAAAACATTCCATGAAAAAAAATCATATTTCTAAGATAATATCTGAATTCTGAACACTTTTCATGTTTACACCAAGTCACAATTCGGACTAGAAGTGCATTGAAATTCGTGTTTTCCGACTGGCTATCTTGAAGATCCCTGTTAAAATCTGCATTCAAAGATTCCAAAAATAGGATAAAAATCATCAAAAAAGATCAAACCTTACATATTTGGAATCATCTCATAATCCTCTACATTTCATCTTTTTTACTCCAAATGCCCAATCTGAGTGTACGGCCTTCAAAAATGGATGTTCTCTGCAATCTGGTCCTTAAGCTCCTCTACACAGACCTGCCTGAGTATTGTTTAAATAACACTGAACGTTGTCTTATCTCATCTGGGCTTGTAGCCGAATTGGTTGGGCAGATGGGTCTTTGAAAGGAGAGGTCGTGGGTTCAAAACTCAGTGGCCATATTTTTTGGCGGAGTTTATTTTGTTTGGGGGATAAAAATCCCACATTCTCTGCTAAAAGGAATAATTTACGGTTTAAAATAGGCATGCTAACCCATGTAATACATGACTAAGCTCACGTCCTCCCCCATTTTACTCAGGCTATGCATTCTTCTCCCACCGAGTCATGTGGGTTCTATTTGGGGATTGTGTCGGCCACTCCATGTGGCGAGCTAGATAGTTATGCGCCCATTGAATCGGGCTTTGTATTGGTTTGTCTAACAGCCCGTGATATGGGCCGAGCTTTGTTTGTGGAACCACCAAGTAATTTGATGGGATATTGAAAATCCCAAACCATGTGGTATATATTCCAAACCTGTCCCGAGTGCCATGTGGAAATAACACCGAGCAAACATAGTAAGAACTCGGTCAATTCAAAACGTATGACATGGAACCATATGGCAATGCATGATGAATAATTACCAAAGCACTATGAAATTCGACCACACAAAAATGAAATATGGCAATAAGTACCACTTGTCGACCCTCGATAGGAAAATCGAGTGAATTCGACGAGTGGTGGCTTGTGGACCCACCACGTCGGCGATAATACCTTAGTCCACACGACGGCCGGGCTCCCCTCCATAATAAAAGTTGAGCCTCTTGTTCCCGTGTACCATTTTTACGCTCATCGAAGACCGGTGGTCGAAAACCAACAAACAAATCCCTTTTGCCTTTTCGCCATGTGTCGCAGCGCGATTGGTCCATTATTGACCAGTTGACTAGAGTTGACTTTCTGTTGACCGAACTTTGACCGGACATATCTAGAGCTCCCGATGTCCGTTTGTCGCGTTCTTACAGTCGTTGGAAATCTCTCGAGATGATCTTCTACACTGACACCATTTAGGGATGTTTAGGGAATTTTTTCAAAAATTATCCCCTGATCAAGATGTGTTTTGAATTTGGGTGTGAATTCTGTAGAGTTTGTTGAGAATAGCTCCAAACAGATCTGGGTATTGTATTGAGAGAGTGGAGGATTGTAATAAAATATGAGCAAGTGATTCTTGGTGGACGTATCCCAAATTGGGTGAACCACGTTAAATCTTGTCTCTCTGTGTTGTGTTATTTATTCTACACTTTTATTTGAGATCTGCAATATTTTCTACATATTAGTTTCTACTGTTGCGATTCTGTAAGGGATTATTCCACTTATTTTATCTCTTATTTCCTAAAAAATTCTTTCATTCATATTTTTCATATTTGGAGAGATGTAGCATTATAAACAGAGTTGAGAAATGGTCGAATGCAAGTTTCCACCTTGATGGTAGTCCAGATCATGGAATCTTCCTGCCCTAGTTGATAAAAAAGAAAATGACGTTTCTCGTGCGATCGAGTCCGGTCATGAATATTCGGTGATGCCACAGTGTAACACACTACATGCTACCCATCTCAGTGGGGAGCGATTCCTGTTTAACTAACTGAATAGACCTACAATCACATACCATAATTGAATTCTTAAAAAAACACATATAGTCACCCAAATACATGTAGGGTCTGAATTTGTTTCCCAAGCAGATGCATCACCTCCAATGGCAGCGACTCATCATAGGGGATCGCCTTTTCCGTTGACACCCATCGCCACAAATAGGAATCCAGGTTGGGCATCTCCACGCCTCGCTGCCATCGCCCACTACAGAAATAATATATTAAAATGGATTCGCTCGGCCTCGCTGCTGCCAAAAGCCCCATAACAACTAGCCAATGTTTCTCCAACCAACATTCGCAACGCTCCGAGGGTTGCAATCTAAAATGAGAGGGGATTTGAGGAAGCCTTTTCCACGACTTTTGAATCGGGTTGTAAAGCACCAATCCGTATACAATACTTTTTCTCTCGCAGTAGAACTCAATCAGAGCAATGGAATCCTTCTCCTCCTCCACTCCCAAACATTTCCTATCTCGAAATAAGTATGGGATGTCCACCACCTCTTTCCATCCTTTTGAAACTTCTTTGAGCTTATAAATAAAAAAATATGGAACTCTCAACAGAATTTCCCTACCAATCTCATCTGCAATATCAAGAAATATTACCATCGCCGATATCAATCAATTGCTCAATATTTATCGAGCCCTTGTATTTATAATACATCACATTATTCTACCCTGATATTTATGCTTTAAAACCCGAAATTATCTCAAGATGCATACTTTGAATCTCACGTGTCCGGTCACGAAAGAACAATGCACATTTCGCAATATCTCCATCCTCAACCGTGAGTCTAACACAAGGTATAATCTGTCATGATAGAATATCATCTCATCCTCCAATCTGTAGGTGTCATCCTGTATGTGACCATCCATAATCTCACAAGTGTTTTGGTTCTTGGAGTACCCAACAAGTAAATGAGATCTCCAGTCTACCGACCCCTTAGATAACCAACATAATGATAAATTTAGAGGATATGAACCTGTAACCCCAATCTCTGTAACTATCTCATGTGAAACTTTTCTGGTCACATCCACATCCATCCTACTCTACATCGATCTACTATAATAAAACTCCTCACGATGCCAAAACGTCCTCTCCATCCCCTCAACTGTAACCACCCTAAGTGCTCCTATAGATAATCACCTCAAAATTACATTCCTACCCTCAAATTTAAACTTCAGCTCCATCGTCTGAAAGTTAGTTTGAAACTCACCAAGAGGGTGAAGCCACTGCACTCCTAGCACTATGTTGGTCATTCCCATACCAATGATGTGGAGATCAATGGTAAATGTCTAGTTACCCATCGTGATGCTCACTTGGGGAACCCCCCGTGTGCACCTCATAGACTCTCCATTGTCTATAACCCCGTTGAGGCCCTTAAAATCCTTTGTTTGTAATCCTTGCCTCTCAAACAATGAGACATCAATATAGTTGTGGTTTTTCCCAATATCAATGAGTACCCCAAGTCACTGACCTTGCATAACTCCTCTAATCCTAAATGCCTTGTACATCAGAGTACTAAACAATGTGACTAGAATATCCCGAGGAAAAGTCTCCTCCTCCTATCCCTCATCAGCACTATCCAATGCAACCCCATCTCCATCATCCATCTCGCGAGTCTCTAACTCCTCACCTCTATCACCCTTTCTCTCCTCAAAGACTTCAATGAATTGGGCCTTCCCTCTACCTCTGTAATCATGTCCTGGAATCCAAGGTGTGTGGCAATCGAAACATAGTTTCTTTCACCTCAACTCATCTCTATCTTCATGGGAAATGATTGGCTTTTTAACCACCTCCTACCTCGGTGGAGGCTCCCTCTGCTAACGTTCATCTGATCCAGATGGAGGTTCCCTTTGCTGAACGCAAGGTGGCTACCTCGGCTTTAGAGTGGATAACTCCAAGTATCAAGATTTCCTAATAGCCTCGTGCAAAGAAGAAGGTTCAAATGCCTTCATAAACCCAACGAAAGCATCTATAAAAACGTGTTATGAACAGCGAAATCAACCTCATCTCTGTGACATCAGGTACCATGACTGATAATCTCTAAAAATCTATGATGTACTGATCCAGTGGACCGGTTTGTCTCAAATGAGTCCATCTCCTAAAATACCTATCAGGGTCCCTCCTATCAATTCTACTCACCAGCCTCTGTGCGAACTCTGCATAAGTAGTAATGTGTATGTGTCCCTATGTAATCAACCCATGATGCCACCCATCATGAACGTCTCCCTCAAGATGCAAGCTTGTAAACTTAATTACATCTTCCTCGTGCATAGGATTCAAGTCAGAGTATGTATTCAACTTCTGGACCCAAGACAGTGCAATACACTTCTTAGAACAATCAAAGTGTCGAATGAAGATCTATCCCAATCTCCTCTGTAACTTTGATACTTGTTTCTGTTGATCTCTCTTGGGTCTACTGCCAATCTTCATTTTTTAGTGTTCTTGGGATGGCATATTGTTATGAAAGCGCTCACTCAAGGTCCGGTTCCTCTCCCAACAAGACTCCTCATCCAAAATATCTATTGGCTGCTGTACCTGTGAAACTTCCAGATCCTTCAAGAAAGAAGGTTCTTGAATCCCCAAAGGCCTAGCATAAGAATGGGGAGGTTGGTACCCTGAATGTCCACTCTCACCTATTTGACCCTATTGTACCATATTGCTATTTTCTCTTCTCATTATGACTGTTGTTATACACAGTCCAATAGGCTGAAGATGATTAAAAAACATTCTCTTACACTTTTTAACAATCATAGAACCAATGCGAGTACCTTGAGAGGTACTCTCCCTTCTTGCACCGGAGTCTCTAATGAAGAAATCATGCTTGCCAAAAATTGTAATGCCAAAAGACAAATTTGAATTCCTTATTTTGCTTATGAAATCAGTCAAAAAGTTTTCAAAATCAGAATTGATAGTTTTGGATAATTGCCACATATTAGCAAGATCTCACACTTTATAATGCCCATGAGCCATTGTATATGTTAAGTGAGCTAAAAATTTCCGCCATATATCATCCACAAGATGCTCATATACACATAGTTGGAGTAATGGTCCAACAAACTCCATGATGAAGACTTCATCATATACCATACCATGCATCTCATGATGGAAATAAATTGGATTATGCAACAATAAATAAGATACATTAGTGTGCTCTTCATACCTTTCAAGGTCATCAATGTCCTCCATGTGTTCAAGATAGACATATGTTGATATGCCCCCAACATTGTTTCTTAAGTGCCTGTTGAAAGTATCTGAAAGCTGATCAAAAGTTGCTGGTTTCAAAATTACAGCGGGCTGTAACTTTACACAAGTTTCCATGTGAGGATCCTCCTCATGTGCTAGCTGCTCCATACAGTCCTCTTTCGTGGGTGTAGAATTCCTTGCATCAATTGGCCTCATCATTTCCTTGAACTCTTGTAAGTGTTGTCTTGCTTGAGTCGCTATCAACCTAGCAGATATAGCTCTGTTATTCCATTCCTCACACTTTTTTAGAGTTTCCATTACATCCTCCTTGCTTGCATATACAAATTTCTTCTCTTGAGCTGGAATAATTTCTCTAACAAGTGAAGTTTCACTAATGCAATTATTTTTTTCAATGGAAATGATACCTTTTTCTCTAGAAGCTTCTTCTTCTTCAAACGAGTTCTCTTGTAATTCTAGTACCGCAATATGATGATCTCACTTGGGCTTGCTACCAATCTTCATCATGCAATAATATGGAAATGACATATTATCTCTGAAACCCTTACTCAAAGATTGGTATTTCCTCGAACAAGAATCCTCATCAATCACCTCTATTGGGTGCCCTTTATTATTGTTCTCATCTGTTTCCTTATTGTCCCAAGATTTTCTTTGATTCAAATTCTAAGTAAGCTGGCTCAAATAAAGGTTATTGGCTTCCTGTTGTTTTACCATGTTGGTGAACATTTCCTTCATAAAACCCACATTGAGATCTTTCCAAACTACCATATTTAACCCACACAGGCTATAGGAACAACAACTCTGATACCACTGTAATATCCCTTATGGGATACTACTTAAAAATGCACAAAATATTGAAAATTTGCAGCCAAATAAACTACTGATTTTTGCAGATTTCTACAATAAGAACAACGGAATAAAGAAAATAAAAATATACCAAAATATCCACTCGAATTGCTTTAAAATTTAAAGAGGTCTTGTTAATATTATGAAGGACATAATCAAATTGTTTTTTGGAATTTTACACAAATTAAAATGCTGCTAGAAAAAGCACAGCGTGCCCTAGACAGCTGGAAAATTTTAGAGGTTCGTAACTCTCCAAATACAAGAGAAAAAATTAAGGGTCTTTGGAAATAACATTAACAGGTATAGGAAATGACATTTCAACCTTCAGATCTGAAGGGGACCAACTAGAAAACCCTCCAAATAAGGCTGCAAGTCACCTCACTTGGAAAGGGGTTGGAAACTGATGGAGGTGCCTTCAAAGTGATGCTAAGCCCAGCCCAAATGGCTGCTATAAATCTGATTTGGGACCCCTCTGATTATCTTCCCCAAATGCCTGAAAAACCCTCAAATTCCTTCCTCTGAAACCTCTGATAATTTCTCCTTAACAGAGCCCAGAAGGCGGCTCCAAAATTACATACTAGGGTATATATCTCACTACTGAAGAATGTCATGCTAGCTAGGGACGGGTATCTCACCACCGAAGCTAGGGTCCTTGTGGGATTTGACTCCACAAGCTGTAGATGTGCAAACAATAGTTACACGTAAAGGGTCAATAAAATGTATGCCAAAAAGTTTCTCTCCTTTCTCTCCCAGCTCCTTATATACCTTCGAAGGCAAAAGAGCCCCAATAGACCTAGATGCATTTCATTCCAAGAAGGGTTCAATAAAATAAAAATAACTTGATTTACTTTTCCCCTTTAAGTCGCCATGGTCCAAAAGTGAAACTCAATGCAAAATTAGAATATTATAAACATGTGGCCCCTTCCCAATAGCTCCCAACGTCCACAACCCCTTGGGTCTGACCACGGTTTGGACTCGACCTAGCCCTTAGGCCTCTGGCACAGGAAAAGGGGACATTACAGTTACCTTGGTGACTAACAAAATAACACCTTGTTATTTCATTTAGGTTGTTAAGCAGAAATGTGTCCTCTCACCTTAAACTCATTTTTAGTTGGGACGTAGATCCTTAGGTGCTATTAGAATTAAACCAAACCTTGGTTGATTAAGGGGTTAACTTGAGAGTGGAAATTGTACTTAACTCCTAGAAAATGAATTTGTATTTAAAATAAGTTGACTTAAGAGAAGTGTAGAAACAAAAAAAAATGGGTGGGGGTCTTGTTACCCCATGTGCCCAGTTACCCTTTGTACCCTAGTAAGTGGCCCAAAACCAAAAAAAATGTAGTGGGTCATATTCCTATGATTGATCTCATGATGGGATTTAAATGACACGAGTGGATGTCCTAGTTGTAACATGTGTTTAGCTTTGCAGTGTATAAGAGCAAAGAAATGGGATGTATCATGCTAGGATTCACTCCTTGTAGTAGCGAATCCATTAGTGAAAAGTGTTGGTTAATTTGTTTATGATTGTTATGAAACAATGCTAATAATGAGACCATAGTGCGATGTAAGAGTAAAGCTTATAAGGGTAAAACAAGATTTGAGGTTAGGAATAATATCACTCTTGGAGTCCTTCTAACTCAATTAAACATTTTCATGTATAAAAAAGAATATGAATTGGCTTGGTAACATCAAACTTCAAGAAAACATAAGATTTATATATTCTAAATAAAATTTCTTGTTTTGGAAATATGCTGAATGGTTTCAAAAATTCATCGAACTATATTAACTATGGTATGGAAATAAAGACACCGTGATCGAAGAATGTTTTTGGAAAAGGTACCTTAAATCTAGATCTCCCTTGAATCCTAATATTTCTTGCTTGAGATCACGTCAGATTCACTTTTGTAGCAAGGATAAAATTTAAACATTGAATAAACATTTGGGAAGCATAATATTAACATAAGAACGAGAGAATTAGGAACTTTTATGCAATTTGAAATATGGAAAATACTTATGTAAATTATGGAGATTGTAGTAAGGGTTAAAGAACTAACCTAAATGGTCGAACTATAAGTTGAATGTGAAATGAATTTAAGAACCTGTAGGTGGAAAAGGAAAAAATTATCCTTACAAAGTGATGTTCTTAGAATGTTAATCATAATTAATATGTAATTATGGTAATGATGTGTGTGGGCTTGCCAATCATTGGGTCCCTTATTCTTGTGGTTGGGTCATTGCTATCATTCGTTCATTGGGGAAGGTGTGGCGTCAACATGTATATGGATTTGTCATGTGTCTATGTGAGTCAATGAATTATGTAAGTGTCTTATGTGTTGTTGAGTTTCTCTACTTGGAGCCCTTGTGGTGTTGTGTAGTGAGCAATGAAAGTAAAAAAAAATTATCCTGGTATTTTTACTGTTGTATTTGTGTGTGTTAAATGTGGGCGTTATAGAATATCTCTTCCTCCCTATTAATGGTTTCATGTAGCATAATTTTGGACATGAATCCAAGTAAGAATAAGAGTATAAGTTCCTTTTGCATAACAAGATTCCCTTTACATCACTTTGTACATATTTCACCTGAAATATGTAAATATTGTTTAGATATAAATGAGTACAAGAGACAAGATGCTATATTATATTTTCAGGACTCTTGGATCACACTACTGTATAAAGCAATATTTCTTAAATAGATATTTAATTGGTGTTGAAAGAAAGAGGTACCATTGATAATAAGGATAAATTATTTCTTATTGATTCTATTTCATCTGCCAAAGACATGTTGAATGTCTGCGAAAGTATGTTCTTCAATAAAATGACAATTATAATATTTAGGTACTTCCTATGAATTCGTATTCAAATATATGAAGGAAAATGGTCATATTCTCAATCGGATAAACATCCCAATAAGTCACCAAAAATACTAATGTTTTATCATTAGTACTAATATTTAATGTTATTATAACTCATTTTGTGCGTCTCTCACAAACATATCACCTAATGGATTAATGGCCATCAAGGTAGTAACTTTTGTAAGAAGAATATTAAGTAATGGTATTTAAATATGGAAAAACACCATTGATAAAAAAATGATAAATACGGAAAAAAAATTCGGTCTTATTAATCTTCCAGAGATTGTTGAAAATCTGCTAAAGAATACTGAAAAATAAAAATACCCAAAAATGAAAATCGTTTTAGGTGATGACTATAGTATCTTTGGAGGTGTTCACAATTTAAATATTTATGGTATAATATAAGAAGAAATAACATAAAATTTTTAGATCCTGCATAATAATATTTTACCACTGAAAATTACATAATTGTGTCTACAAATAAACTATTACATAATAATTAACTATTCTCATATCAATAGTGTAAACTCACAAATAATATAATATTACAACAATTAATTAATCCCATACCCATAATTAATAAAAGCATAAATTATACACTAACAAAAACTCACAAATATACTACTTGAAAGTCACAAATATTTGAAAACCATAACAATTAATTAGTCTAGTAACAACATTTAATAAAAACAAAAATATAGGATGTCTCCTCAAAATATTTCCATGGATCCTTCTCAAAATCCCTTCATGAACCCTAACTCTAGAACTAAACATTTTGACAGGGATGTAGGAGTTTCCACTATGCAAAGTGATGTTGTGGGGGACATCGATCGTTTGGAAATTTGGTCAGTGGCGGTGACTGTGTAGGTGGGATTGGAGTCGATGGCCATGGTTTAGGCCCCTCCCATGTTTTCATGGTTTTGTTGGTATGACCTTGCATGTTGTCGACGGAGGATCTTCCCCTATGGGAGAGATGATTATTTTGTCTGACACCAACTCAGGAGGTGAAAGTGGTGTGAATCAGTCTTCAGGCTTGGTCTATGGTGCCATTACCTCTGACTCTGGTGGCTATTGTTATGCCTCCCTTGTGAGACCGAAGATTTCTAACCCCCCTTTGAGTGGCATGGAGATAAGTGGTGACAGAACATAAGCTGTTCTCCCTACCACTGTTATTCAAAAGGAGAATCCCTCTTTCTGGGAAGTTCTGAAGGGAAAATATGGTGTGAAACCCCTCAAGGAAGTCGTTAGCTCTCCTTCAGTCACCTTTGGGGCACATGTGATTGAAGTTGAGAATAAATTCATCAGAAAGGGCTTGATATGCCAGTTTAATGGACCGTGGTTGGGACTACCACTGCTACACTCATGGATTTATTCTCAATGGCTACCTATCATGGAAGGTAGAGTGCATATTTATCCATGTGCTAGATATTTTTTTATTGTGGTTTTTAATCTGATTGAAGATAGAGATAGATTTTTTTCTAAGCTTTAGGAACTTCAAAATCATCTTTTGCTAAGATGATACAGTGGTTTCCTTCTTCCAACCCAACTACTGAAACCTTTCATGTCAAGCCAGTATGGGTTTGATTTCCTCACCTTCCACTACAATTTTGGGGAGAGGATAGCCTTATTTCGATTGGAAATTCTTTTGGAAAATGTTTGGATATTGATACAAAAATTGAACTGTACACTCAAACTACATATGCTCGTATATTGGTGGATCTGGATACATTAGTTGATCTATGACCTTCTATGGAACTCAGGGTTTTGGATAGGATATGGTCTCAAACTTTTGAATGTGAAGGGCTACCCTTCAGATGTAGTAAGTGCTTTGGCCTGGGTCACTTAGCCTCAGAATGTAAGAGTGGGAAACACAACGTGAATGGTCAAGTTTCTTGGTGGAAGGATTCTCAGCCTAGTATGTTGGCTGTGGAAAGTGTTCCAGATTATTCCTCGGAAGATTCAAAAATTGAAGAAGGTGGGATTTAGATTTCGGTTGGGATTGTTTTTCCCCTTCATACTGAGGGTTTTGAAGGATCATATTTTTTTCAGTTTGCAATGGAGCAAGCAGTCCCTTCACGACCGACCTCTAGTTTATTTAAAAACACAATCTTGAAGCAGGACTCAAATGGGGGTTAAAATGAGAACTTGGAAATTATACTTCCTATCCATTCAGATGAAAACATGAATCCTAATAGATGTGAGTGGTGGACACTTGTGAATATAAAAAAGAAAGGAAATAATCTTACTTCTCCCCTTAAGATGAACTTAAGATCCCACGGTTGGGTGCCTCATGGGTAAACCACCCTTATTATCTGGTTAGGATAGTACATTGGGGGTTTAGAGCGAGTTCATGTATGTTTGATCTACTTTTTGGATTAGTCTTTGTCCCTTTGTTTCTGTTTCCTAGCCTAGGTGTTTGGGTGTTGTTTTTGTCGATTTTTTTTTTTGGTTTGGGACCTTGATTCACTTCATATTTGGTTGTGCTTTTTCGCATATCTTTTGGTTGTACAATGTTATTGATCCCTTCAAAATCATTATTGTTTTATTTTGGCCGTTGTACTTTTGCATAACTTCTCTCATTGTACAAGGGTTTTTGGTCCCTTCAAAACCAAACCTTTTTTACCCTTATCTAAAAAAACACACAAATATATTAATATTGATAGTCATGACGGTATAACAAATACACTAACTTAAACCTACGAATACACTAATTTGAATTCATAAATACTTTAATACCATAGAAATTAACTAGTCTAGTAACAATTAATACAAACACAAATACATTATAATATTGGATGGTAATTAACTAGTATCTGTGTAAAGACTAAACAATATCTTTCAAAATTTTGCTTAGAAAAGAATGTCATATTATATTCATGTATGTGTACGTCAAGTGAATAATTTTGTTTTGTGGTTGTGACATCAAAGTGACCACCTTTTTTTAAAGTTATAAATATATTGGTTAGTGAAAATAATGACAATCACAAGGTGAAGCATACCTTATCTTATAACCACTACATCACTTGAACACAATAGATTAATTTTATTTTGGTTAATGAAAATAATAATACTTGCAAGGTGGATGGCGTCTTACATTATGACTAATTATATCACTAGCACTAATTAATTTTATTTTAAGCTGTAAATATAAAATTTAGTATGATTGAATTAAGAAAATGTTCCCTTAAATATTTATATTTACTAAAAAATTTGAACAATCACAAATTTATGAAGTAATAAATTAAATTCATGCCATAATAATAAACCATCCATAAAAATCATAATTAGAAATTAGACATACACATTTTATTCATTATATAATAATATTTCATATTCAAACAAAAATAAATAAAATGATATACCAAAATGGTGTCTCGGGGGGTTCACTTAGTAAAAGTACGGTATAACACGTGCGTTCGAAGGGGCGTTTTGCTGTTTCTCCATTTTCTTTTGGATCTGTTTGTCTCCTTTTGGACCCACGTTTCTTTAGCTATGCCTTTGTAGCGTTTTCATTTCTGTTAGGTCTTTGTTGTACCCTTTGTGCATTTTGTGCTGCCTTTATGCCGTTTTGTGGGACTGATATTTCTGGTCGCCCCTTACTATGTAACTCTCTTTATTTTTTATTTAATATAAAATGCAGTTCCAATAGTAAAATAAATAAAATTATTTAGACGTCAATAAAAGTCTTTCATTCATATTTTTCAAATTTGGAGAGATGTAGCATAATAAACAGAGCTGAGAAACGGTCGAATGCAAGTGTCCGCCTGGATGGCAGTCCAGATCATGGAATCTTCCCGCCATGGCTGATAAAAATAGAAAACGGCGTTTCCACTGTGATCGAGTCCGGTCACGAATATTCGGTGACGCCACAGTGTAACACACTGCACGCTACCCATCTCAGTGGGGAGCGGTTCCTGTTTAACTAACTTTTTAGACCTACAATCACATTCGATAATTGAATTCTTAAAAAACACATACAATCGCCCAAATACATGTAGGGTCCGAATTGGTTTCCCAAGCAGATGCATCACCTCCAATGGCGGCGACTCATGATAGGGGATCGCCTTTTCCGTTGACACCCATCGCCACAAATAGGAATCCAGGTTGGGCATCTCCGCGCCTCGCTGCCATCGTCCACTACAGAAATCATATATTAAAATGGATTCGCTCGGCCTCGCTGCTGCCAAAAGCCCCGTAACAACTAGCCAATGTTTCTCCAACCAACATTCGCAACGCTCCGAGGGTTGCAATCTGAAATGAGAGGGGATTCGAGGAAGCCTTTTCCACGACTTCTGAATCGGGTTGTAAAGCACCAATCCGTATACAGTACTTTTTCTCTCGCAGTAGAACTCAATCAGAGCAATGGAATCCTTCTCCTCCTCCGCTCCCAAACGTTTCCTGTCTCGAAAGAAGTCCGGGCTGTCCACCACCTCTTTCCATCCTTTCGAAACTTCTCTGAGCTTGTAAACAGAAAAATATGGAACTCTCAACAGACATTCCCTACCAATCTCGTCTGCAATATCAGGAAATATTCCCATCGCCGATATCAATCAATTAATTGCTCAATATTTCTCCATCCCTTGTATTTATAATACATCACATTATTCCGCCCTAATATTTGTGCTTTAAAACTGGAAATTATCTGGAGATGCATGCTTTTACCATAAGGGGCGGCTTTAAATTTGGTAGGGACTGCATGCAACTAGTTATCTTTTATTCTTTCACATTATTCACAAATGTATGTTGTTTCGTTATGGATTAATAATGTAAATTTCGCTCTTTGGCGTGTGTTGCATGCTATGGTTTATTTTTAATTACTATCCTTTTCTTCTTCCCTCTTTTTCGATGTTTCCCATTTCTATTTTGTTTTCTTACTTTTTAACCTTTTTTCCACACCCATACCATGGTTTTGGTCATGTTTAGAAACGTAAAATAGCTCTAGCATTTTCTTTCGGGGGGAATCAGTCAAGCTTGGATTTTGCAAGGCGTTTAGACGTTTTTAGTCATTTTAGATGTCAAAATACAGTCACTTTTAAAATATGACAGTCATGATTGATATGCAAAAATATAATTTAAACATCAAAATGACATGTATATTACAAATTTAACCGTCTATATATATATAGAAAGTTAATAAATTAAATATTGATTTTTTTTAGATTCATGAAAAATACAATATAAATAAAAATAGAAATTTTCAGATATAAAGAAAATAAAAATAATAAAATCTTAATATCTTATTAATGATTATGAAATAGAAACATCTATTAATTTTGATTTTCAATTAGTTTTGTTTGATTTCCTTTTTTAGTTTTATTTGATTTTTTGTTTAGCTTTTTCTATTGATTTTTGATTTGTAATTGTTTGTTTTATTGTTATTTGTTTGATTTTTTAAAATAAAGATTGGAAACTGCAATTATTGCAATAAATGTGAAATTTGAGAACTTGCATTCATTTTATAATTATTTATTTCAATTTAATTTTAGAAAATCATATAAATTTATTGTTTCAATCTCGTGGATGTAAAATTTTACTCAATTTTTGTAGTTTATAATAGTTATTATAAAAAAATATTTGATGTGCATATTATATTTTGAACGTCAAATGACATCCATCTAATTTTTTAGACCGTCAAAGAAAATTATTGTGACATGTAACATTGAATGTCAAAATCCAGCACTGGGGTGGATCATTGACCTTTTGTAAGGTCTATCAAGGTTTTTGTTTGTTTCCTTGTATTTTCGTATCCATTTTGTGTTAGTATATACATGTCATCTGGGGGTCTAAAGTTTTGGTTCAAATGTATTAGTGTATTCAAAAAAATTAGAGAATAAATAATGTGTGTTGCCAAGAAAAGGAATTTACTTGTTTGAAGAGCATCTTCATGTCAAAAGAATATCATAAATATTTATAGTAAATAATCTATCATTTAGGTATTACATTGATTAGCTCATTAAAAGTGATAAGGGTTGAGAACATTCATTACACTAGATTGCTTACTAAATTTCATTATACCTAGTGTGATGTCTTCAAATGATTATTTTCTTAATGCATTCCGACAATTGTGTAGGGATAAAACATGTTTCTAAATTTTCATTTTTTTAATTACTATTTTGTAAGGTGTTTACAACATTAAGCATTCATGGAACGAGATATGCTTTCTAGAGATCAACATAGAATTGAGAAAAAAATATGCGATGATTTTAGAGCTCAAGAATATATGAACATGGCTATCAACTCATATATTTTGCATTCTCCTAGACAAAATTCATAAATGTTTTATGATTATAGAAAACAATTGTAATTCTATTAAAGGGTACACAAATATGATTTGTTAAGGTTTTATTCATCTCACTTTGTACACTTGCATTGCACTCACAATGCAATGTTTATTTTTTGTTGTTGTCTTTAGAATTACAAAAAATAGATATTACTCTAAACCCCTCTTCTCAATTTCAAGATGTTAGTAGAATATCAATAGTATTCCTTTATATAATTGATTAATAATATAAATTATTTATACATATTTGACTATAAATTACAATGTAAATGATAAAAATTATTGTATTGTTGAATTAAAACCCCTTTCCACATTTACATTTTATCAAATCCAACCCCAATTAATACTAAAATTGGTGTAACTCACTTTTGGAAGAAGTCTCATTTCCTTTCCACCCTCTAGAAAAATATATATCCAAACAAATACAAATAATTATACAAAAAAATTTCCCAAGAACTCCTTATACGCGAGCACACTCTTTTAGGGCATATACATTAATTGATCACATATATCATCTTCGGATTTAGACCCCATTATATAATTTCGAGCAACTGATTAAATATTAGCAATGTATGCCGTAATTAATGACATTAATGATGTGACAATTACTATATTAACTCTAAGTATCATTTTACACTTTCACATCACACAATCATTACTCTTTGACTCTATGTGTCTATTCAAATAATGCTTATCATTTGGTCCCTTAAAGTTGAAATATGAAATTAGCAATTGCATAGGAAGTTAGCAATTGCATGGGAATTGTGCAATGGATACACCGATAAGTGAATTATGAAGGTGAGTGGGAATTAGTGTTGGGGAAGGAAAAGTAAAGAGGAAAGCTTATACACAGGGATTGAAAATTTTAGTGTACATGAAATTCCAAGATGTAATAAGAGATCGAAAGTATTTAAAGGTACTTAAGCATTCAAAATAATATAATTAGAGATGTCTCTCCTCAAATATGGGAATTTAATTAGAGATATATCTCTTCATATATGGGTTTATTGCTGAGGTCATAGCCCTGTGAGAGATAGCAAAAAAAAAAATGAAGGGGGAGCATTGGTGTTGGTTGAAGGTTTTGGTCCACATATCAATCGTGGACAATATCCATGCATTGACTATTTGGATGCTAGAAATACAAATGTAAAATAATGAGGTATATGAAATAAATTAGCACTAAAATGGTAAAACTGTAATTCTAGTTTTAAAGCATAGAAAAACTAGCATAATTAAAATGTTAATGCAAACAAACCCACCTTTGTTATGATCTTATTCATCATGATATTTTATCAAAGTTATATCCAACTCTCTCAATTACTAACATTTCATACACAATTTAATGAATGCACATAACTATAAATTTTTTCTAAAAACATATTATTGGTGGAGATTTAGTTTTATTATGAAATTTAAGTGAAATATGAAACTAATGATTATTTAGCTCACATTTTGACAAATAAAATATCTTGAACATCAAATCCACGTAAGGATGTTAATTTGGGAGAAGTAAAGTGACCGAATTCAATATTATTTCCAAGTGAACGCTACACATTAAAATATTCAAATGGCACTAGTATTATTATAAGTAAATGGAATCCAAGTTATAATCCATCCATCTCATCAAAATATTTATTGAATTCATAATAGGCTATTAGAGCTTTGGAAATCTACTCCACTTCGGTAAATATTTGTATGGAAAAACATTCGTAATTTTTATTCAATGATGAAATAATCGTCATTTATTTCTGAAAGTTATTTTGCACAAGATTCAAAAAAAAAAAGTAATGTGTTTTGTTTAGAATTATATCTACTATAATAGGAGGAATACATGTACATTTATCTATGTCAAGGCCCTAGTCAATTGAAGAAAACATGCACAAAGAATGTTTGTTGTAAGAATAGAAAGCCATAAAATCATCTACAAGATTGCAAGATGAGCTAGTTTTAACTCATTGTAGAAAATATCACGATAAATATATTTCCTAATGTACAACATAAGGAACCATGCCCTTATTTATGGAATTGTGGAGCCTTTTTTACCAACCTAATGCAACAACAACTAATTGCTTCAACTTCCATGCTAAAAAGAGGGAAAAAATAACTTAGTTTTTCTCAAATATAGTAGGAAAGACTTAAATCTCCACTTAAATCATGCAGATCTGGATATGAATAATATGTATCCAAACATGGCTCCATATAGATTTTCATAGTGGCCAATATTAAGACATAAAAAATCCTTTCTGGCACCTAATGCAAAACCAAAACACATGAACCGATTGTGCTCCCAAACTACCAACCAAATGTAAAACTAAAACTAACCCATTAACCACCTATGTACATCCAACTAAATTAATTATTGCAAAAATATGGTTTGAAAATAAACGTAAATTGTTTTTCACAATATCCAAGCATTTGTAGTTTATGGGGACATGATCAGGGGACCTATAACAGTTTGCAAATAAAACAGAAATGTATGATGTCACAACAAAAAATCACAAGGATAAGACCCCCATATTGCACCCAAGCAAAGCCACACTCTATGGCAAAGAAAAAAATCCTATCTCTAATTCTCATGTGATACCCTGAGTTGTTGTTGCACATAGATTCCCTATCAAACATCAATTATACACATTTCCCCATTAATGTCCCCAATATATATAATAAATTACAAATAATATAAAAAATAAACATTTTATTTACATGTTTGGGTACGTCATCATCAGAACTTATATCTCCATTCAAATACCAATATTGGGTATCTTCTAAATCCATAACCGTTGATAAACCCATCATGGAAATAATTAAAATCCACTAGATTATTTATAAAATGAATTGAGAGAATAAACCATTTCTATTATTTCAAAACCTAACTACTAACATCACAAAAGGGCACACAAGATGTTGAATACCTATGCAACAATTAAAACCTAGGTTATATGAAGCAATTAGTGGAGAAAATTGATTATGAAATTTAAAATGAGACGAAAAATGTGTCTGGATGAAAATAATCTTCATAATAAGTGATTCTCACTCCTTGAAACAACACAACAATACATATCGTTAAAAATTTCTTATAATAATTAAATTTCTTCATAAAGTTTCAGGTTACGTAACATGTAGTGCCCACTTCCCTTCGACACCTTTTTCTTTGATATCGATACTGTCGATACACTTATGGACATTGTTGTAGCTGTTGATTTAGCATGATACTAGATGTTAGAGATACTGGACTGTTGTTGATTTCGATTCATATATGATGCATGTGGATTGTTAGAGACATTTTATATTGATGTTGATATGTTGTGGACATGGTTATTTATATATACTTCTGACATGCGATATACTTTCGTCACCATGAGTAGGCTTTGATAATTGAATTAATGTTGTGATCATTTTGACATGAATGAAACGTTGGATATAAATGTTGCTAGAAATTTGTAAATGATTCGTAATTGCCTAGATGATATTAATTCGTATATAGATGATTTTAGATTTATATTGTATATTTTGGCATGGATGTTTTAATGCATCCACGAGGCCGAAGGAGGTATTTATGTGTTTTGTAGGTTAAATTATTCACAACAAACATAAGGGGGATTGGAGACCAACCACATTGGAATTCTAGATGAATTCAACTAGGGTCACCATGGCAACATGTAATTGTGTGTGTGTTAGAATTATTTGGTTAGGGGAAAATTGTTACCAAGGGGTCATGTGTTATTTTTTATTTTAGTTTCCCTTTTATTAATGTTAGTATGTGTTTATTTTGAGTGGTGCAAGTTACTTGTTTTAATTATTTAGATTTTGATGTATGTTTTCCCGCTTTATCTTAGTGGTTCTAAGTGTCTTATTAAAGTTAATAAATCTTGTCCTAAACTAATTAAAAATGTGACCAAAAGAAATTCATTTATTAGAGTTAATTTTCTCTTGGATTTTGTGTTGTGTGTTGAATGCTTGAGATCTTGAGTGTTGTACACTCTACCCTTCATGGGAAACTCAAATTTGGCCTTAAGGACCAATTTTGAAGGCTTGTGGGACAAGTTAAACTTGTCTCACACCTCTTAAATTGCTATACCACCCCTACTATTAGTGTAGAATCACAACACCCCCGAATGGCCTGGGTGTGAAGTGGGGAATTTGGTGTGATTGCACAACATGGGGCTATCTCTCAAGTTGTGGGACTTGAAAAACTTTAGATGGACCTCCAGAGAAAGTCGGTTCTTGCTTCGTAATCTACCTGCCACAAACTACCCAAGTTCAGGAAAAACCTACTCTATCCTAATCCAACCATTCCAAGGGGACATAGAGAGAGAGTGAGAGAAAGAGGGTGAAAGAGCCTACTCTAAGCGGTGATACACCAAAAAAGGAAGTGGTTGAATCAAAGACCCGACCACTTGAAGTGGAGAGAGGTGAGCAGAGGAGAAGGTGGACAAGATGCACCACAGACCAAAGATAGATTTCACATAGACACCACTTCAAAACCCACTAAGCACACCTCCTAGGACTTGTAATGAACATTAGAGTATGCATAGAATACCCTGCAATGATAAGAGGTAAGAAGAGACAACAAAATAAGCCAAGGATGGACAGATGCATCATGAAAAAGATTCTATTGCTCCAAAATGTTACACAATACATCATCAATGGGAAAGAGGAAAGAAAATGCCATTACAAAGCCATGGGAGGAGGCTTAGACTCTGCGTTCTACCCTAAGGAAGAAAGAGAGACAGGTGAAAATGGAGAAACAACGACCAACCTTTTGAATATTCCCCCTGTTACAATATATAGGAAGAATAAGAGAGAGGAAGGAAAAATTTGAATCCTACTTCAACCACCAAGAGATATGCATTAAATCCTACTTTGAAAGCTCAACCACTATCAATAAATGCCTTTCTCAAATCCACCCCAAATCTATCATGTCTAGTTCCTCGACAGATCAAATCGAATCAGATCTGGTAGTTGGCCCATTTTTCACCCAACAAAGCCTATTAAGAATGATATTTTATGTTTCCATTGTGTAGAGGGTGTCGAGACATATCCAAAAATTCTTCTCCCACCCAAATCTAAGTCTTCAGTCAAAATATATGGCCATTTGAATATTTGGATCGCATGTGCGCAATATTTTACAGAGTTTTCCGTACCGGGTCCATGTGGCAGCCTCACGCACCTTGGAGATTTGGCCCCTGCCTTTCACTTTTGAAATCATGTTGGACTGACACGTGGTAGCTTTTGCGAGCTCCTTGGGCTTCTTTGTATTTTTCCTGAGTCTCTTAGCTTGGAGGGGCCAAAAATCTGACCCTGGACATGTGGCGGCCTGACACTTGTTTGGAAACCCACCCCAAATTTTACCTATGAAATAGTGCGGTGTTGAAACTTGGCACCCTCCACTGGCCTGTCTCAATGCTTTGACTATTTAACCCCCAACTCTGTTCCTTTTTGGACTATGAGACACGTGGAAGGCCCATGCTCATTTGAAAACCCGCTAAGGATTTTACCTTTGAAGGAGCGTCGTTAAGACACGTGGCACCTTCCGCCTACACTCTAAACTTAGTCATTTTGGGCCCGTTCTCCTTTTTGACCTCTATTGACCATTTGCTATGTGGATGGCTGGCACAAGTTTGAGTTTTCCCGTTTGGATTTAATCTTTGGAGGTGCACCGTTTGGACACTTGGCAGCTTCCGCTGTCTCCTCCATACTTAGTCATTTTTGGGCCGGTTCTGAACCATTTGCGAAGCCCGAAGACTTTGAGTCTTCACCGTTTCTTTTCCTTTGAACCTTTGGTTCTTTGACAATACTCAGATTCTTACCCCGACCATGCTATTCCATTTTTGAGCCCGCCTATAATCTGTTTGCTGGATTTGAAGCACGGGTCCACTCGATAGAGCCGTTTCTTGAATTTCATCTTACACGGGGTCGTTTGATCTTTCGCAGGCCTTACCACTCCATTGTAGAGTTCTTCTATTGTTTGATTGTAGGATTTGAATGTGAATTATCTGTCTTCTTCTTGTGGAGTGTGATGCCCATTTAAAACAACCCCTTTGACACCTAAGAAACAACCTAGGGTTAGTTAGATAATTATGGAATAAATTTTTTTGATTAGAAATATCCACAACCAAGTTACAAGGCAACAGTTGACCCTATTAGGTTCCGGAACAATTCAATTTTACTATGACATATTTTTCCTTCATTAACAATATCAAGTTCACAAGGCTCAATTTTTTTTAGGGTTAGATGTTTCAGTTAGGTTCAGGGAGTAATTTACCCCCATACCCATTCTCTAATAGGCTCTGAGTCTCAACTATATTTTTCTCATACTTAAAGCTTCCAAAATTTCCCTAAACCATTCCCATTGGATAGGAAATTTTCTCACCTTTCTGGTGATATAAGGAAGTCCTTCTAACTCATTATATTTTGCAAGATATGGCCAAGTAGAGTTTTGGGGCTAAATTTTCCCAAGGGATAATCCGCGGGCCTAGGGAGGAAAATTTTTCCCATGCGTGGATCTGCGGGGTGGGGGAAAAACTTAACACATTTTCCCTCCTTTGGTGTAAAAGTGCAAATCATGTTTGCGCGCCTGCGAGCCCAACAAGGGAGACATGTGTCGCCTCCTGGTTGGTTGGGAGGAACGGCGGGCCGACGGAGCGGGTTGAGACTTTAAGTCTCTTTCACCAAAAGCACAAGGGAACCAAATTGGTCTGCACCCACGCTGATGCTGTGATGCCACGTGTCACTCAGGGATTGGTGCGGGAAAAATGGACGGGCGGGAGCGGCGGAAGATTTAGGATTTTAGGGTTACAAGCGCTAGGGAGAAATTTCACACGTGCCTCTGCTGAAGGAAGATAGTGTACCACATGTCAAACCATGGTTAGGTGTGGGCGACGGGGTGGTGGAAAAACCCCAGGCATAATGCCAAAATGGAGTAAAATTCAAAAGGTACGCGCGGGCCCGTGCGCCCCTGAGAGGATAAATTCTAAGGTAAGGCGCTGGTGCACGGCCAAGGGGACAAATGGGAATTTTCACCAAAAGGGGAAAAAATGTTAAGTCCAAAAACCTCCCACGCTTCCGCCTAGCTATGTGTTAGCATGTGATTGGCTGCGGGTTTGCGGAAATGTGGGGAAAAATGGGAAAATTTTCCTAAGGATTTTTTTTCAAAAAGACAAGTTTTAAAACTGGTCCACCCCTCCGAGGTTCCATGTGGTAGGTCCTGATTGGTTATGGGATGGCGGGGCTGCGGAATTTTTGTGGAAAATTTTCCAAAGTCAAAATTTTAAAGTTAACAGTTAGATTTATTTTATTTTTGAATGCCAATTTGAAGTAAATCTTCAAATGGCCATAACTTTTGATAGGAAGCTCAGAATTGGGAAAATGAGGACTTTCTGGAAAGCTCTCGAAGCCCTCTTTACACAAGAGTCATAAATTCTAAAATTTGATGAAGTTAAATGGTCAATTTAATGAAAAAAATATGTAGGCTTTTGCAGAAAAAAACTGGGAGAAGTTCACTTATAAATTTTTATTCAAATTTGTTCTCCTACTTACTCAACATGTCAAACAGACATGGAGGATGAATTTGAGAAAGGTTTCAAGGTTAAATTTAGTTGATTAAGTTACAATTGATATTTATTCATTTCTTTATATCATTAGGCAGCAGAATAATTGTGTAAGTTTGATTTTAATTTTACAAGTTCTCAAGGATATTTCTTAAGTTTTAATGTACAATTGAGTTCCTTAGGACTTACTACATCTAAATTTTAATGTTTCATATCTTATTGCTTGGTGTAAGTTTGAACTGCTCATTTCTTTGATAAATTTGATTGCCAGGTTTGGAAAATTAAAACAGAGATCAACATTAAAGGTTCTTAAACATTTTTCCATCCTCCAAGTGTGGGAATTCATTTCCTTTCTAGTCTATTGCATTCAATTGATTCAGTCATCCATTCGATAGCAATTATACAAAGCTTGATTCACAAATTCAACTCATTTCAAAGAGAACAAAACACTGTCTTTTCCTTCCTACGCATTTTCTTTACAAACAGAGATTTAAATCTTCAACAATAAGTCAAATCCAATACACAATTCAATATTGAGAAAAGAATACAATCCTTTAGTTATTTCCAATGACAACTTTACAATTTTCTCTTTTCCATTTGATTTCTAAAATGCAATATGCAATTCATGTAACATCCTTTCACATTTCTTTTCAAAATAGAGAGTAGAATATAACTCCTATACATTTCACATTCCAATTTCAATATTCCATTATCAATATAAAAATCTTCACATTACAAATTGCTATACAATTAATCCACTCCAAAGTGGTAAGGATTACAATGAACTTGCTCAAAAGAAGAGACTATCAAACTTTATATTCCTCTTGCTCCAAAACAACAAAATGCTAGTATCTTCATCTTTTCATCTTGATCACAACAAGGAAGGGGGAAAGGAAATGCTCTCCACCCAACCAAGATATCCAATGAGAAGGGAGAAGCCATCCTTCCTCATTGGCCCCCGAGCCCCAACCATATTGAAATAAGAGATGAAATACAACACATGGAAAAAATAGCTTCCACAACAAACATACAACATTTTCAAATTCAAAAACACATTTCAAGAAGATTGTAGTTCACAACTACATTAAAAAAGTGCAAACAAAACTGAGGCTTCATCTAGCAAGCCAAAAAGAGCAAGGATCTATCGGAAACTACTTGTGCCTCCCGATGGGAAATGGGAATCCACCAATACAACCCGCCAAAATATACCATCTCACATATCCTTATGCCACCCCCCAAATTCCTCCTTATGCCCCCCAAAGTTTCTCCCTTATGCCCCCCCAAGAGTAAGGAATGCAAGCTTCCTCCACAATAAAACTGATGCCATTGGCATTCCCTTATGCCCGCCCCATTTGAAATCTACATAACCTTCTCCTACACCATGTCCTAAGCAGTCTACCCAACCAGCCAACACACACATAACAACATTCACCATTTCATACATGCATGTAAGAGAAAGAAACATTTTCAAAAGGCTCAAGTTCCTACCTCTCCATAATGGAGTTTGTTCCAAGATCAACAAACTTCCCAATGCCAAATGTAGTCCAAAATCAGCAACACACCAGCATGCAGATGACTCCAAACTCTTTTAACAAGCAAGGATCCAAAACAACAAGAAAAATTCAACCCCAAGAGAAATAAGCAAAGTTTCAACAACCCTCAAACAAGCAAGGAGTTCAAATTTTAAAGGAGAGGGAAGAGAAGAGGATGATGTGGATCCATGTGGGATGCCACATCATTCTTCCTCAACCCCAAGATCAAAGTCAACAGCATTCACCTAAACATAATTAATAAAATGACAAATTAACTTACACACTCCAAAATAACCCATACCCCAAAAGGATTGAATTTAAAACATGTAAGAGAAGTGCAATTAAAACTTACAATTAGTCATTTCAAAATGCATTAAAAAGGTCTAAATTTAACCTCCAAACCATAGGTATGGTTGGTGAATAATTTTAAGAGCTGTAGGACAAGTTTAACTTGTCCCATAAGCCTCCAAATATAGCCTCCAAGGAAAATTTCGAATTCCCATGAGGATGAAGTGTTTCACACTCCAAAATCTATCTTACATTCTCTTACATATCCCTTACACCTTCTTACACATTTCTTACAACATTACATTTAAGAGCAACAACTTCATTAATTACTTTATTATGACATATTGATTTATTTATTTTAACACATGATTATCCACAACATTAACACAACATATAATAACTAAAGAAAAGGGTAACACATCACAAAATAAACACATGCAAACATTAATAAAGAAGCCACATTAATAAATTACATAAACCCATGGTCACATATAATGGAAATTCCCCCCATGGGAATCCCTAACAAAACACAACACACACACACAAAACAGTTGCCATGGTGACCTTGTTGAATTCACCCAGAATTCCAATACGGTTGGTCTCCAGTCCCCCGACATTGTTGTGATAATTTTAATCTTCAAAACACAAAATACTACCTTCGGCCTCACGGCCATATCAGAACATCCAAACTGATATAGAAAACACCTCAAGATCATCTAAACATGTGAATCACAACAACATCAAGAAATCAACATTTTCATTTTCAGTTAATTAATCAACTATACCATCATCAATAATCTTCCATACTAGGTCTACTCACAATATCTAATGTCACATGTCCAAATCAACATCTATAATATGTCCATGTCAAACAGTATATCATCATCCACATAAAAAAATGTATCTAGTAATAATCATGCATAATAACTGAATCCAGATCAATAATAATATCTGATCTAACATCTAACCATCATACTAAAACAAAACATAATAGTGTCCATAATAAGATCAACAGTATTAAGATTAGTATCTAAAAGTGTCAAAGGGAAGTGGGCACTACATCCCCTTCGCCTTAGACTCAACTTCCTCTTGGAAGTCACTGGAACAAATGCAAAAACTATACTTGTAATGAAGTAGCATCCTCCTGGGTGGCTGCAATCTCATCGTATCTGTCCCACTGCACCCGTACCTGATCAATCTCTCTACCTTGAAGGCCCAGGGTCCTGCGCTCTAGGATACGGATGGGCTCCAACATCACCTGCCCCTGATCCTACACCTGCAATGATGTCCAATCTAATACATGAGAAGGATATGAAATATATCTCCTAAGAACTGAAACATGGAACACATCATGTATGCGAGACAAGCTGGGTGGAAATACTAAATGGTAGGCCAAAGGGCCTATACGCTCCAAGATCTCAAAAGTACCAATGAATCTAGGAGCTAACTTAGAACCTTTTCCATAACAGATAGGGCTCTTGTGTGGTCTGACACAAAGGAACACATTCATGCCCACATCAAAGATATGGTCAATCCTATGCTGATCCACATACTTCTTCTACCTATCTTGCGCCTCCTATAATCTCTACCTACTACTCCATGTCCTGTAAAAGAGATGGTCCAAGAGATACTCTATCCTCTAACCTGTCCCAACTAAGAGGTGTCCTACACTCTCTACCATACAAGGCCTGAAAAGGAGCCATGCCTATAGAACTATGAAAACTATTATTGTAGGAAAACTCCACTAAGTACAGGTACTCCTCTCACTTAGACTGCTGATCCATCACATACATCCTAAGCATATCCTCTAAAATCTGATTCACTCACTTGGTCTGTCCATCTATCTCAGGGTGATATGCTGTGCTGAAGTTGATCCTCATCCTGAGGACATACTGCATGGTAGTCCAAAAGTGTGAAGTGTATAGAGGATCGCAGTCACAAATGATCTTCCACGGAATCCCATGCAACCTGACAATCTCATCCAAATATACTCATGCCATTGATCTAGATGTATAAGTGGTCTTCACCAGAGAAAAGTGAGCCAATTTTGTCAATTTATCAACCGTGATCATAATGGCGTTGTGGTGATATCTCGGCATCGGTAGCCCAACAATGAAATCCATGGAAATGGTGCCCCACTTCCATTCTAGTATGGTATGAGGATAAAGAAGGCTTGCTGGATGTTGATGCTTGGCCTTAACTCTCTGGAACTCTAAACACCATGACAAAAACTAGGTCACATCTCTATGAAGTCCTCTCCAATGATACAACTGTCGCAAAGTGGTGTGCATCTTCTTCACCCCAGGATGGGCTGAATAAGGTGCACGATGTGCCCCTACCAACATGTCCTACCTCAAGCCTCCATCTCTAGGATTGTATATCCGGCCTCTGTGCTTAAGAAGACCATCTGCCTCTAAGGGAAAACCATCAAACTTCCTCTTAAGGGGTCTCTGTGACTTGATCTCTACTCGTACTACAATGTAGAAACTGTCAAGAGGAAGCTACTGAAGAATCCTACTCCACAAATCTGTGCTCACTGAGGTGGCCATAGCCACATGTTTTCATTTACTAAGAGCATATGCTACCACATTCTCCTTCCCCTTCACATGCTCGATCTCCTTGTCATACTCACAAAGTAACTCCATCCAACGATGCTGATGAGCGTTGAGATTAGGCTACATGAAGAGGTGGCGAAGACTCAAATGATCAGTCTTGAGTGTGAATCTCCATCCAAGAAGAAAATGTCTCCATCTAACCAAAGCATGCACGACTACCGCAAGCTCAAGATCATGGGTCAGATAATTAAGCTCATGATCTTTGAGTTTGCGAGACTCAAAAGCTACTACTCTGCCATCCTGCATCAACACACCTCCAAGCCCTACTAACGAAGCATCTGTACAAACGAAGAACTCACCCCGTGGATCCGACACTGCAAGAATGGGTGCTATAGTGAGGCACTCCTTTAGTGTCTTGAAGGCATACTCACAGCTGTCTGACCAAACAAACTTCTTCCCTTTCCTCTGAAGGGAAGTGATAGGGTGTGCAATCCAAGAGAAGTCCTGAACAAATCTCTAGTAGTATCCTGCTAATCCCATGAAGCTACACACCTCAGTCACTGTAGTGGGTGTTGGCCAATCCATAATAGATCTAATATTAGAAGGATCGACTGTGATACCTTCCCCAGAAATGATATGGCCCAAATATCGCACCTCTGTCTGAAAGAAAGCACACTTCTCCAAGTTCCCGTAAAGCCGCTACTCACGAAGACATTGAAGAACCTGACGAAGGTGCCCCTCATGCTCCTCACATGTACATGAGTAAATCAAGATGTCATCAATGAAGATGAGCATGAAGTGATCTAAGAAGGTCCTGAATACCCCATTCATCAAACTCATCAACACTGCAGGGGCATTTGTCAAACCAAAAGGTACCACTGTGAACTCATAGTGCCCATATCTCATGCAGAAAGCGGTCTTATGAATGTCTACCTTCGTAATTCTTAATTGATGATAGCCCGACTTGAGATCAGTCTTAGAGAAAACTATGGCTCCCTTCATCTGATCAAACAAGTCATCAATACAAGAAAGAGAATAACAATTCTTGTTCGTTACCTTGTTCAACTAGTGGTAATCAATACACAATCGCAAGGATCCATCCTTCTTTTTCACAAATATCATCGATGCACCCCAAGGGTATACACTAGGATGGATAAGGCCCTTCTCCAAAAGGCCCTCCAGCTGTAACTTGAGCTCACAGAGATCTGGGGTGGTCATCCTATAAGGTGCTCGTGAGATAGGCTCTGCTCCAGGAACTAGATCTATATGAAAATCAATCTCACGTGGGGGTGGTAAACCCAGTAGCTCCCTAGAAAAAACATCAGAAAACTCTCTCAGGATGGGATGATCATCTAGTGATGGTCCACTAGACCCATCCTCTAATCTATTGCTAACTGTAATAGCATACATCTGATAACCCCATCGCACACACCGCTTAAGTTGCATAGCAGAGATGGTGCGAATAGAAACAGGTCTCCTGACCCCAGAAATCACTGACTCCACTCCCAAATCATCTACAGAAGATATAGTCTTGTGATAACAATCCATCCTAGCCCTGTGTGTATATAACCAATCCATACCCAAAATGACTCCATACGAGCCCAAAGGAAGGATACAGAGATATGAGGTAGTGGTGAAAGGTCCCAAATCCACTACACACTCCTTGACTAAGGAATCTACAGAGATATTGGCTCCTGAAGCCATCTCAACATCTCAACAATGAGGTCCCCTGCCTAACGGTCACCAGCCTGCATCGCTAGATGGTGCAATAAAAGAATCGAAAGAACCAGATTCAAACAATACAGAGGTAGGAATACCACCAATGCTACCTGTGGTCTCAATGACTGTGCTTTGATGCTTTTTTTGTTGGTTCTCAACCATTGCATAAATCTTGTGGCTGTGTCCCATGTCACCTACAGTCGGTTCTGACATCAATGCCTTACCCTTGTTAGGGTTTTGAGGGCAATTACTCCAAAAATGTCCCACAACTCCACATCCAAAGCAGTCACTTGATCCTCTCCAAGGAGTAGCACCTCCAGTAGGTGCCATGGAAGTTTGTGGCGTGGATCGTGATGATCTGGATGCGGTCTACTATGGCCTCTACTGGTGAGTTCCCACTAACTGAGCTCTAGGTCCACCCTATGTCTTGATGGGATCCCTAGGAGGAGGCCCCATACTCCGACCTCTCTGTGCATCAGATCTCTGTGGAGCTCTATAAGGTGGGTGGGACTACTATTGCTGCTGTGGCCTAAAGGATGACTATGTTGTACCCTGGCCACCACAAGGAAGAGGTACCAAACCCCTCGACCTACCATCTTACATCTGCTGAATGCGGGTCCAGACTCGGTCTCTAGCCTGCTGGGTCTTTCCCCGAGTCTCCTCTATAATGTATGCCTTGTCGACGACTTCTGCTAATGTCTGCGGATAGTGGATCCGAACTACACCTCCAATATCTAAATTTAGGCCTCGAATGAACATGTGAATCCACACCTGCTCATCCTCCATATACTCTACATACTGAAGTAGATCCAAAAATCTACTCTCATACTTTGCTACTGAAAGAGAAGCCTGTTAGAGGTCATGAAACTCGTCAATCATCTACTGTATGAACCTTCATGATAAATATCTACTCCTGAATCTCTCCTTAAATAGCTCCCAGGTCATAGTCTCTTAATCTACATGGAGCTTCTACTCCTTTGTCCTCCACCATACTCCTGATCCATCCCTCAGTAGATGGATCGCAACACAAGCTTTTGTGTTGCTAGAACAAGGAAAAAGATTGAAGCAACCGCCCAAGCTCACTAGCCAGGCCTTTTTCTGAAATCCACCTATGTCACCTAAGTAATGTGAGGGCCGAGGCTTTAGGATCTCCCTGATGTGATCCACTGCTGTGGTCTGTCGGCCTCTAGGTCTCTCTACACGCTCATCCCTAACCCCAAGGCTCTGAGACCTCTCTCTATGCTCTGGAACTATGTCACCCTATCTCCTAGGTGGTGACTCTTCTCGGGATGAATCCGCATGGGAGTTCTCTCCTCTATGCTCCCCACTGAGTCGAGGAGATACCTGACCCTCGATAGAAGGGGCTCTATCCTGACTAGTTTCCTGTCCTCCACCTAATCCTCCATGTAGAGAGGCATTGACATCCTGAACGGTTTGTAGAATCTGAGGTAGAATAGCTGCTACACCCTGATCCAGTGGTGGTGGTGGTGGTGGTGAGTCTGAGTCTTTGTGAAGGTTCCTCTCACTCCGTCTGAGCCTCTTGCATAGACCAAAGCTAGAGTTAGTTCATTTTGCTAAGTTTATACAACTTCCATGTTTACCAAAACATACAAATTCTTGCTAAGTTGTTTTCTAGATTTAAAGTGTGCCAAGTTTACATTTTCATGTCTCAAGTTTTCTAGTGTGCCCAATGGTCCAAGCTTTTGAACCATTGCTCTGATACCAAACTATGATGCCTGTTTAAAATAACCCGCTTGAGACCCAAGAAACAACCTAGGGTTAGTTAGATAATTATGGAATAATTTTTTTGATAGAAATATCCACAACCAAGTTGCAAGGCAACAGTTGATCCTATTAGCTTCTAGAAAAATTCAATTTTACTAGGACATAGTTTTCCTTCATTAACAATATCAAGTTCACAAGGTTAAATTTTTTTTAGGGTTAGATGTTTCAGTTAGGTTCAGGGAGTAATTTACCCCCATACCCACTCTCTAGCAGGATCTGAGTCTCAACTAGATTTTTCTCATACTTAATGCTTCGAAAATTTCCCTAAACCATTCCCATTGGATAGGAAATTTTCTCACCTTTCCGGTGATATAAGGAAGTCCTCCTAACTCCTTATATTTTGCAAGATATGGTCGGGTGGAGTTTTGGGGCTAAATTTTCCCAAGGGATAATCTGCGGGCCTAGGGAGGAAAATTTTCCCCATGCACTGGTCAGCAGGGTGGGGGAAAAACTTAACGCATTTTCCCTCCTTTGGCGTAAAAGTACAAATTGACTTCGCACGCCCATGAGCCCAGCGAGGGAGACACGTGTCGCCTCCTGGTTGGTTGGGAGGAATGACAGGATGACGGAGCTAGTTGAGACTTTAAGTCTCTTTGCCAAAAGCACAAGGGAACAAAATTGGTCCGCGCCCACACCAATGCTGTGATGCCACATGTCACTCAGGGATTGGTGCGGGAAAAATAATCGGGTGGGAGCGGCGGAAGATTTAGGATTTTAGGGTTACAAAGCTCTAGGGAGAAATTTCATGCGCGCCTCTGCTGAAGGTAGATAGGGTACCATGTGTTAAACCATGGTTAGGTGCAGGCGATAGGGTGGCAGAAAAACCCCAGGCGTTACGCCAAAATGGAGTAAAAGTCAAAAGGCACGCACGGGCCCACGCGCCCACGAGAGGATAAATTCTAAGGCAAGGCACTGGTGCACGACCGCGGGAAAAAACGGGAATTTTCACCAAAAGGGGACAAAACCCTAAGTCGAAAAACCTCCCGCACTTCCGCCTAGCCACGTGTCAGCACGTGATTGGCCGCAGGTTTGCGGGGATGCGGGGAAAAATAGAAAAATTTTCCCAAGGAAATTTTTTCAAAAAGACAAGTTTTACAACTGGTCCGCCCCTCCAAGGTGCCATGTGGTAGGTCCTGATTGGTTGTGGGATGGCGGGGCCGCATAATTTTTGTGGAAAATTTTCCAAAGTCAAAATTTTAAAGTTAATAGTTAGATTTGTTTTATTTTTGAATGCCAATTTGAAGTAAAAATTCAAATGGCCATAACTTTTGATATGAAGCTTAGAATTGGGAAAACGAGGACTTTATGAAAATCTCTCGAAGCCCTCTTTACACAGGAGTCATCAATTCTGAAATTTGATGAAGTTTAAATGGTAAATTTAATGAAAACAATCTATAGGGTTTTGCAGAACAAAATTGGGAGAAGTTCACTTATAAATTTTTATTCAAATTTGTTCTCCTACTTACTCAACATGTCAAATAGACATGGAGGCTTTTTTTTAGATGAATTTGAGAAAGGTTTCAAGGTTCAATTTAGTTGATTGAGTTGCAATTGATATTTATTTATTTCTTTATATCATTGGGCAACAGAACAATTGTGCAAGTTTGATTTTAATTTTACAAGTTCTCAAAGATCTTTCTTAATTTTTAATGTCTAATTGAGTTCCTTAGGACTTACTACATCTAAATTTTAATGTTTCATATCTTATTGCTTGGTGCAAGTTTGAACTGCTCATTTCCTTGATAAATTTGATTGCCAGGTTTGGAAAATTAAAATTGGCCTTGATAAATACTGCTTTGAAAGCACTTGAATGATTTTGATTTTTCTTATATCACCTAAGGGGACTGATGACATTCATAAATGGGCCATTGAAGGACAATATTGGACTTGACATTGAGGGGTAGGTTGATGTGGGGGGTGTCTACATGGAAAATTTTGACACTAGGTTAGAATTGTCTTGTTTTCACGGGAATTTCACCCATGCAAAAATAAAGGAAGATAATTATATAATAGTAAGTTGTTTTTAACTTTATTGGAAGAGTTCCTTTTTCAGGCCGGAAAACGCAGTCTTCCAAATTCATCTCACTCCAAGTTCAGGGCTGATAGCAACCAAAACGGTATCTAACAACAAAATATAGGGTTAAACGAATTATTTTTTTAAATTTGGAGAGATGTAACACAATAAACAGAGCTGGTAAGAGGTCGACTGGATGGTAGTCCATTTACTACAGATATAATCTTCTTGTGTGGCTGTGGCTGATAAAAATAGAAAATAATGTTTCCCCTGTGATCGAATCCGGTCACGAATATTCGATCACGCCACAGTGTAACACACTGCACGCTACCCATCTCAGTGGGGAGTCGTTCCTGTTTAACTAACCGAACATACCTACTATCACATTCCACAATTGTATTCTTAAAAAACACATACCATCGGCCAGATACATGTAGGAACCGAATTACTTTCCCAAATGAAGCAAAAAGGAAGCGATGAATGAGCAGCTGGATCACCTCCAGTGGCGATGCCGCCACCGGAAGCCTTCGTCTCCTCGTCAGTTTCTACACGTCGCGAACTATTTCATGGTGGATCGTCTTTTCCATACTTAATACCCATCGTAACAAATAGGAATCCCCGCAACAAATAGCCAATGCTTCATCAACCTACATTCACAATGCTTGGAGGGTTGCAATCTTAAAGGAGAGGCTGGAATACGAGAAAGCCTTTTCCATGAGTTTTGAATCGAGTTGTAAAGCACTAATCTGTACGCAATGCTCTCTTTTTCTTGGTTTTCTTTCACAGTATGACACAATCAGAGAAATGGAATCCTTCCCCTTCACCAGTCCCTAAAGTTTCCTGTCTCGATAGAAGTCCGGGATGTCCACCACCTCCTTCCATCCTTTCGAAATTGGAAACAAAAAAAATGGAACTCTCAACAGACATTCTTTACCAATCTCCTCTGCAATATCAGGAAAGATTCCCATCGCCAATAATCAATTGCTCAAAATATTACATTATTCCACCCTAATATTTGAGCTTTAAAACTGTAAATTAAAGATTGAGTGGAGGGAAAACTAATTATTGGGGATGCATGTTTATGTTGGCATAAGGTTAAGTAGCAAGTATTTTATATAATTAAGTTGAGATGATTAGATAGTATCACATTTTTCTAGCACAGTTTGTAACCTCTCCTTTGTTTTTGGGTAAATAAGATTGAGAGAGAGGTATCCTATCTCTATTTGTTCTCCTCAATTAGCTCCTCAAAATAAGGTATCAGAGTGATTCCTCTATCCGGGCAAGAAATAAAGCTTCGAAAGAGAAAGCAATAGCAATTCTACCATAGACGTGAGGAGCGACTTGCGTGGAAGAGGCTGCGTGGAAGATCACTTGCTACTCAGTCAAAAATGAGATTGTTGAATTTGTTTTTTTGTAAAAGCCTAGACGTGGGCATAGATTCTTCTTGCTGTATGGAGAGGCTTGGATGGATATGCTACTGCATGGACAAATTTGGAACCATCTGCTACGTGGAGGATTGGTTGGCGCCCAGTGCTAAAAGTTCACAATTTGTTCTTTTCTCCATTGTCTGCTCCATTCAATATACCATCTTGTCAAATTCCAGCGCCCTGACAAAAGCGTCTAAAATGAGAAGTGATGCTCGTGCTCCTCACTAGCAGTTCAGAAGATCTTGTAGCGCATAAGAATGTAACATGGGATAATTATCAACATTTTTTTCCCTAAGCGACTAAGCTTTTCCTAGTCGAATTACATTATTTAATTCAATCTTAGACAAAACTTGGAGATCTGAAAGAAGATTCTCTAGCCTGCGCATGTGGAAGAATTCTCAGTTGGACCATCAAAATCAAGTGGACACTTCTATACAACCTACAACAGTTTTCTTTTTGCGCACGTGGTCTGAAGGACGAAAAACGTTGGAGTTAAATGTGGCCATATTTACGCTGTACGTGGAGATAAATAGATCAATTTGTTGTGTGGTTTTGTATAAAGTTTTTATTTTCTTTTGCTGCTAGACGTGGTTCACTAGTACGCAAATCTAACTGCCAATGTGGAGTCCTTTCTCAGCCTAGACGAGGGAGCAAAGCAGTCATCCAATATAAGGTATCTGCATTAAAATAAAGGGGAAGATTTCTTTTGTTTGTTACACCATCATTGTATTGGACATTAAGATGAATGCGTATCTTCCACATTGAAGATGAATGCATCATTATATACTGCAGTCCCAAATGATGATAAATATCTGCTGATCACATATTTAGAAAGCAAGAAGCTTTACCACTATTTCCCGTGTGAAAGAAGAGATCTCAAACGAGAAAAAGTCGAGTCCCACGAGCCTCTGTCATTTGTCAAGAGTGAAAGAAAATGTAGGGACTCTCGGAAGCCAAGACTCGCAAGTCTAAGAACATCGTCAAGACACTCAAGATAGCTCCGGGTTCTATTTCGCCTTGCTAAATGAGCTTCGCAACAATAACAATCTTATATTTGACGAACTGGTTCGAAGAGGAATTCTAGAGTATTTTCTTTTTTATGTCAGTTACCAGGAAAAAAGAGTTCAAGTTGAGCTAGAAGTTGGTTACGACACAGACTGTGAAGACGAGGATGAACTACCGACGAAGCATCATCGTCTCTCAGCACACGAGTATCGAGAGTATCTACGAGCTGGTACTTTTCATCAGCGAGCAATGTTGTAATATATCTTGAAATCAACGAATAAATAATTTTATTTTATTTTATTCTATTACAATGTCTACTCCGAAGTTGCTTCTTTCTGATGCTCAATTTCTTAAAGGGCCAAATTATACGGCCTGGAAAACAAAGATGTGAACTATCCTTCAGTTTGAAGGATTATGGGGCATTGTCATAGGGTCAGTGACAATTCCCACTACCCCTGATGAACTCGTAAAATATGAGATGGATAGTGCTAAATCATTGATGTTGATTATGTTGAGTATAAGTGATGATGTGCAACTGCATGTTCAAGATGAAGAGAAACCACAGGAATCATGGGATAAACTTGCAACCATCTTTGAGGCAAAGAATCAGACAAAGATTCTCCATCTTCAGTTGAAATTGCACACCCTATCTGTGGGGTCATATGAGAAAGTTGAGGATTTTTTACGTTGGGTGGATGAGCTGCGAACATAGTTACTAGCACTTGGTGAAAAGGTAGAAGACGAGATTCTAGTTCTGATCATCTTGAGGGCACTCTCTTCTTAGTTTCGAATGTTCGTTATGACACTGAATGTATCCAAATGGAAAGTATTGTTAGAAGAACTCGTGAACTTGTTGCAGCAGGAGGAGGCCACTAATTCAATCCAAGATAAGTCCCAGGACAAAGCCCTTTTCTCAAAGCCACATCGTGGCCAAAAGTATCGAAAAGGTCCCCTAGAAAAGCAAACAAAAGCACATCAGCATCAAGGACAACAAGCTCAAAAGTCTAAGAGGTTGTGTCAAATATGCAAAACCAATACTCATGGCACTGATCACTACTGGTACAATGGCTTGAAACAGGGGTCTTCGAGTGAAACAAGCACATCAGGGCACAAAGATTTTCAAAAGTCCAAACGACGTCCCCGCCGACGAAAGAAGAGAGGACATCTCATAGCCCAACATGATGATGAATCTGATGAGGAGTCATCAGAAGGAACTAATTGTGGTAAGAACCTCGTACTAGTCTCTCAAACTTTGTAACCTACGAAGAGAGTCTAGCTGATAGACTTGGGTGTTAGTAAGCATATGTTAGGTGAAAAGAAGTTGTTTGATTCACTAAACGAACAACCCACTGGAGATCGGGTTCGGATAGCAGATGACAAAGAGTACGTTACATAAAGAATAGGCCAAGTTACCATTCCTCTGGGACCATGAAAATTTACACTTACAAAGGTACTATATGTTCCTGGATTGACTAGTAACCTCTTGTCAGTTAGGCAGCTCCTGAATCATCATCTAAAGGTAGAATTTATTTTCCAAAATGGCATCAAATCATGCTTGATCTCAAGACAAGGTACGATTATTGCTAGAGAATTTCTAAAAGATAAGTTATTTTCTTTAGATATTGTTTCATCTTCTGTAATAACTTTATTTGCCTCAAAAGTAGAATCTACTGCCCTATGGCATTTTAGATATGGTCACTTGTTGGTTAGTTCATTGCATCAGATGAGTTCAAAAGAAATGGTACATGGACTTCCCAAATTGTCTAGTTCCTTACCTATTTGCCCCACCTGTCTTGCAGGAAAACAACACAGGGATCCATTTAAGGTGAGCACATTCCATGAAAAGAAACATCTAGAGGTAGTTCATACCGATCTAAATGGACCATAGCTTGCTTTTTTTTTAGGATATAAGTACTTCCAATTGTTCGCGGATGGCCACTCTCGAAATATGTGGGTATTTTTCCTGAAGTACAAGAGTGAGGCTCTTCACAATTTTTAGAATTTCTATCAACGTGTTGTGAAAGAGACTAGACAACCACTTCTTCTACTCCACTTAGATCGAGGGGGAGAATTCACATCAAAGAAGTTCTTGGCCTTCCTGAACCAACAAGGAATTAAGTAGAACCTGACTGCTCGCTACACACCCCAGAAAACAACATTGTGGAGCAACTCAATCGCATAGTGATGGAGATGGATTGTTGCATGCTATCAACAACAAACCTGGAGGATTGATATTGGGCAAAAGAAGTACAAACAACTATTTATCTTCTCAATAGGTAGTTGACAAAGATTCTACAAAATAAAAATACAGAAGAGGTATGGAGTGGTAGAAAGCCATCAATTTCTCATTTACGAGTATTTGGTTGCACAACATATATGCATGTCCCAGCTCAGAAGATAAATAAATTTGAGCCGAAAACACTCCCATGCATACTACTTTATTATAGCACTACCTTGAAGGCATACCATCTCATGGATCTTGAGACAAAGAAAATATACGAGAGTTGAGACGTGGTTTGTGATGAGTCATCCTTTGACTCAGTAGTGACAAAAGAAGAACCATTACCAACCACCTCTCACTGACTAGTCTGGCGAGGCCAAAAGATGAGTCTTAAGTCGAGACTTACTTTTCTAGAGAATAAGAAACTGTCAACTTGTATGTAGGATCTAGAATAGTTGACACTCAAGAAGTGGAAGATGATGTAGAACTTTGCACATACAACTCCAGCCTAGTTTGTAAGCACTAAAGTTCTTCATTGAAATACGTTGAGTAAGGTCATCCGAAGTGGGTACAAAGCACCTCAAAGATATCTAGCATGTGCTCCTGTTTGTGGAGCCTATTTATAAACATGATAGAGTGACTTTCGTGCACCTTCAAATTTTGGGCATACCATTGAGTATTTTTGAAAACGGCTTTGGTCCCACAGAGCATGCCGGAGATCTAGTTTGTGTAAGAATAATTTTAGATTTTTTTAACGAGTATTTGATATAATGAATTCAACCATGTAAGAACTAGTTTCATGTCATGATTAACGGATTGTTCCGACCCAGCCCCCTTTAATTACAAATAAACATCATAATCTTTTTATTGAATATGTAATAGTATTATGCCTAGTTCATGTGCTGCATATATCTATTCAATTTGGATAACCCACAATAAAATCATACATAATGAAAGTACCCATTTAATTTCAAAAAATAGCTATACAGATTATGCATAGTTAGATAAGGGTGGGGACTATGATTCACCCTTACATAATTAGCCCATGAAATAGGTTTGAAAATTAGCCATTTTTATAAAACTAAACTCTAGATGCAATTTGTACTATAATTATATGGATCTTTTGCATAGTTGATTTACATAGAGTGAAGTGAATGCATTTTCCTGTAGAAACACGCTGTTTGCTGTGTTTTGTGCAAGTCCATCCTCAGGGTGTGAATTCAATACGATTAGTTGAGCATGTGCTTCCAAACAGATAAAAAACATAACGCGTATGCTGTATTTTGTTTCATCTGGTTGTGGCGCCACAACGTCTTTCTTATTTATAAAATATCGCGTAGTGCATTATGCTTGGTAAATGGCTAAGTCCAAATTCATTTTGTCTTTCACATGCGTTCCTATAATAGAACGCTTACGCGCTTTGCTTTTTTTAGGTTTTTGTCCACTTTTTGGCCCCCAACTTTGTGCACTTACCCACCTCTCATCACCTAGTCTCTGAATCAAATGATTAGCTAGAGGAGACTACTTAGAGAAATGATGTGCTACAAGGGGAGATATATGTTGACCTTGGAGAACTGGAGAATGTTACTCCACATCCATCCTCATGTAAATGAAATATTTCTTCACAAAAGCCACTGAGTTCTCGTCTAAAGTGGGTACAAAGCACCATAAAAGACTCTCATTTGCTACAACTCCTAGATACTTCATCCGGAGTTAGAATAAGCAGTCAGATAAGAAATGAGGTAAATTTTGCACTCATGATTTCACTAATTAATAGCTCCGACGCTAATAAAGTTTGTGAAGCACTCATTCAACCTCAGTGGAAAGAAGCCATGGATGTAGAATATGACTCACTCATGCAAAATTAGACATGGGAACTTGTCGATCTGCCTACAGGAAAGAAACCCATATGCTACAAATGGGTTTTCAAAACAAAATATAAGGCAGATGGATCCATTGACAAACATAAAGCATGAATTTTAGCAAATAGGATATGCTCAGAAAGAGGGCATCGAATATGAAGAAACCTTTGAACCCACTGCGAAGATCAAGACCATAATTTTTTTTTGCATACTAGCAGCACAAAAAGGATGGAAACTTCAACAAATGGACGTCAAGAGTGCTTTCCTAAATGGTGATCTAAAAGAAGAAGTGGTACATGACCCAATCTTGAAGGATTTGTTGATGAAGAGCATCCTAAGAAGGTATGTCATCTCATCAAATCATTGTATGGACTGAAACAAGCTCCAAGGGCATGGTATATCAAGATCGATGATCACCTTCTGTAGCATGGGTTCACTCGTAGCCCCTCAGATTCCAATTTGTATATAAAGAAGGTAGGAAAAGAAATTGTCATTCTTGTTGTGTATGTAGATGATCTTGTGATCACTGGCAGTTCAGAAGATCATATTGATATTGTGAAGAATGATCTCAAAAAAACCTTTGACATTACAAATTTGGGGCTAATTACATTACTTTCTTGGACTTGGAGATATGGCAGAAAAAGCATCATATTTTTTTCTCTCAGATAAAATATGCCAAGACACTCCTGGAAAAGTAAATAATTTCTCAACTGTAAACCTATATCCACTCCCATGGAAAAAGGCTTGCAACTTTCAAGATTCTAGGACTCACCTCAAGTAGATGCTACTCTCTACTAGGTAATTTGTTGGAGGGCTCATCTACTTGACATACACAAGACCAAACATTATGCTATGTTGTTAGCTATCTTTCTAGGTTCATGCAAGAGTGAAAGAAATGTCATTGGACTGCAACAAAGCATGTTTTGAGATATGTCTGAGGAATACAGTTGATTATGGTCTTGAATATAAGAAGAATGATCAATTCTTCTTACAGGGATATGTCAACTCAGACCACGTCGAATCTATTGATGACATGAAGTCAACCACATGATACATTTTTCATCTTAGATCTGGAACTATCTCGTGGATAAGTAAAAAGTAGAATATTGTTTCTATTTCATCCACAGAGGTAGAATATTGCACCGCACAAGGAGCTATGTGTGAAGCAATATGGTTACGTCACATTTTGGATGACCTGGGCATTCCTGAAAAATAGTCACCTATTCTCGATTATGATAATCAGAGTGTATTGAAGCTCATGCAGAATCCTATCCTTCATGAATGAATATAGCATATTGATATCGAATTGGATCGTCATTTTATTCGAGAGCACGTCTTGAACCATCATATTCAGCTCCACTATTGTCCTACAGAAGCACAAGTAGCTGATATTCTCACCAAATCCCTTGGAAAAGTGAAATTTGAACTTTTTAGGGGTTACATTTGCAAGAATAATGTAATAAGGGGGGGAATGTTGGCATAAGGTTACGTATCAAGTATTTTTATATAATTAGGCTTAGTTTGATTAATCGTATCCCAGTATCACATTTTTCTACAACATGGGGAATTTGTTAACCTCTCCTTTGTTTTTGGGGAATGTAAGTTATTTCTCCTCCCTATAAATGTTATTTTAGGCGTGTCTTCTAAATAAATACATTTGCATTGAGATTGAGATATTCACATCCATAAAATCTCTATTTGTTCTCCTCAATTAGCTGCTTTTACATCACAATATACTTAATATTTACATCAACTAGAAAGTATAACTATTGAAATCCATATGCATTCAACTTAGTTGATTTCATGCCAATAATACACATTATTTTTACCATAAAGTATCATACCATCTTCAATTTATTTTTACCATCCAATAAGATAATTATTTGTAGTCTTCTTTACCAATAATATATTAGATGAAATAATATGTTATGATCATTATTGTTTCACAACAATGATACATATTGTTGCACCTAATATCTAACCTCTTGACTCAATCAATATCATGAGAAAGGATTTCAAAATTTTAAACTTAAAGAGGAAGGCAAAAGGATATTCAATTGATTTAGATGTATAGTATTTACAGACAACAATTACATGACAATTCACTTCTTGCCAATTATCATATGTATTCTTCCATGTAATGTTGTGCATGGTGTGGTCATGAAGGAACATATCATATTAATTATCCATTTTATGAAAAAAAAATGATGATGGAAGTAAGACACCAATAGGTCGTGCAGTAGTTGGTAAAGAACTAGTAGGCTCAAAGGAGGAATGCTATTTTGAAATTATATTACTTATGAAATTTGTCATAAAAAATTGTGGTGTACAAATAAAATCTTGTCACAAAACATGAGGGAATTTATCCGTAGTCATGATTTCTCCTTTAATAATAAATGGCCTGTAGTGCACTCTTATGTTTATCACACAACCATGGGGAGACCACATTAAAATTGGTCAAGTTTAAAGATGTTGGCATACATCACGTAGCTAATCATTATATATTATTAGGAGTGTTTGTTCAAATATGTATCCCATTATTATCTGTATATGTTTGTAACCTCTCATGTAATTATGGGGAATGTTGTTATTTCTCCTCACCTATATATTTGTGAAATGCTTCTGATAAAATAATATGAAGAGATATATGATCTCTATTCTTCCTCCACTAATTGCTCCTAACAATTTGGTATCAGAGCGATCTATCAGTCCTCGGGTGCTGTGGCATTTGAAGTAACTAGACATCGTTCCATGGAATTTTATGTAGCGACCAACACTTCTGGAGCGACCAGATAATTTGTTATTGAATTCCAGTGTGGAGGTGGAGACTAGATCTGAGATGTTTGCGGAGCAGAATTTGGACCATTCTGAACGTCAACATATAGTTGCAAGAAAACTCCTGCGATGGATACTGACACGTTTTTATTTCCTCCTTGGACTTGAGCTGCTACAATTCATGCCTTTTCAGATGTTTGTTCCTAGAAGACAATCAGTGCGTGAGTAGTTTGATGAGAGGTTTCTATTTAATTTCATTTGTGATGTTATAATTGTACTTGCGTGGAGAATAGCATACAAACATCAATTGCGTTTAAACTTCTAGCCTCTAAGGATTTTTTAGTGAAGAATAAGAGGCTGACATTAATTTTTACGTGGGAAGAGGAGAATCATTTTTTTGCTGCTACGTAAAGGACAAAATTGAAATTTTCCTGTTTTTTGAATTCAGTGATTAGACTTGAAAGTTGAATCGATCCAAAAGAAGATTCTCTGGCGCCCTGCATTTTTTTACCTGAAAGTAACCTTTTTTGTATGGAAGTCTATATCCTCTTAAAATCAACGTGGTCTCCAGCAGCGATTCAAGCCTACAGTAGTTTGAGTTTTTGAACTCCAGACACAGGCATTTTTTTTTTGCAGAAAGAAAACATTCTCATTGACCCAAACGTGGGATGTAGCTATGTCCACACATGTCTATTATTAGATCAATACTTTGCCAATGCTTCTGTGTGAGGAATAAATTTGACCTTTTTTGCATGGTCGTGGTTGACTGCGTACGTATATCTAACTACCAATGAAAAGTCATTTGCTTACTGCGGATGAGGGATTTAAGAAGTGCATCCTCATATAATGTGAGAGAATCCTCTAGCTGCTTGCGTGACGTAATGGAGTGTAAAAGAAGCATGCCATCAGTGCCAAGGCAACGTTGATTCTCTACAAAACCAAGGTTGAATGATCAAGTTGTGAACGAGCACGATCGAGACTGCTGGGAGCGATAACATGAAGACTCGCAAGCCTAAGAACACCGTCAAGACGCTCAAGATAGCTCCGGGTTCTACTTTTCACCTTGCTTAAGGAGATTTGCAACATTAGAAAACCTTGTATTCGATGAATTGGTTCATGAACAGGAACTCTAGGAGTATTTTATTTTCAACGTCAGTTGTCGAGGCGAAAGTGAGTTTGAGTTGAGCTAGAAGTTGGGTATGACGACGCAGATTGTGAAGATGAGGACAAATGCCCCATGAAGTGTCGTTGTCTCTCAACACGTGACTATCAAGAACATCTACGAGATAGTATCTCTCACCAGTGATTATAGACTGTAATATTTCTTGGCAAGCAATACATAAATAAATATTATTTTATTTTATTACAATGTCTACTCCAAAGTTACTTCTTTCCAATGCTCAATTACTTAAAGGGCCAAATTTTTCAATCATAGAAAACAAAAATGAAGACAATCCTTCAGTTTGAAGGATTATGGGGCATCTGTCATAGGGTCCGTGACGGTTCCGAAAATCCACTGATGAACTCATGAAATATGAGATGGCTAGTGTCAAAGATCTTGATGTTGATTATGCTGAGTATAAGCGATGATGTGAAACCGCATGTCTCAAGATGCAGAGAAACTAAAGGAAGCATGGGATAAAATTAGCAACAATATTATGAAGCCAAAGAATTAGACTAAGATACTCCATCTTCAGTCAAAACTACACACCCTATCTATGGGGTCAGATGAGAAAGTTGAGGAGTTCTTACGTCAGCATGGCTGAGCTGCGAACGAAGTTACTAGTGCTTGGTGAAAAGGTAGAAGATAAGATTCTGGTTCCAATCACCTTGAGGGAACTCCCTTCTCATTTCTGAGTGTTCTTTACGACACTGAATGTATCCAAACGGAAACTAATGGCGTTCAAAGAAATGGTGAACTTGTCTGTAGCAGGAGGAGGCCATCAATTCAATCCAAGATGAATCATAGGACGAAGCCCTTTTATCAAAGCCCCATCGTGACCAAAAGAATTGGAAAGGTCCCCCAGAGAAGCAAACACAAGCACATCAACATCAACAACAAGCTCAAAATTCAAAGAGGTGGTGTCAAATCTGTAAAACCAACACTCACGAAAGTGATCACTACTGGTACAATGGATTGAAACAAGGGGTGTTCGAGTCAATCAATCTCATTTAGGTGTGAGGATTTTTAAACATCAAAATGATGTCCCCGCTGAAGAAAGCAGAAGGGACATCTCACAGCTCAACAAGATGATGACTCTGATGAGGAGACACCAGAAAGGAGTCAATTGTGGTAAGAATCTTGTACTAGTCTCTCAGACTTCATAACCCATGAAGAGAGTCTGGTTGACAGACTTGGGTGCCAGTAAGCATATGTCAGGTGATAAGAAGTTGTTTGATTCATTGAACGTATAACCCACTGGAGACCAGATTCAGATAGACAGATGACAAAGAGTACGTTGCAGAAGGCATAGGCCAAGTTACCATTCCTCTGGGACCATGAACATGTACACTTACAAAGGTACTATATGTTCTTGGATTGAATAGTAACCTCTTGTTAGTCAAGTCAGCTCCTAAATATTCATCTAAAGGTAGAATTTCTTGTCCAAAGTGGCATCAAATCATGCTTGATATAAAGACAATTTACGATTATTTCTACAGCATTTTCTATAAGATAAGTTATTTTCTTTAGATACTATTTTATCTTCTACGGTATCTTTATCTGTCTCAATAGTAGAATCTATAACCCTGTGGAATTTTAGATATGGTCACTTATCAGTTAGTTCATTGCATCAGATGAGTTCAAAAGCAATGTCATATGGACTTCCCAAATGGTCCAGTTCATTGCCTATTTTCCCTGGGTGTCTTGCAGTAAAACAACACAGGGATCCGTTTAAGGTGAGCACACTCCCTGTCAAGAAAAGTCTAGATGTAACGCCCACTTAAACGGGCACACAAGACTACATAGGGAAACACATGATAATTTTTTTTTGACTTGATTGACACGAAACACGACACAACATGCCATCACCAAGGATACAACTAACTCCGTGAACGGCTTGATGCAAGGATGACCACAAAGGCAGCACGGAAACGTTCACACCCATCAAGGACAATTTACTTTTCTTTTAGACATGACAACATAGAAGTCCAACCACAGAACACACTTACAGTTAGGGCCAACCACAATGAGATATTCTTGAGGGTTATTTATTTTAATAAGACATCTTGCAATTCTTAGCTTACGTTTTCAAGGAGGCTCAAGATATGATTCATACAATTCATCTTACCAAGCTAAGTTTATTCTTTTTACACTGAGTAATCATCTTTAAATCTTCTCTATTATGACATTTATTTGTTTAATTCAATTATTTAATAAAGGAGGTAAATTAATTCCACAAGGCCCTCTATCCACACTTACGCTACTAAAACTCACTCATACCCTTATTACAATATGGATTCGCTTTCAACATACTTAAGAGAAAAATTACCAAGCACCTTGGAAAAAGGTTAGAGGGAGAAGGTTGAGTTGAAATCATCTTTAAGACCTCATTTGTTATTACCAAGATTTAATTGAAACTTGAGAACTTAACCAGAATTATTAAAGATTTTACTTAGGCTTTACTAAATGAGTCTTATAAAATAAAACAATTTACCTTCCAATGGCTGAGAGATAGATTGTGTGGTTACCAAATTGTTTTCTCCTGCTTATTAAATCTTATTATCTTCCAGATCTAACCATAGATTTCCCTTAAGTTCATTTAAGAATTTCACCATGAAAGGGATAGTGTTCATTAGTGTAGCTAGGGATATCAAGTTATATAATGTTACTTAACAAGGGATAGTTTCATCTTTGATCACTTATGGAATTACATGCTCTCAAGTTGGTCACCTCTACACTAATTTATTTGCAATATAAATTTTAGTTTAACTTCTATAAGTATTAAACAACCCATTTTATATTACTTATGATAGACTATTACTAAGTCTTAGAATATTTAACTCAACCTTTAACCGCAGGGGTAAATTTTAACAATACTCATTTACGAAAACAAAACAAGGTTACATCAACTCTTAGAATACCGATAATCCATTAAGGTCACTCAACAAGCGGTAAACCAATTTTCTTATAATTTCAATGATAGTCAACGATCCAAGGTTTCCAAAGTTAAGATGACAAAGTCCACAATACAATATACTAAGACATTGACCCTCTTCTGAAAATTTCCACTAGACGTTACAATAGTTGAACCATAAAAACAACGTACAAGCACCTTAATGATTATCATCTATGCAAATACAACAGCCACTTCTTTCATACTTGAGCTCGGAAAATCAACCTGCAAAAACATGTTAGCTTTTGTCAGTTCAAAAGAACTGGCATGAGCATGCATTCCCCTTTCCTAGATATTTCATCAAAATTAATTGAACGACTAGAGCATGATTTCCATTCCAAGACATAAGCAAAAGTAATTTGTATGAATGTAAACAAAATAGATATCTAGTTAACAAAAGGCACACTGCAGGACATAAGAAGGCCAAAAATTGTGCATTTTCTATCCAAGGTTACTCTTACACCATACATTCTAAATTATAACAAATTTCCCACATAATAAAATGCTTTTTTTAATTTTCCTTAAGTAAGATAGTGATAGCAGTTTCACATTCACAAAACAGAATAAAGGAATGGTACGAAAACTACCCGATATGGAATAGTAAATTATTCTGATAATGTAGAAAGAAGGTAACAAATTTTATTATTCCGAACATCCCTACTCGGACCAAAAGTGCCACACAAGCCCACAAAAACTCATACAGCCTATGGGAGGGGGTTATGGCCACTCAAGGACCCAATTCAAAGATCATGTAAAAAGGAATGCATTGCACATGCGTACACCTTAAAAAATGCAGCTGATGTTTTTGATTTTTATACCCAATATTTATTTATATATTCAAGGTTAAACAACGTCCACGTATGATAAGTTGAAACTTTGAAAGCACTATTAAGCCGCAAGTACCAACTCCGCACATCCCTCAACAAAAAAAAAACCCTTCATTCCCAACATAATAAATATTTCAATGTTATACACTTTTGACTTACTTGCTGAAATAACGAAGAAAGGTCTCATAAAACATTGTTGCTTTGGGTAAATGTAATTTACCTTTCACAGGTCCCCAAAAGCATCTCAAACCTCAGACTTTGCTCCATGTTCACCACATCCAACATATACATCATTGATTATTGCTCGGAAGGGGTAAAACACTGTTCATGCACTCACTACCGTGGGTGCATCCGACAAGGAAAGGCTTTTCTAAAAAAAAAAATAAGTAACTTACACAGTTGTGTCGGGCGCATAGGATATCCCATGTACGAAACGAGAGTCCCTTGAATACTTTAAGTATTGTCTCCAAAGGTTTGAGTACGGTTTTCCTTATAACAAACCCTCAAATTTTTCCATCACAAAGAAGTCAGTGGACCTTTCATAAGACCAGTTAGGGAGACAATACAAATGTAGGACTGATGACGACATCCCTTGGCCAGGGTACTAAAATTTTTAAGGTCATCATAAGCTAGGTAAGCAAGTTAAATTTGGCCAAAAAAAAACATGTTTGGATAAGACGTGGTCGAAAAACCACTATCTAGTCACACCCGGTCACATCCGACAAGCATAATACACAGTTCGTTAAAGCTTCAAAAAAGGATAAAAAAATTATGATGTTCCAACCTTGTAGTCGACCTCCCAAGTTTGAAATTGGGATGAGATTATACCAATTAGATTGTTTAAAAGAAAAGGATGAGCAAGGGTCTCTTTAGTATCATTTCCAAGATGAATTAATACCAGACCGTGATAACATCAAAAAGGGCAATAATTACACAACTTCTCATGAGGTAATTATTTTTATTCATCTATCACCTGCTCCCCTGTATAACCATAGGGATACATAAAGGAGGTAAAAATCACATTTTTTTTTTGCTTTCAAAGAGGACAGAACTTAAACAAACAACTCCTCATTGCCATGCTGAGGAAGGTCCAAAACCAGGTCACAGAAAAAAAAAAACTGCTCCTACAGGCATAATACAGACGTATCTAGTAAGACCCCACGCACATCTAGCAAAAGCAAGAAAATACAATCTTGGCGGGGAAGGCGTGCAAAAGCCACACAGCATTTCAAATGATATTTTCTCACGCAGAGCTTATCTCAAAAACAATCATAGCAACCATTTACAAGGAGAATAAGCAATAATCATGCAATCAATATAAAGAAATAGCTGGAAAAGGGGAAAAACGGCTCATGCCTGTTCCTCCTGATTCAACATCGCTCCTCCTGCCTCTTCCATTGCTTGGACGCCCTCCCGAAATCCCACACCCAAAAAAACATGCATGATTGTAGAGGAAGCTTAGTGGAAGCTGGAAACGTGGGAGAAGAAGAGGCATCCATTGCCCAAAGGAGGAACTATGATGAAAAATGCCTTGACAGAAAATGATTTCGATGGCCTCTCTGCCCACGCAACCAGATCAAAATGGTAGACTGGAACAGGTGCGGACATCCATCCATCGTAAAACACAGGGTAAGAAGAGGATGATTTCCAAAAAAAAACCAACAAGAGTCGAAGCTAAACAGTTTGCCACGTTTTCCAGCAAGTTCATAATTGCAAAGCAAATTGTGCTTCATGAATATTCTGATATGAAACAGATCCATGCCTATGAGATTCTCTTCCATGAGTTACATCGTAAAACAAGTAATTGTCTCAATAGAGAATCTTTGTAATAAATTTCATCAGGTCTCCTGGTAACACTCTCACTGTCACAATATCGATTTTGATAAAAATATCTTGAAGGAGAATCCCAAATTTGAGGATGCATTCGATACTGAACAGATAACAACAAAGTTGGACAACCTATATCTTGTTGGAAGCAAAAAAGGCTTCTACTATACTGCAACATGCCTGCTACCTGGCTAATTACTGTTGTAGGCCGTTGCTGTGGATCCCCGACAAGAACACACCTTGCAGCACCCAATGAAAGTGGAGGTAACACGCCTGCTTCACTAGCTTGTAGCTTCATCTAGCCACCACATCAAACCCATTACTGCGCCCATACACATTGAATAAAAGAATCAAAATGAGATCAAGGTGAAGAAAATCAGGACTCCACCGACTCCCATCTCCCTCACGCAAGGTAAAAACATAATGGCCATTACGGTATGCAGGTTGGTGGTTAGGAGGAGACTAATGCCATCTACTTGCAACAAGACATGCGAATGGACCTGGTTGGCCAAGGTGGTAGTGGAGGGTAGGTGAAAGCAGTTTAAAATATTTAAAAACTGGGCAGTCCTCTCCACGACCTGGTGCCCCCATGAGCCCCTCCTTCAGCATTAGATACGGGATAACAAAATCTCTATTAACTAAGGTAAGCTCACAAAGCATACGAAAGAAGATATATTAATACAAATGCAAAAGGAGTTACAAGATTACCTTCCCAACAGTTCTCATAAGCTAAAAAGGTATACGAATTTTTGTATGATTACTATTCAACCCTAGAAAATTTAATCACGTACACACGAGCAAGCTAGAGGAAGTAAGAATCGAACTCTCCATTACTCACAAGGATTAAAAACAACATGCGAAATAGGCCTAAGTGACCAAGCAGTAGAAAACTAGAGGTTGGCATTCAAAAGCAAACACAAGGCAAGGAACGACCATGGCACCAAAACGGGTAATCCCTTCCTCAGCATGGAATGGGGTTCATTCTGCAAAGCGACCAACCAAACAATAAAATCGTTTAACGATAATTAATAATACAGTTGATAACAATCGACACTAAAAATAATGAGTTATCGTCGATCAATAATTAAAATAATAATATTGTTAATATTATTATTATTATTATTATTATTATTATTATTATTACCACTTAAAATAATTATTAATCATATTAACAAAGACGTATATACCAACTTGACAATAATGTAAAACAATAACACTATAAGATAGAGGCCAATCGATAATTAAATTAAAACAACATTGTTATCATTATATACTATAAATATAAATAATTTCTACTCACATCAATAATGACCAATGATCCAGCTTAACCATGTGACAACAAGATCCTTCTTAAATAGGCATAACACACAGGACATTACACAGTCCACACACAGAGGTGTCAATAACAACTTGAGAACGCAAGAAGGAGAGGGAAGGTTCTAAAACATCACTGAGACAAGATCTAAGACAACGGAAATACACACAGCCATTCGACGCTCAACAAGAGGGTCATTGCGACAAGAACTAGGGTAAACACCAAACGGGGCATTACATTCTCCTCCCCTTAAGAAAAGCATCGTCCTCGATGCGACATAACACAGAGGAAAAGAAATGGTTCGCAACCAAGAACAGGTAAAGGAGAAATTACACCCTATGGTTTAAAATTTTAGTTGATTAAAGCACGGTCACAAGGTAGCCTTAGGAACATTCGGTAGAAATTTTAACTTTCAAGGTTCTGTGAAGATTGGCAGTTCCCTCTTATTTATTATTTCATTAGTTCCTTTCCATTATCATTATTCTTAGTTTAATTTTTTTTTTTGTTTCTTTTAAAATTTCATCATTGAAGAGTTTTGGTTTATTTCTTATTGTGGGTGCCCAACATGAACTGCTAACACAACACCCTATCAGGTTCAAAAGGACACTACAGATTCACAAGCACACAAGTATATTCTTCATGATTGTATTACACCACAAAAGGTTACTCAAATACGGAATGGATTAGGCACAGTCCACATAACATAGTACATGTCACACATTTATGACCGACGTATATAATGCTCAAACAAAAGAGTACTACGACAACTAAACATTTCCTCAATTCTACCTATGAAAGATTTTACATGACTCATAACAACAACTACATGTACATAGGGTCCACAAGGGCATCAATGCCATATCCACAACATCACAACACATATCCGTCTGACATGAGTAACACATACATCAAAAGACCACTACCAAACATCACAATAACTCAACATATATCCCAGAACATCAACCATACACAAATATCATAAGCCTCCCTTAAACTCTTATGCCTCCCTCAAGTCTCTTATGCCTCCCTCATACTCTTATGCCTCCCTCAAGTCTCTTATGCCTCCCTCAAACTCTTATGCCTCCCTCAAGTCTCTTATGCCTCCCTCAAGTCTCTTATGCCTCCCTCAAGGAGGCCGGTTGACCCTATGGCCCAAGACACATAGAGTTCGAACACTCCTAACCCAAGTGACATAATAACGCGTGGTTCAACAACCCGCTAGTTATCTGTAACTCCTTGGGGCATACCCCCATACAACGAAGCGGGTCCATAGGTCCAACCATTCCATGGTGCATCCCATGACCCTATTCCACACATCACGACAATAGAACCAGCATAACAATCCAATCTAAGTGCCAAGTGGAAAAGTACAAGCCTTGGGCAAGGCGGTAAAAATTTAAAATTTAAAAATAAGGTCCAAACCAAGAGAAAAATAAATGGCCAAATAGCCATAGTTAGTGTCAAAATCCACATGTTAGTGCCATAAACCAAGGAAATGCCCAAAATTGTAAAGCATGGCAATCAAGAAAAGCTATTGGTCCTTACAAAATAAAGTAAAAAGCTCAATTTACAAATAAAATTAACTTATAATATTGTCACATTATGATAACTGTGTGGCCTCATCTGGCCTCCAAGGGGTACTCAACAAGTTGCTAGCACTTGGAACATCGAGCCTCAGCTCATAAAATACATATCAATAATACGAACTGTCATCAGCTCTATCTAAATCATCCCGCCACCACTTCGACAAGGCTAAATATAGTCATAGTTGCACTTAGGTTGCATACATACAACCACATAGGGAGAGAGGAAAGAATCACATGTTGTTATCGACTAAACCAAATTTTGGCTCGAGTTATTGACCCATGGTACACCATTCCTCAGCTCTCAACATACATTTCTACCGATTTCCCTCAGGGTTGGTTAGCGTAAGGTTCACAACATAACATGTAACTACATCACTAACACAATGGTGGTACATATACAAGGTAGATCACAATCATACATTCATCGGGTGTAACACGATCACTTTACCACATTCTGCACCCAAAGTGCAATCACCATACGATAGGGTTAGCGTAAGGTTCACAACATAACATGCAACTACAGTACTAACATAACAGTGGTACACACATAACTACCATAACGTCGACGCCGCAACGAACAAGAGACCCGAAAATGCTACAAACTTTTTTTTTTTTGGATGGTGTGCTCGCATACAGGCTCAAACTAAATTAGTCCCGTTAATGCTTCGGGAACGATGATAAGAAGAAGTTAAGTCTCATTCGACCTATTTCGCATAAGAATGAAGGAGGGTCATCTTTTGAGTTTATTTGTCTGATGTCTGGTGCTGTCGTGATAGCAATGAAACGGAAAGGTAATTCGAGAGCAAGGCATAATTTACTTTGCGTCGAATTCAATAGCCACTTTGATTTCTTTATTCTTACTTTGTTATTCGGTCAAGTTACGTTGTTTCAAAATTTAATACATTTTAATATACATATGTTTAATACATTTTAACGTACATATGTATATATGTATATATAGTACATATATATATATATATATACATATATATATACATATTTATATACATATATATACTTACTTTATCATTTGTTATATTACGATCTTTCGAAACTAATATGTTACATTATATGTAATTGTAGATTTATATATATATAATATATATATATATATATATATATATAGCATATTATCTATATATATATATATATATTTACATACGTATCCATATATATATATATATATCTTTATATTTCGGTAATAACTTGATACCGATCTTTTTTTTTTTGCAAAGTAATTGATACCTATAATGCGTATGAGAAGTTTAACTACCTACTAAGGATTAAATAAAGCCGCTAAACCAAAAATTGTAATTTCCTTTGTACACGGAAACAAGAGACAATTTGGGAAGACTTTTCAATTTAGTTATAAATGAATAAGGCTGGGCAGTGGGTGGCCCATTTCAACATTTGGCGGCCATGAAGGTCTTTTCCACACGGCGCATCCAAATTCAAACAATTAGGTATTGAAAAAAATTCACCTCCCACAATCTACCAGCCACCTACAACATTGGACGCGTCATTAGCACATGGATACGCCGTTTTTAGCCTCCCTGGCCACGTGGAAGACTTATTTTTTTTTCCTAAAGTTTTAGTCCCTGTGCGCGTGGATAAGGGTGTGGGGAGTAACAGATGAAGGCACAGGTCGATAGAACAGAGGAGAAGTTGGTACGTATGCCCAGGCCGCGTGGGTACAGGCGAGGAGGTGAATGAAAGGATCTGGGCGCGTGTACAGTCCAGAAGGGATGGCGCACCAGCAGCAGGTCGTCTAACTATGTTGTTATCTGTACAGTATCAAGTCCCCCTTCATTTTGCACAGGCCCTGCCTCCCATAAGATCTTTATCAAATTAATTGTGGGTTGAGTAGGCATCACAGCCGTAAATTACATTTGCTGATGGTAATAAGGCTATAACACAGAAATCTAAAATACTGGACAGTTACATTCATCGTTCTACTTCTTCTCTCTTTTTCTTTTTTTTTCTACTAATATGGAACTAGTATTCACGAATATAGTTTGCTTACATACAATAATCAGTTACTCTCCTTCAGCTTGAATATAGCAATATTCTGCCATTACTTGTTTGGGACGTAGATAATGATGAAGGAGCTAGACGGTTTTGGGGTGTATGTTGTTACAGTCTAACGACATGATGAAGGAAGAGAAGTTCTCTGATTGATACGATGCAAGGGACAGAGGAGAAAGTCACCCAGTGGGAACAAACGCGTAGAATTTTTATTGAGATTCGTGAGCATAAATAGTATGACTCGAGGAAGGGGCCTCGCAGCGGTGATTCTGGTTCGTAGCCAGAATATACAGAGGCGCCATTTGCTTGGTTATTAAAAACCACGGAGACTACGTAGGTTCAAGTGTATGTTTCATTGTCATTATTAAATGAATGAAGTTTATTTGCATATATGACAGTGATAGTATGCTGAGATATATGTATATAACAAAATGACAATTAAAGGTACTTTTAATATCTTTATAAGTTATTATCAATACATTCATTAGTTGTAGTATTACTTAAATAGGAATGGTATTTAACTATAGTACCCTTGTTAGATATTAAGGAGTGTTGAACACCAATCTGGATAAGTCTAGGTTATTACCATTAAGATCTATTCTAACTAACTTCCATGGACATCACATGGATTTCTAAGCAAGTTAATTTCATTTCCTTTTTTTTTTATTTGCAATGGATTTACCATAAATACATGGATGAATAAAACATAAAGGAACTAGAGCTGGAAATACTTCTTTAGCATCATAAAAAAGTCATTTTAAACTTAAGACCTTTCATCAACTACACAAGAGAAGATGATGCACTATTCTTTTCAATCTTTACAACACATTACTTTCAAGTACCCAAACAAAATCTTAATATATTTCCTTTTGAAATTTCTACACAATATTCACCAGAAATCAACAACATTTCCAACAAATTTTGAGTGAGAAAAAAAAACTAACATTTCAATACAACTTTCCTCCAATATTTCGTTACAACACCTTTTACTTCATGTGGGACATATTTACAATCATGTAAACACTTTTCAAGTAAAATTGCATTCAATCATGTGTCTCTTGGAGCAACTATAGATTACCATGTCTTTTTTTTTTGAATGAAAACAAGATGATACAACTTTCTTTTACATGCAAGTTTTACAACAAATAATATATGTAAGGCAATGAAAAGAGTCTTCACAAGCTCCATGGTGTTCTTCATCCTTGCTCCAAGTTCCAAGTAGTTCAATCACAACCAAAATAGGGGGAGAGGCAACACTCTCCTCCCAACCAAATCTCAATGGAGAAGAGAAGCAATCTCCTCCATTGACCCCCGAGCCCCAAACACAACACAATGGGAGAGTGGTCTCCAACTCAAGGCAACCATACATGCTTCCACAATACAAGTTCTTCACAACATTCAAGCTAAAAAGAGAAGAACAAGAGACACACAATAACATTAAACATTACACAACAAGGCTTGCATCCAAGCCAACAAGAGAAGGAACTATGGGAATATTTTCCTTATGCCTCCCAAATGAGATGAGATGCCCATCCAAAACCCTCCACAAAATAACACAAGCCCCTATAACTCTTATGCCTCCCTCAAGTACCCCTTTTTCCTCCTATACTCTTATGCCTCCCTCCTCTTATGGCTCCCTCAAAGACAAGGTAGAATGTAAACATTCCTACCCAAGATGGGCATCCCTCTCAAACTCCCTCCACAATATCCTAATCTACTCTTTTGCCTCCCTCATGTGTATTCCCATAGACCTCTCCTATACTACACAAAAAGCATTCAATCCATCTTTCACAATATACCAAAGTAGACATGCATTTCTTACAATTTTAGCATAGAAGCAACAATATTATGAAAGCAAAAACAAAGGAGAGAAATCCCCTACCTCTCCATTGGAGAAGCCTAAACCAAGAAACTTTTCCAAGCTCCTTCCCAAATCAACCCAAGCATGCAAGTCCAAGCACTCTTTTTTCTTCCTTTCTCCCAATTCTTCTCTCTCAAAAATAACAAAGGAGAAACTCTTCAACAACACAAAAAACAAAGCTCCAACCCCCTCAACAAGAGAGGAAGTTTCAATAAATAGACCAAGGAAAGGGTGAGGGTGATGTGGCTCCAAGTAGGATGCCACATCACACATCCTCAAACCACCTCCCAAGGTCAACACAAATCCCAAAACACCATAAATGGGTGGTTGGGTTGAATGACAACCCTCTTCCACATTCACCCCTTTCCCATGTGCCTTAAGGCACAATTAAATGCAAAATGAGGAAAATGCACTCCAAAGTCATATTTCCCTTCCCAAAACAATAAATAGCCCCCTTTTTGGATTCCCAACCCATAGATATGGTTGGTAAGGGGTTTTGGGAAGTGTGGGACAAGTTTAACTTGTCCCACAAGTCCCCTAAAATTGCCCTAAATCTCAAATTCGAGATTCTAAGAGCATGTGAGTGGTCAACACTCAAAACCAAGCATTCAATGCAAGAGGACACACAAGACTCAAGGAGCCAACAATCAAATTTATTACACCCACTTGACTTTCCCCAAGGCTTAAAACTAAAACAAGATATTACATTAATCCAAACACACTTAACAAAAGTAATTTAACAAAAGGACTTCACAAAAGAATTCACCTACTAAATCAAGTAAAAACAAGTAAATAACATTCTTACCCCCTTGGTCACATAGAACATTACCCCCTCAAGAAAATTTTCTCAACACATACAAGAACAAGCTAACACAATACAATTTACAAGCTGCCTTGACGACCAATGTTGTAACCACCCAACATTCTGTTGTGTTTGGTCCCCAATCCCCCTCATGGTTGTGATCATGCTGTGTTTCCTGCAAAAATGCAAAATACCCTCTTCGGCCTTGCGGCCATGTCAAAATATCCAAAATAATCATATGCATGAAATTTATTAACATCTATACGTAATTCAAGCAATCATTATTTCTAGGTCTAATTCACAATTTAATCATGCATTTCATCATTTTCCAAAATCATAGTAATGTAAATTCAACAACTACATTCTACTCATCAGGGCGAAGAATTCCAATGTTAGAACACATGCAATATATCTATATAAAAATAATATCAGTATCCAATAGTTTGTCCATGAGTCAGTGTAGATCATACTGAAAACAAAATCCAACCGTAATCCAAATGCATCTAATCACAAAACATCATGCTAATCAACATAAGTATAAGGCCATGTCCATATCTAAAGTCTGCATAACTCAAAATGATAATCACTAAGCGTCGTAGGGAAGTGGGCATTACATCCCCCTCCCCTTAGACTAGACTTCCTCCTAGAAGTCACTGAAATAAGTGTGGAAACTGAGCTCGCAATGATGTAGCATCCTCCCAGGTAGCAGCAGTCTCATCGTATCTTGTCCCATTGGACACGAACCTGATCAATCTCTCTGCCGCGAAGTCCCAGGGTCCTGCGATCTAAAATGCGCACGGGCTCCACCATCACCTGCCCCTGATCCTGCACCTACAATGCAGTCCAATTTAGCACATGAGAAGGATCAGAAACATATCTCCTAAGCACAGAAATGTGAAATACATCATGGATGTGCGATAAGCTAGGTGGCAGTGCTAGACGATAGGCTAAGGGGCCGAGGCGCTCCAAGATCTCAAAGGGACCCACAAATCTAGGAGCAAGCTTAGAACCTTTTCCATAACAGATAGGGCTCTTATGCGGTCTGACATGAAAGAAACACCTTCATGCCCACCTCATAATTACGATCTGTCCTATACTGGTCTGCTTACTTCTTTTGTCTATCCTGATGCCTCCTGCAATCTCTGTCTAATCAAGGCAACCTGCTGCTCCATGTCTTGTAACAAAGCTGGTCCAAGAGAAACCCTGTCCTCAATCCTATCCCAGCTAAGAGGTGTCCTGCACTCTCTACCATATAATGCCTGAAAAGGAGCCATGCCTATAGAACTCTGGAAACTATTATTGTAGGAAAACTCCACCAAATACAGATACTCCTCCCATCTCGACTGATGATCCATCACGTACATCCGGAACATGTCCTCCAAAATCTGATTCACCCTCTCTGTCTGTCCATCTGTCTCAGGGTGATAAGCTATGCTGAAATTTATCCTCGTCCCGAGGGCATACTGCATGGTGGTCTAGAAATGGGAGGTGTACAAAGGGTCGCAGTCGCAAATGATCTTCCACGGAATCCCATGTAGTCTGACAATCTCATCAAGGTATACTCGTGCCACTGCACTAAGCTGTATAGGTGGTCTTCACTAGATAAAAGTGAGCTACCTTAGTCAATTTATCCACCGTTACCATGATGGCGTCATGATGGTATCTTGACGTCGGCAACCCAACAATGAAATCCATAGAAATGGTGTCCCACTTCCACTCCGGTATGGCATGAGGATAGAGAAGGCCAGCTGGATGCTGATGCTCGGCCTTCACCCTCTGACACTCTAAATAGTGGGAAACAAAAGAAGCTATGTCTCTCCGAAGTCCTCTCTAAAAGTACAACTATCTCAAGGTGGTGTGCATCTTCTTCACCCCGGGATGGGCTGAATACGGTGCACGATGGGCCTCTGTCAAAATGTCATGTCTCAAGCCTCCATCTCTAGGAACATATATCTGACCTCTATGTTTGAGAACACCATCTTCCTCTAAATAAAATCCATCAAATCTCCCCTCAACGGGTCTCTGAGACTCAATCTCTGCTCTGGCTGCAAGGTAAAAACTATCCTGAGGAAGCTGCTGCAAGATCCTACTCCGCAAATCTGTGCCCACTGAGGTGGCCATAGCCACATGTCTTCGTCTACTCAAGGCATCTGCCACCACGTTCTCCTTCCCCTTCACATGCTCTATCTCCATGTCATACTCACAAAGTAACTCCATCCAACGCCGCTGTTGAGCGTTGAGATTGGGCTGCGTGAAGAGGTGGCGAAGACTCAAGTGATCAGTCCTGAGTGTAAATCTCCGGCCAAGAAGAAAATGCCTCCACCGTACTAAGGCATGAACTACTGCTGCAAGCTCGAGGTCATGGGTCGGATAATTGAGCTCATAATCTTTGAGTTTGCGAGACTCAAAGGCAACTACTCTACCCTCCTGCATTAGCACTCCTCCAATTCCTGCCAAGGAAGCATCTGTGCATACGAAAAACTCTCCATGAGGATCCAGCACTGCAAGGATAGGTGCTCTCGTAAGGTACTCCTTCAGTGTACTGAAGGCCTACTCACATTTATCTGTCCATACAAACTTCTTCCCTTTCCGCTGAAGAGAAGTGATGGGGTGCGCAATCCGAGAGAAGTCCTGAACAAACCTCCTGTAGTATCCTGCTAATCCCATGAAACTACGCACCTCGGTCACACTAGTGGGTGCTGGCCAATCCATGATGGCTTGAATCTTGGAAGGATCGACTGCGATACCTTCCCCAGAAATAACATGGCCCAAATACTGCACCTCAGTCTGAAAGAACGCACACTTCTCCAAGTTCCCGTAAAGGCGCTGCTCGCGAAGACACTGAAGAACCTGGCGAAGGTGCTCCTCGTGCTCCTCACGTGTGCGTGAGTAAATCAGAATGTCATCAAGAAAAATGAGCACGAAGCGATCAAGGAAGGTCCTGAATACCCCATTCATCAAACTCATAAACACTGCAGGGGCATTCGTCAAGCCGAAAGGTACTACTGTGAACTCGTAGTGGCCATATCTCGTGCGGAAAGCTGTCTTGTGAATATCTGTCTCCGCAATCCTGAGCTGATGGTACCCTGACTTAAGATCTATCTTGGAGAAAACGGTAGCCCCCTTCATCTGATCAAACAAATCGTCAATGCGTAGAAGGGGGTAACGATTCTTGATCGTTACTTTATTCAGCTGACGGTAGTCAATGCACAACCGAAGAGATCCATCCTTCTTCTTTACGAAAATAACTGGTGCACCCCAAGGGGATATGCTAGGACGAATTAGGCCTTTCTCCAGAAGGCCCTCTAGCTGCAACTTGAGTTCACATAACTCAGGGGTAGTCATCCGATAGGGTGCTTGTGAGATAGGCTCTGCGCCTGGAACTAGATCTATATGGAAGTCGATCTCACGTGGGGGAGGTAATCCCGGTAGCTCTCCTGGGAACACATCAGTGAACTCTGATAAGATGGGATGATCATCGAGGGAAGGTCCCCCCGACTCATCCTCTGATCTGTCACTAACTGTAACAGCATACAACTGGCAACCCCATCGCACACACCGCTTAAGCTGCATAGCAGAGATGGTGCGAATAGAGACGGGTCTCTTAACCCCTGATATCACCGACTCTACCCCAAGGTCATCTATGCAAGCAACAGTCTTGTGGTAACAATCCACTCTAGCTCTGTGAGCGGACAACCAATCCATGCCTAAAATGATGTCATAAGATCCTAATGGAAGGATCCTAAGATCTGAAGTAGTGGTGAAAGGTCCCAAATCTACGACACACTCCTTAACTAAGGAGTCCATAGAAATCTTGGCTCCAGAAGCCATCTCTACGTCCCAACTACGGCCCTACCTAACTGCCACCAGCCTACAACGCTCTACCAAAGATGGTGCAATGAAAGAATCAGAAGAACCAGAATCAAATAATATAGAGGTGGAAATACCTCCAACACTACCTGTCGTCTCAATCACAGTACTCTGATGCTCAGCCTGGCGGTTCTTGACCGCTGCGTAGATCCGATGACTCCGTGCCATATCTCCAACAGTAGGCTCTGAGCTCTGTGTCTTACCCTTGGTAGGGTTAAGTGGGCAATCTCTCCAAATATGCCCAACGACTCCACAACCATAACAGCCGCCTGATCCTCTCCAATGGGAAGTGGCTCCAGCTGGTACTCTAGATGACTGAGATGCCGATCCTGACGATCCGGCTATGGACTGCTAAGGTCTTTGCTGGCGAGCTCCGACTGACTGAGCTCTCGGTGCACCCTGTGTCCTGATGGGACCCCTAGGAGGAGGCCCCATACTACGTCCTCTCTGTGCATCGAATCTCTGAGGAGGTCGGTAAGGTGGGTGGGTCTGCTGCTGCTGCTGCTGTGGTGGCCTAAATGAAGCCTGCCCTGAACTCTGTCCACCTCGTGGAGGAGGAACTGACCCCTTCGACCTACTATCCTGCATCTGCTGGATACGGCTCCGAACTCTATCTCTAGCCTGCTGTGTCTTCCCCCATGTCTCTTCTGCAATATAGGCCTTCTCCATGGTCTCTGCTAATGTCTGTGGGCAGTGAATGCGCATTACGCCAGCTAAATCCAAGTTCAGGCCCCGGATGAACCTGTGAATCCGTACCTGCTCATCCTGCATATAGTCGACGTACTGAAGTAGGTCCAGAAATCGACTCTCATACTCAGCTACTGTCATTGATCCCTGACGGAGGTCATGAAACTCATCTATACGCTTCTGAATAAACCTCCTAGGTAAATACCTGCTCCTGAACCGCTCCTCAAACAGCTCCCAGGTAACCGTCTCTGAGTCGACATGGAGCTTCTGCTCCTCGGTCCTCCACCAGACTCCTGCTCCATCCTTCAGAAGATGGATCGCAACACGAGATTTCGTGTTGCTACTACAAGAACAGAGCTTGAAGCATCCGCTCAAGCTCACCAACCAGGCCTCTGCCTGGAAACCACCTATATCTCCTGAATACTGAGATGGTCGCAGCTTCAGGATCTCCCTGATATGGTCTGCAGCTGATGAATGACGAATCCTAGGTCTCTCTGCATGCTCCTCCCTCTGTCTAGGGCTCCGAGACTTGTCCCTATGTCCTGAGATCCTGTCCCCATATCCCCTCTGTGGCGACTCTGCCCTAGCCGACTCTGCACGGAAATTTTCTGCTCTGTGCTCCTCGCTGTGTCGAGGGGATGCCTGGGCATCTACTGATGGCTCCAGGCTACGTCTAGCAAGTCGCCCTCCCAAGGGCTCTCCGCGTATAGCGGCATTGACATCCTGAAGTGTCTGCAAAATCTGAGGTAGAAGGGTTGCTATGGCCTGCTCTGGCGGTGGTATGTCTAGGTCTATGTGAAGAGACCCCTCGCCCAATCCACGCCCCCTGCACAGATCAAGGTGAGAGTTAGTTCACTGTACTAGGTCTTGCGCTAGTTTTCAAAATTTGCTATTTACTATAATTATCAACAATATGGTTTCATATTTTAAAAGAATAATGTTCTGTACTAAGTTAAGTGTTCCTGTTCTGCGTTTATCCTGCATGTGCCCAAGGGTCCCAGCTTCGAACCCCTGGCTCTGATACCAAAATGTAACACCGCAAAAAAATAGCCGACGCCACACTCACGACATCGACAAAGACGACGCTGCAACGAACAAGAGACCCGAAAATGTGACAAACTTTTTTTTTTTGATGGTGTGCTCGCATACAGGCTCAAACTAAATTAGTCCCGTTAATGCTTCGGGAACGATGATAAGAAGAAGTTAAGTCTCATTCGACGTTTCGCTAAGAATGAAGGAGGGTCGTCTTTTGAGTTATTTGTCTGATGTCTGGTGCTGTCGTGATAGCAATGAAACGGAAAGGTAATTCGAGAGCAAGGCATAATTTACTTTACGTCGAATTCAATAGCCACTTCGATTTCTTTATTCTTACTTTGTTATTCGGTCAAGTTACGTTGTTTCAAAATTTAATACATTTTAACGTACATATGTATATATATATACATATTTATATACACATATATATACTTCCTTTATCATTTGTTATATTACGATCTTTCGAAACTAATATGTTACATTATATGTAATTGTAAATATATATATATATATATATATATATATATATATATTTACATACGTATCCATATATATATATATATATATCTTTATATTTCGGTATAACTTGATACCGATCTTTTTTTTTTTGCAAAGTAATTGATACCTATAATGCGTATGAGAAGTTTAACTACCTACTAAGGATTAAATAAAGCGCTAAACCAAAAATTGTAATTTCCTTTGTACACGCAAACAAGAGACGTTTGGGAAGACTTTTCAATTTAGTTATAAATGAATAAGGCTGGGCAGTGGGTGGCCCATTTCAAATTTGGCGGCCATGAAGGTCTTTTCCACATGGCGCATCCAAATTCAAACAATTAGGTGTTGAAAAATTCGCCTCCCACAGTCTACCGGCCACCTACAACATTGGACGTGTCATTAGCACATGGATACGCGGTTTTTGCCTCCCTGGCCGCGTGGAAGACTGTTTTTTTTTTTCCTTTTTAGTCCCTGTGCGCGTGGATAAGGGTGTGGGGAGTAACAGATGAAGGCACAGGTCGGTAGAACAGAGGAGAAGTTGGTGCGTACGCCCAGGCCGCGTGGGTACAGGCGAGGAGGTGAATGAAAGGATCTGGGTGTGTGTACAGTCCAGAAGGGATGGCGCACCAGCAGCAGGTCGTCTAACTATGTTGTTTTCTGTACAGTATCAAGTCCCCCCATCATTTTCGGGCCCTGCCTCCCAGAGATCTTTATCAAATTAATTGTGGGAAGTAGGCATCACAGCCGTAAAACATTTGCTGATGGTGATAAGGCTATAACACAGAAATCTAAAATACTGCAGTTACATTCATCGTTCTACTTCTTCTCTCTCTCTTTTTTTTCTACTAATATGGAACTAGTATTCACGAATATAGTTTGCTTACATACAATAATCAGTTACTCTCCTTCAGCTGAATATAGCAATATTCTGCCATACTTGTTTGGGACGTAGATAATGATGAAGGAGCTAGACGGTTTTGGGGTGTATGTTGTTACAGCCTAATGACATGATGAAGGCAGAGAAGTTCTCTGATTGATACGATGCAAGGGACAGAGGAGAAAGTCACCCGGTGGGAACAAACGCGTAGAATTTTTATTGAGATTCCGAGCATAAACAGTATGACTCGAGGAAGGGGCCTCGCAGCGGTGATTCTGGTTCGTACCAGAATATACAGAGGCGCCATTTGCTTGGTTATTAAAACCACAGAGACTACGTAGGTTCAAGTGTATGTTTCATTGTCATTATTAAATGAATGAAGTTTATTTGCATATATGACAGTGATAGTATGTTGAGATATATGTATATAACAAAATGACAATTAAAGGTACTTTTAATATCTTTATAAGTTATTATCAATACATTCATTAGTTGTAGTATTACTTAAATAGGAATGGTATTTAACTATAGTACCCTTGTTAGATATTAAGGAGTGTTGAACACCAATCTGGATAAGTCTAGGTTATTACCATTAAGATCTATTCTAACTAACTTCCATGGACATCACATGGATTTCTAAGCAAGTTAATTTCATTTCCTTTTTTTTTTTTATTTGCAATGGATTTACCATAAATTCATGGATGAATAAAACATAAAGGAACTAGAGCTGGAAATACTTCTTTAGCATCATAAAAAGTCATTTTAAACTTAAGACCTTTCATCAACTACACAAGAGAAGATGATGCACTATTCTTTTCAATCTTTACAACACATTACTTTCAAGTACCCAAACAAAATCTTAATATATTTCCTTTTGAAATTTCTACACAATATTCACCAGAAATCAACAACATTTCCAACAAATTTTGAGTGAGAAAAAAAAAACTAACATTTCAATACAACTTTCCTCCAATATTTCGTTACAACACCTTTTACTTCATGTGGGACATATTTACAATCATGTAAACACTTTTCAAGTAAAATTGCATTCAATCATGTGTATTCCTTTGCCTCCACAATATCCTAATCTACTCTTTTGCCTCCCTCATGTGTATTCCCATAGACCTCTCCTATACTACACAAAAAGCGTTCAATCCATCTTTCACAATATACCAAAGTAGACATGCATTTCTTACAATTTTAGCATAGAAGCAACAATATTATGAAAGCAAAAACAAAGGAGAGAAATCCCCTACCTCTCCATTGGAGAAGCCTAAACCAAGAAACTTGTCCAAGCTCCTTCCCAAATCAACCCAAGCATGCAAGTCCAAGCACTCTCTTTTTCCCTTTCTCCCAATTCTTCTCTCTCAAAAATAACAAAGGAGAAACTCTTCAACAACACAAAAAACAAAGCTCCAACCCCCTCAACAAGAGAGGAAGTTTCAATAAATAGACCAAGGAAAGGGTGAGGGTGATGTGGCTCCAAGTAGGATGCCACGTCACACATCCTCAAACCTCCTCCCAAGGTCAACACAAATCCCAAAACACCATAAATGGGTGGTTGGGTTGAATGACAACCCTCTTCCACATTCAACCCTTTCCCATGTGCCTTAAGGCACAATTAAATGCAAAATGAGGAAAATGCACTCCAAAGTCATATTTCCCTTCCCAAAACAATAAATAGCCCCCTTTTTGGATTCCCAACCCATAGATATGGTTGGTAAGGGGTTTTAGGAAGTGTGGGACAAGTTTAACTTGTCCCACAAGTCCCCTAAAATTGCCCTAAATCTCAAATTCGAGATTCTAAGAGCATGGAGTGGTCAACACTCAAAACCAAGCATTCAATGCAAGAGGACACACAAGACTCAAGGAGCCAACAATCAAATTTATTACACCCACTTGACTTTCCCCAAGGCTTAAAACTAAAACAAGATATTACATTAATCCAAACACACTTAACAAAAGTAATTTAACAAAAGGACTTCACAAAATAATTCACCTACTAAATCAAGTAAAAACAAGTAAATAACATTCTTACCCCCTTGGTCACATAGAACATTACCCCCTCAAGAAAATTTTCTCAACACATACAAGAACAAGCTAACACAATACAGTTTACAAGTTGCCTTGACGACCAATGTTGTAACCACCCGACATTCTGTTGTGTTTGGTCCCCAATCCCCCTCATGGTTGTGATCATGTTGTGTTTCCTGCAAAAATGCAAAATACCCTCTTCGGCCTTGCGGCCATGTCAAAATATCCAAAATAATCATATGCATGAAATTTATTAACATCTATACGTAATTCAAGCAATCATTATTTCTAGGTCTAATTCACAATTTAATCATGCATTTCATCATTTTCCAAAATCATAGTAATGTAAATTCAACAACTACATTCTACTCATCAGGGTGAAGAATTCCAATGTTAGAACACATGCAATATATCTATATAAAAATAATATCAGTATCCAATAGTTTGTCCATGAGTCAGTGTAGATCATACTAAAAACAAAATCCAATCGTAATCCAAATGCATCTAATCACAAAACATCATGCTAATCAACATAAGTATAAGCCATGTCCATATCTAAAGTCTGCATAACTCAAAATGATAATCACTAAGCGTCGTAGGGAAGTGGGCATTACACACCGCATGACCCTAAATCACGACATGAATAATTACATATTACACACATCATACATATGATGAACATAGTACATCACAACATAACATCCATTGCTACATAACAAGGTGGTACACACATTTCTTCAAAACATGGTAAAAACATCATGATACAACTAATTTCTTTTAACATCAATCTAGTCATACAACACATTGATACACCTACATGTCACAATATGTCACAATGCTCCAACACTATGTCATCCACATTATAATTATTTTAACACATCATAAGCAGTAATTCACACGTGAACTCTTCATAGAATCCACAAGAAGGAGACAGAATACTCCCATCCCCAGCACATCAACATGATGACAAACACACACTAAGTGACATACACATCATGTGCGTTCACAATATCACAATTACAACATCAATTACATCACGCTTGTACCACATTACTCTTCCAATATAAACCACCATCATGCAATAGCATCATCTCCATGTAACACTATCATGTACACCATCATCATCATGTAATACCATCATAACTCCAATCTGGCCCATAGGTTTGAGAGCATGAACCTACGCTTTGATACCAAGTGTAACACCCACTTAAATGGGCACACAAGACTACATAGGGAAACACAGGATAATTTTTTTTGACTTGATTGACACGAAACATGACACAACATGCCATCACCAAGGATATAACTAACTCTGTGAACGGCTTGATGCAAGGACGACCACAAAGGCAGCACGGAAACGTTCACACCCATCAAGGACAATTTAATTTTCTTTTATACATGACAACATAGAAGTCCAACCACAGAACACACTTACAGTTAGGGCCAACCACAATGAGATATTCTTGAGGGTTATTTATTTTAATAAGACATCTTGCAATTCTTAGCTTACGTTTCAAGGAGACTCAAGATATGATTCATACAATTCATCTTACCAAGCTAAGTTTATTCTTTTTACTCTGAGTAATCATCTTTAAATCTTCTCTATTATGACATTTATTTGTTTAATTCAATTATTTAATAAAGGAGGTAAATTAATTCCACAAGGCCATCTATCCACACTTACGCTACTAAAACTCGCTCATACCCTTATTACAATATGGATTCGCTCTCAACATACTTAAGAGAAAAATTACCAAGCACCTTGGAAAAAGGTTAGAGGGAGAAGGTTGAGTTGAAATCATCTTTAAGACCTCATTTGTTATTACCAAGATTTAATTGAAACTTGAGAACTTAACCATAATTATTAAACATTTTACATAGGCTTTACTAAATGAGTCTTATAAAATAAAACAATTTACCTTCCAATGGCTGAGAGATAGATTGTGTAGTTACCAAATTGTTTTCTCTTGCTTATTAAATCTTATTATCTTCCAGATCTAACCATAGATTTCCCTTAAGTTCGTTTAAGAATTTCACCCTGAAAGGGATAGTGTTCATTAGTGTAGCTAGGGATATCAAGTTATATAATGTTACTTAACAAAGGATAGTTTCATCTTTGATCACTTATGGAATTACATGCTCTCAAGTTGGTCACCTCTACACTAATTTATTTGCAATATAAATTTTAGTTTAAATTCTATAAGTATTAAACAACCCATTTTATATTACTTATGACAGACTATTACTAAGTCTTAGAAAGATTTAACTCAACCTTTAACCGCAGGGGGTAAATTTTAACAATGCTCATTTACGAAAACAAAACAAGGTTACATCAACTCTTAGAATACTGATAATCCATTAAGGTCACTCAACAAGCGGTAAACCAATTTTCTTATAATTTCAATGATAGTCAACGATCCAAGGTTTCCAAAGTTAAGATGACAAAGTCCACAATACAATATACTAAGACATTGACCCTCTTCTGAAAATTTCCACTAGACGTTACAATTTCTATCTTATAGGGTTATTGTTTTACATTATTGTCAAGTTGGTATATACGTCTTTGTTAATATGATTAATAATTATTTTAAGTGGTAATAATAATAATAATAATAATAATAATAATAATAATAATAATAAAATAATAATAATATTAACAATATTATTATTTTAATTATTGATCGACGATAACTCATTATTTTTAGTGTCGATTGTTATCAACTGTATCATTAATTATCGTTAAATGATTTTATTGTTTGGTTGGTCACTTTGCAGAATGAACCCCGTTCCGCGCTGAGGAAGGGATTACCCGTTTTGGTGCCATGGTCGTTCCTTGCCTTGTGTTTGCTTTTGAATGCCAACCTCTAGTTTTCTGCGCTTGGTCGCTTAGGCCTGTTCGCATTAATGGAGAGTTCGATTCTTACTTCCTCTAGCTTGCTCGTGTGTACGTGATTAAATTTTCTCGGGTTGAATAGTAATCATACAAAAATTCGTATACCTTTTTATCTTATGAGAAATGTTCAGGTAATCTTGTAAGTCCTTTTGCATTTGTATTATTATATCTTCTTTCATATGCTTTGTGAGCTTACCTTAGTTAATAGAGATTTTGTTATCCCGTATCTTTGCTGAAGGAGGGGCTCATGGGGGTGCCAGGTCGTGGTGAGGACTGCCTAGTTTTTAAATCTTTTAAACTACTTTCACCTACCCTCCACTGCCACCTTGGCCGACCAGGTCCATTCGCATGTCTTGTTGCAAGTAGATGGCATTAGTCTCCTCCCAACCACCAACCTGCAGATCGTAATGGCCATTATGTTTCTACCTTGCATGAGGGAGATGGGAGTTGGTGGAGTCCTATTTTTATTCACCTTGATCTCATTTTGATTCTTTTATTCAATGTGTATGGGCGCAGTAATGGGTTTGATACGGTGGCTAGATGAAGCTACAAGCTAGTGAAGCAGGCATGTTACCTCCACTTTCATTGGGTGCTGCAACCTTTGTTCTTGTCGGGGATCCACAGCAACGGCCTGCAACAGTAATTAGCCAGGCAACAGGCATGTTGTAGTATAGTAGAAGCCTTTTTTAAGCGCTTCCAACAAGCAGGTTGTCCAACTATGTTGTTATCTGTTTAGTATCGAATGCATCCTCAAATTCGGGATTCTCCTTCAAGATATTTTTATCAAAATCGATATTGTGACAGTGAGAGTGTTACCAGTAGACCTGATGAAATTTATTACAAAGATTCTCTATTGAGGCCTTACTTGTTTTACGATGTAACTCATGGAAGAGAATCTCATAGGCGTGGACATGTCTCATATCAGAATATTCATGAAGCACAATTTGCTTTGCAATTATGAACTTGCTGGAAAAAAGTGGCAAACTATTTAGCTTCGACTCTTGTTGGTTTTTTTTGGAAATCCTCCTCTTCTTACCCTGCGCGCGTGGATGGATGTCCGCACCTGTTCCAGTCTACCATTTTGATCTGGTTGCGTGGGCAGAGAGGCCATCGAAATCATTTCTGTCAAGGCGTTTTTCATCATAGTTCCTCCTTGGGCGATGGATGCCTCTTCTTCTCCCACGTTTCCAGCTTCCACTGGCTTCCTCTACAGTCAGGCATGTTTTGTTGGGTGTGGGATTTCGGGAGGGCGTCTAAGCAATGGAAGAGTCAGGAGGGGCGATGTTGAATCAGGAGGAACAGGCATGAGCCGTTTTCCCCCTTTTCCACCTATTTCTTTATATTGATTTCATGATTATTGCTTATTCTCCTTGTAAATGGCTGCTATGATTGTTTTTGAGATAAGCTCTGCGTGAGAAAATATCATTTGAAATGCTGTGTGGATTTTGCACGCCTTCCCCGCTAAGATTGTATTTTCTTGCTTTTGCCAAAACGGGTAATCCCTTCCTCAGCACGGAACGGGGTTCATTCTGCAAAGTGACCAACCAAACAATAAAATCGTTTAATGATAATTAATAATACAGTTGATAACAATCGACACTAAAAATAATGAGTTATCGTCGATCAATAATTAAAATAATAATATTGTTAATATTATTATTATTTAATTATTATTATTATTATTATTATTATTATTACCACTTAAAATAATTATTAATCATATTAACAAAGACGTATATACCAACTTGACAATAATGTAAAACAATAACCCTATAAGATAGAAATTGTAACGTCTAGTGGAAATTTTTAGAAGAGGGTCAATGTCTTAGTATATTGTATTATGGACTTTGTCATCTTAACTTTGGAAACCTTGGATCGTTGACTATCATTGAAATTATAAGAAAATTGGTTTACCGCTTATTGAGACCTTAATGGATTATCAGTATTCTAAGAGTTGATGTAACCTTGCTTTTTTTTCGTAAATGAGCATTGTTAAAATTTACCCCCTGCAGTTAAAGGTTGAGTTAAATGTTTCTAAGACTTAGTAATAGTCTGTCATAAGTAATATAAAATGGGTTGTTTAATACTTATAGAAGTTAAACTAAAATTTATATTGCAAATAAATTAGTGTAGAGGTGACCAACTTGAGAGCATGTAATTCCATAAGTGATCAAAGATGAAACTATCCTTTGTTAAGTAACATTATATAACTTGATATCCCTAGCTACACTAATGAATACTATCCCTTTCATGGTGAAATTCTTAAACGAACTTAAGGGAAATCTATGGTTAGATCTGGAAGATAATAAGATTTAATAAGCAGGAGAAAACAATTTGGTAACCACACAATCTATCTCTCAGCCATTGGAAGGTAAATTGTTTTATTTTATAAGACTCATTTAGTAAAGCCTAAGTAAAATGTTTAATAATTATGGTTAAGTTCTCAAGTTTCAATTAAATCTTGGTAATAACAAATGAGGTCTTAAAAATGATTTCAACTCAACCTTCTCCCTCTAACATTTTTCCAAGGTGCTTGGTAAATTTTCTCTTAAGTATGTTGAAAGCGAATCCATATTGTAATAAGGGTATGAGCGAGTTTTAGTAGCGTAAGTGTGGATAGATGGCCTTGTAGAATTAATTTACCTCCTTTATTAAATAATTGAATTAAACAAATAAATGTCATAATAGAGAAGATTTAAAGATGATTACTCAGTGTAAAAAGAATAAACTTAGCTTGGTAAGATGAATTGTATGAATCATATCTTGAGTCTCCTTGAAACGTAAGCTAAGAATTGCAAGATGTCTTATTAAAATAAATAACCCTCAAGAATATCTCATTGTGGTTGGCCCTAACTGTAATTGTGTTCTGTGGTTGGACTTCTATGTTGTCATGTCTAAAAGAAAAGTAAATTGTCCTTGATGGGTGTGAATGTTTCCGTGCTGCCTTTGTGGTCGTCCTTGCATCAAGTCGTTCACAGAGTTAGTTGTATCCTTGGTGATGGCATGTTGTGTCGTGTTTCATGTCAATCAAGTCAAAAAAAAATTATCATGTGTTTCCCTATGTAGTCTTGTGTGCCCATTTAAGTGGGCGTTACATTCGACGCGTTGAAAAACACAATGTGTTTTTTAGCACTTTGAAAAATGTAATTCGGTTATGGAAAAGGTGCAAAAAATGATGCATTTCCTCCTAATTGTAACGATGTAAAACAAAGAAAGTAATTATTAGGTGGAGAATTGTTGAATTTTTCTAAAATGCTGAAAAACAAAGTTTGTTTTTCGACACGACGTTGAAAAACACACAGTGTATTTCAGCACTTTGAAAAATGTAATTTAGCTTATAACAAGGTACAACCCACAATTATTTTCCTCTTTGTTGTAATGATGCAATCCACATCAAATAATTATTAGGTGGAGAAGGGTTGAATTTTTTCAAAGTGCTAAAAAATAGAGTGTGTTTTTCGACATGTTGAAAAACACACTATGTTTTTCAACACTTTGAAAAACGCAATTCGGTTTAGAACAAGGTGCAAACCACGATGAAATTACTCCTTGTTGTAATGATGCAATCCAAATCAAATAATTATCAAGTGGAGAAGGTTTGAATTTTTTCAAAGTGCTAAAAATAAAGTGTGTTTTTTGACATGTTGAAAAACACACTGTGTTTTTCAACAATATGAAAAATGTAATTCAGTTCTGCAAAAGGTGCAAATCATGATTAATTTCCTCCTTTTTGTAATGATGTAATCCACATCAACTAATTATCAAGTGGAGAAGGGTTGAATTATTTTAAAGTGCTGAAAAACAAAGTTTGTTTTTCGATATGTTGTAAAACACACTATGTTTTTCAACACTTTTAAAAACACAATTCGGTTTATAACAAGGTGCAACCCATGATGGTTTTCCTCCTTGTTTTAATGATGAAATCCACATAAACTAATTATCATGTGGAGAAGAGTTGAATTTTTTCAAAGTGTTGAAAAAAAGATTATGTTTTTTGACACATTGAAAAACACACTGTATTTTTTAGAACTTTGAAAAACGTAATTCAGTTCTAGAAAAAGTGTAAAACACAATGCATTTTCTCCTTGTTATAATGATGTAAATAAAATTAAGTAATTATCAGGTGGAGAAGGGTTGAATTATTTTAAAGTGCCTTAAAAGAGAGTTTGTTTTTTGACACGTTGAAAAACACAATGTGTTTTTCAGCACTTTGAAAAATGCAATTCGGTTTATAACAAGGTGTAACCCATGAATATTTTTCTCCTTATTGTAACAATATAATCCAAATCAAGTAATTATTAGGTGGAGAAGAGTTGATTATTTTCAAAGTGCTAAAAACAGATTTTATTTTTTGATACGTTGAAAAACACACTTTGTTTTTCAGCAATATGAAAAACGCAATTCGGTTCTGAATAAGGTGAAAACCATGATGCATTTCCTCATTGTCATAATGATGAAATCTACATAAATTAATTATCAGGTGGATAAGGGTTGAATTTTTTCATAGTGATAAAAAAGACTGTATTTTTTGACACGTTGAAAACACACTGTGTTTTTCAACAATATGAAAAATGTAATTCGGTTCTGAAAAAGGTGAAAACCATGATGATTTCCATCCTTATTATAATTATGGAATCCACATCAACTAATTATTAGGTGGAGAAGGGTTTATTTTTTTAAAGTGCTGAAAATAGAGTTTATTTCTCAATAGGTTGAAAAACACACTATGTTTTTTAGCACTTTGAAAAATGCAATTCGGTTTATAACAAGGTGCAACCCACAATGGTTTTCTTCCTTTTTTTAATCATGCAATCCAAATCAACTAATTATTAGGTAGACAGGGGTTGAATTTTTTCAAAGTGTTGAAAAATGGAGTGTGTTTTTCGATACGTTGATAAACACACTATGTTTTTCAACACTTTAAAAAATGCAATTTGGTTTTGGAAAATGTGAAAACCATGATGAATTTCCTCAATTTTTTAATGATGTAAAGAAAATTAGTAATTATTAGGTGGAGAAGAATTGAAGTTTTTTCAAAGTGCTAAAAAACATAATTTATTTTTCGACACGTTGAAAAACACACTTTTTTTTCAGCACTTCGAAAAGCACAATTCAGTTTATAAAAAGGTGTAACCGACGATGATTTTCCTCCTTGTTGTAATGATGCAATACACATCAAGTAATTATTAGGTGGAGAAGAGTTGATTATATTCAAAGTGCTAAAAAAAGAGTTTACTTTTCGACTCGTTGAAAAACACACTGTTTTTTTCAGTAATATGAAAAACTCAATTCATTAAACCAAGGTGAAAACCATGATGTATTTCCTTCTTTTTGTAATGATGAAATTCATATCAACTAATTATCAGGTGGAGAAGGTTTGATTTTTTTCAAAGTGCTGAAAAACAGAGTTTGTTTTTTGACACATTGAAAAACACACTGTGTTTTTCAGCACTTTGAAAAACGTAATTTGTTTTATAAAAAATTGAAACCCACAATGGTTTTCCTCTTTGTTGTGAGGATGTAATCCACATCAAGTAATTATCCGGTGGAGAAGAGTTTATTTTTTTCAAAGTGCTGAAAAATAGTTTATTTTTCGACATGTTGAAAAACACACTATGTTTTTTAGCAATATGAAAAACGCAAATTGGTTTTACAAAAGGTGCAAATCATTATGCATTTCCTCCTTATTATAATGATGAATTCCACATAACCTAATTATTAGGTGGAGAATAATTTATTATTTTCAAAGTGCTAAAAAAAATGTTTATTTTTCGACACATTGAAAAACACAATGTGTTTTTCAACAATATGAAAAATGTAATCTAGTTTAATCCAAGGTGCAAACCACTGATGGTTTTCCTCCTTAGTGGTGAATATACATAATCCACATGAACTAATTATCAGGTGGAGAAAGGTGATTTTTTTGGTGCGGGTCAGTGATCTGTTCACCTAAAAATTACAATTTTTTTTAGGGTTCAACTTCACCTACCCTTGAAAATATCCCCTATATAATCTTAGATTATTCACCAGGTAGAACACTACTAGCTCAATCATATGACCAAAAACTGAACTTATAGGGTAGGTTATTGATGCACGTACAAAGATTTTTGATGCATGGCAGGAAGTTGTTGATGTATGACAAGAGGTTATTGACGTGCGATAATCCTTTTTTGTTGATGTACAATGGGAGGGCGGACGCTGCACATGCATGAAAAAAGGTTGTTGATGAGCAACATGAGGTTATTAATGCATGAAAATCCTATGTCATTGACGTACAACATGAGGGAAGAGTCTACATACGCACGAAAAAAGATTTGATGTCATGCGATAACAAGGTTGTTGTCATGTTACTGTCTCACGACAACAACCTTGTTATCGCATAAAAAAAATCTCTTTTCGTGCGTTTGCATCCTTTCTATCACATGACTTGAAAATGAAAGCTTCTTTTAGGTAAAAAATTTACACACAAGCCCCAAAAAAATATCCCTTTCGGCGAAAGCGGTTCCGGGGATATTCGTCAGGGATTTTCCAACTCCGATTTCCCATTGGCATCTTAAAATGATACCTGCAAACCATGATACATTTCCTCCTTGTTGTAATGATGCAATCCACATCAACTAATTATTAGGTGGAGAAGGGTTGAATTTTTTCAAAGTACTGAAAAATAGAGTTTGTTTTTCGACACGTTGAAAAACACATTGTGTTTTTCAACACTTTGAAAAATGCAATTTGGTTTATAACAAGGTATAACCCATGATGGTTTTTCTCCTTGTTGTATGGATGCAATCCACATCAAATAATTATCAGGTGGAGAAGAGTTGATTTTTTTCAAAGTGCTGAAAAACAGAGTGTGTTTTTCTGCAATATGAAAAATGTAATTCGGTTATGCAAAAGTTTCAAACCACAATGCATTTCCTCCTTGTTGTAATGATGCAATCCACATCAAGTAATTATTAGGTGGAGAAGAGTTTATTATTTTCAAAGTGCTGAAAAAAAGAGTGTCTTTTTTGACACATTGAAAAACACACTATGTTTTTCAGCAATATGAAAAACGCAATTCAATTTATAACAAGGTTCAAACCATGATGAATTTCCTCCTTGTTGTAATGATGCAATCCATATCAAGTAATTATCAGGTGGAGAGGGGTTGATTTTTTAAAAATAAAGTGCTTAAAAATACACTATGTTTTTCAACACATCGAAAAACTCAACGCCATTTTCCATGAGGTGCAAAGCACGATTCTTTTCCTCCTTGTTGTGATGATATCATTTGTAGATATAACAGGTATCATTAAATTATAATCAATAGTTTTTATATGAATGTTAACACTTCTAAAATAACAAAAGTTCCACTCCTTTTTATTTAAACCCATGTGCGGAGCCCATATTACATTGGATACAATGTGATAAAATCATAATATTAGACAAACCATTTATAAATTAACACCAATTTATAGTAACCGTAGCAAATACTGGGGTTTTCTTAAATTTTACTTGCTTACAAATCATTCTTGAGTAAGAGCTGAATAATATTTTTTCTCGTACCGCAGATGTGGATGCGAATAATACCTAAATGATGAGCATTTTTTAATATTAGAACTACAGATATGCATAAAATATCTTATAAGACTGGATGATAATAATGAATTACATTGAAATAACCAATATTATTCTTGCAAACTTCTCCTTGAAAACCAAAACATTTTTTTGAAACGGAAAATCCTTCGCATCAAATATGTATAACACTGCAAAAAAACTATGAGAAGATGAGAAGTTAGACTTGAAGCAATGCAAAAAAATTTGTAGTCTTAATGAATGGTAACACACATTTAAACTAAGATCAAACCATTCATCAATATATGCACAAGTTGAAAGAAAATTACATGACGATGTCAAACCTGCAGACATTTAACAAGTCCATCAATAGTCTTTATGTAGTATGAAAATTACATGCTTCAATGAGTACTTGAATTCTCTATAATATGTAGATTAACTAGAAGTAACATTCACAATACTCACACATTCTAAATCTTATTGCAATTTAAATCTTGCTATCTGATTTTCACACCTTCTAATATTTTATTATGTTTTTATTGTTTAATTATTATTTACTCTTACAAAAACTAAAATATACATTTAACCAACATATTTTGATGTCAAAGGTCGCATGGACAGTGTCATTTTATTACAAAGACATATTTTCATTTATTAGTTGCATCTTCGGTGGGAGTGACTGGTACTTTTTTCTCAGTTGACGTCTTTGTCCTGGATGTACATATTCTTCCATACTTCCTTGTGACCTTCATGTATTTTAACAATGGAATTAAAGCTTGCTACGTGATTTTCAAACACTTTTTTGTTCAATTCACCCGTTGTCTCCCAATTCTTAATTTCTAATTCCAACTCTTGAACCTCAAGCTCCAACTCCATCTTCCTCAAGGAAGCATCTCCTAATTGGTCCAATAATTCCTTTTTTTTTTTTACAATTTTAAATATTGCAATGTAAGTCTTTCACGCTCAGTTTTATAAAACTTTGCCTTATTCATTGCAAGTTTCATTTCTAATTCCATACAGAATGACAGGGAAGACTCATCTTCTTGTTTGGCTCTGACATCTTTGTTTGTAGGGCTCTCTGCATTCTTTCCGAACACATAAGTACTGACACTATCGAATGTTTCATAATCTTTCGGTTCCTGCACTAGTGAGGCCTTTCACTTTCCAACCTTCTTTTGTTTTACCATCTAATTAAACCTGTATTTAAACAACCGATTAATATCTTTTAAAATTCAAACATAATTATTAATATATGTTACTATTCAATCATAATTATGAAATATATATTCAAAAGTTTAGTAAGCACATCAAACCCAAGTAGGGATACAAGGAAGAAGAATGCAACTATGTAACCATTAACCACAAACCGTAATCCATAATACACAAGATTTGAAAGAAAAATTGTGAATTATCTACAATAAATTATTGAACACGTCAAACCCAAGTAGGCATACACGGAAGAAGAACACAACTATGTAACCATATACCATATACCGTAATCCAAAATCCATAGTCCCCTTAATACATTAACAAAATACACAGTGAAAATATCATCATTTATACAATAAATGGAATGTCACATAACAAGAATAAAAACCATCTAAAGTGCTATAAACAAAACCACAAACCATATTCAATTTATCAAGAATGCAATACTAAATCGTAAATGTCAAACACATTAAAGTAACAACATCATCACACTTATATACACTTGTCTTCTAATCATGCTTATATCACTCTTCATTATTCATCATACATCACATACCAGATGTAACAATCCATATACATGATTTAAATACTAATTAATGTTCACATCATATCATCATTTGAAAAAAACCATATTAGAGTCAAATCACATACATCTAATAATCATAATATAACCACATACATATATCAATCTACAAAGGCTATAATCATTAATATGTGTTTAACAAGTATGTTTTCATCTCAAAGGCTGCATGACTGGTATATTCATTTGTTAGCTTTGTCTTCGGTGGGAGTTCCTGGTAATTTTTCCTCAATTGTCACCTTGGCCTACATGTACATCTTATTCCATACTTCCTTCTGATCTTTGTGTATTTTAAGAACGGTATTAAAGTTTACTAGTTGATTTGCAAACACTTTTTGTTTTCCACTTCATGCATTGTCTCCCAATTCTTACTTACCAATTCTAAATCCTGAACCTCAAGCTCTAACTCCATCTGCCTTGAGGAAATTTCTCCTATTTCATCCAATAATTCTTTTTTTTTTGTAAAATATAAATTTTCCAATGCAAGGCTTTCACACTCGTTTTGATACATCTTTTCTTTTTTTGTTAAGAGTTTGATTTCTAATTCCATACGGAGTGATGAGGAAGACTCATCTTCTTGTCTAATACCGACATCTTTATTTGTAGGGCTCTTTGCAGTCTTTCCAAATGCATAAGTGTCACTATCGAATGTTTCATAATCTTTTAGTTCCTACACCGGTGAAGCCGTATGATTTCCAACCTTTTTTGTATTTCCATCTAATTAAACATGTATTTAAACAACCGATTATTATTTATTACCATTCAAAAATAATTACAAAGAAAATAATGCACTTAACTTATACTTAACAGAATATTATCATGGATGAAATATATACAAAAGTTTAATAAGCCCATCAAACCCAAGTAGGCATATATGGAAGAAGAACACAACTATGTAACCATAAAAAAAAAACCGTAATCCATAATACATAAGATTTGAAAGCAAAATTGTGAATTATCTACAATAAATTACTGAACACGTCAAACCCAAGTAGGCATACAAGGAAGAAGAACACAACTATGTAACCACATACCATAAACTATAATCCACAATCCATAGTCACATTAATACATTAACCAGATACACAGTGACAACATCATCATTTATACAATAAATGGAATGTCACATAACAAGAATAAAAACCATCTAATGCACTATAAACAAAATGTAAATGGATAACTCTATGTAACCCATAACCACAAACCATATTCAATATATCAATAATGCAATACTAAATCATAAACCTCAAACACATTAAAGTAACATCATCATCATATACACATATATAGTAATTTGAATCCTCATAAGAAATGTTATACGATAAATGTTTTCATCTCCTTTGCTGCCTATTGTTAGCAAAAAACAATATTGCATCATAATATCTAATATGTTTCTTCTCATCTCTATGAAAAAATTAGGTGTGATGCCAAGAATGGGTGGGGCATATGATGTCTTTATCTGAGTATGGCACATTGTCTCAACCTGTACCTCATCATCCTGAAAGCCAACCATATAGTAAATAAGTCAACGTATATGAATCTCTCAGTTAAACACATAATTAAATTAAATCATCCATTACATCTACTTGCCTCTTCACGAGGAGTGTCAAGTCGGATATCTTTGAGATCCCATATAGAAAACCTTTTGATACACTTTGTCAAAGTGCTTGCAAATGTATTAGGGTAGGGAAATGGAGTAGTGGAACAATGGCCTCAGAAATAATGAATTTGACAGTAAATTGGGGGAGTGTGATGTCATGACACTTTGCATGAGGGATACTATCAAAACCACTCCTCTCGCGACAAATAGATCATCTGACATTAACTTGACTTCAACCCCGTCAAGAAAAATCTTGGAATAACAAAAATCTCAATTACATTAATAAATTTATCTTAATTTCACCAAAAAAGAATACAAAAAATCAAATGAGAACATTCAATAACTTACCATTCCAGCTCCACCCTCTCTCATAATGTCAGCAACGTCCTTTGTGCCCCTCTCCTCATGCATCCCCTCATCACCCTCTCTCTCCTCGACTGGAAAAGAATTTGCAACTCCAGAAATATTCATCTCCACCTCTATGACCTCTCGTGAAGCTATCTCGCCAATAAGATCGAGACCACATGCTGATTGTGAAGGGGTGTCTTATCACAAATGTCCACCTACAACAATCGAGTCATCAAGACAATTTAAATATCAACAACATAAGGCAACATACAATTTTCAAGTGTGTGTTAAGTGGTTTTTACCTTTCTCCATTTCGCACTACGAATCGAGTCTCTCTGCTGGCGTAGGAGCTGACACAAGGGAATGTCATAATCCTACGCACACCTACAATTAGTATATACAAAAATAAACAAAAACTATATTCTATATAGCAACGAAAGACCAATAATTACTTACGTTATCATTCATAGGGGGTAAACATTTCCGCTACTTGTTCCACCCTCTTCTCTATCTTCATGTTCATGACATAATATTAAGTTTTTGATTTCTAACCAAACATAATATATAATATATTATACTAATCTTAAATTTACCTCTGTTTCAATATTTGAGTTAATTTTTCCTCTCGCTCTCAACCAATTCTCCTCTCTCACCTTTCACATCTCCTTTGAATTGTAGGTGTGCATTGCAACATCCACCTCCCTCTTTCCTTCTTAGTTCAACTCCTCGAATTGAGTTTTGAATTATTTTTTACAAACTCGATCAATAACCCTCCTGTGCTGCAGGTAGAATCACTACCTCATGACATATTTCACATCCCCCTCTCTCTTTTGCACGTATGCCCTTCTCCTATCTTAAGTGATAGGTGGTCATTTTCCCATATGCTTATAACTACGCTTATGGGGTTACATGAAGGGAAGATTGTGTGCTACCTAGAGATGTCAATTAAGTCTATGCAACTCCAAAAACCTAACATCCCCATTAATAACACATGATCCATGCTAGGAAAAATAATGAATACGACCATTAACATGTTCGGTTTTGTACTCTATGGGTGGCTCACAGATATCTGAGTGAATGGGCTTCAGAAGGACCATCTAACGTAGCACCATCAACTATTGGAGGAGCATCTCCTTTTTCATCCTCTATGACGCTTGTGAAATGCATACATGCCATGTGATGTGAAGGTGCTTGTATCTAGGGAGTACAAGTACATAACTATTAGCCCAACATAAAATATTAAGTATTTTGTAAAAAGAAGTAATGTTCACATATTCGAATATTACCATCATGGAATGTGAAGAAACCTATGTGAAAAGACATAAATTTCATATTTGTTATCCCAACAAATGACATTAGGTACATTGCTACGACAAACAATTAATGTTCACAAAGTTATATATTACCGTCTCATTATTTATGTCTTCCACAAAAACATAAGAATAGATTGTGAACATGGATCAACCCATGTCATCGAGCTTTTGCATGTTTCATTCATGTGCATTTTCATAACAATCATCGAAGTGACGCATTGTAAAACAAGTTAAACTGAAAAAAATGGTGCATGAACTTATTTATTTGTATTTTTCATTCATATTGAGAAAATTGTGCACAATAAACGATTTGTGACGAAGTTAGCCACACACATTATTTTTCAAAACTGGATACTCGACTCTAGATGTTTCCGAAGTAAACATGAAATGTGAATTGCAAGTGTGTTACAAGACAAGATAGGATTAAAGCATCAAAACAATAACATTACATTTTGAAAAGAAATTTGAACATCCTAGTATAATCCCATGAAATTATATTATGTGTTTGGTTGTTCATATGATGTGTTTATAATACAAAGTGAAACGTCAACCCAAATAATGGAAGAAGTAACATTTACAAGATAAGTGCATTTCACTTTTACAAAATACATAATCACTTAGTGCACGTGACAAATGCCAGTGCAGGTATCCCCACTGCAATCACTGTCACACTCATCTGAGTTGCGATGTGTTGCTCTCCATTTTTCAAACCTCCACTCATCAAGATCTTCTAGCTGATGATCAATGTCATCCCACCAATCAAGAACATTTGTTGATAAGCTAGGCCAGTTTCCATCCAGAGGTGGATGTACGACCAATGTGATGTCGTGGTACTACCCAAGGTATTGCCACCAATCTACTACAAGGAGTTTTTCATCGATCCATCTTCCAGTGACTGTGTCTGTCCTTGTGAGCCGAGGGTCGAACAGAAAATGAATGACCATCCCCAACATGATAACCATGTCTGCCAGCTCCATATTTTTCTAGGACCATTCTCCATTTAGAATACGAAAAGTCAACCATTTAGCCCTATTTGGTCCAATATCAAAATAGGGTGGACACATTACATAATTTAACAATGTTATGCAAGCATTATGAACCTCATTAGCTTTCATCATTGCAATTCTTCTTAAGAGTGTCCATACTCAGATTTTCCAATCATCCATCTACATAATATGTATCAAAATATCCATACTATTATGAGGAACAGAACAAAACATGGTATTATGAAGATCAATGACACAGATGGACATGGTATTATGAGGAGAAATGAAATGGATCGACACAGTAATATGAGAAGCCATTAAATATGTACAAACTTATCATTTTCTAAATCCTTTTTTTCATTTCCAAGACATGTTCATAGGTTCTGGAATGTACTATTATTTATACTTCCTAGCTTCCACATCCTTCCCATATCTCTACAATCCTTCCCCTTTATCCACAATGCCCGGTTTATCAACCTACACTATATTATGTATCATCATATTATCCACAAAATATATAATATATGTGTTGGAGACAATTCACATAATATTAGTTATTCATAATCTAATAAAAAAAGTATGTCTACCATTACGCAAAAAGGAAATACAATGTGTACATATATTATATTGAAATTTCTTCCATGGATAGTGCTAGCAAAGCTATCACTTCTTGGTTTATAGTGTCCCTAGACACTTGACATACATCTAACCTACCTCTATTAACTTTTACATGCACATATGAACATTTCACAAAGCAAGATACACTCTCTAGTGCTTGAACTTGAAGAATTGAAATATTTACATTGTTACATTGGTATACACCAGTCATTTATTTCACAACAAGCATATCGTGAGAAAACACACAAATGTTCCAAACATCATGGCATATTGCTTCCTTAAGACCCAATATCAAGGCCCTATACTCAGCCTGGTGGAAGGTCATAGTGACATTTCCCATAATTTTACCTCTCTCTACTATCTTACTTCCATCAGGGTCATATCATATGAACGATGAACATGCAATATTTTTGGAGGTATTAGACACTCCATGAATTTCCAATCTCTAATTGACAACCATGTTTACCTTTACAATGGACAAACATATATCATAAGAAAACAACAACAATAAAATTATAATGAACACTTCAAATTTGACTTTTTCAATACAACCATCTGTAATTTAACATATGACAAGGCACTAAAACATTTGCTACTGAGTTCGTTCATTAATAATGATTTCTTATTGGAGATTCAATGGAGTTAGTACTCTGTCTAGGGACATACACACTAAATGAGTTAACGTCATGTGTTCATGAGCGACTTCTTTTTGGGAAACATTGTATTAAAACATTGTATTCCTTACAATACTAAAACTTCGTATTTCGTATGTTAGACTAAAGGGGGAATATATTGGAATCACATTCATGGGTTTGGTTCCATTCCACTCATTTTCTGTATAGATAACTTTATATTTCTAACATATAATTAATACAAGCACATTTTATAATAATTTTTAAAAAATATGTTTTCCTATAATTATGAGTTTATAAATGTTATGGGTAAATATTAAATTTGAATAAATCACTTAATAAATTGGATTAGCGTATTATCACTAGATTGATTTCAATCTATTTGCAATATAAATATCTATAAACATTTGATTAGGGTTAAAATGGATGTAGAACAGTAAATAACATTTGATTAGTTTTCAAAACCAAATCAATAAAGAAATATATAGTACATAGGGTTTAGATTTATCATGTTTGTAGGAGTGACAAGAAGATGATCATCCAAGATAGATTTTAGATTTATCAAGTGACAAGAAGATGATCATCCAAATCTTGTAGTACGATTTATTTTTATGAGACAGGGGAAAACTAGAAAACTTGCATTTATAAGAACCAAAAAGTGTATAATGTACACTTGACATTTCAAGCATACCTAAACCATACACTTGACATTCCAAGTAATATTGTGCACTTTAATTCAAAATATGTTATTACGAGTATAGTTTCCAGAAAAGAGGGGTCCAAAAACTCTCTCATGTTTCTAAAACTTCATTACAATCAATGATAAAATGTACTTCTTTAGTTTTCCCTTAATGGGATGCTGAAGTTTAAACCATAAGGAAACAATAAAATGTTTTGGGGTTTTCATTTTATTAGATAGACTAATATTTCTTAATATTTAAAAATTCCATCAATATCATATAGTATTGTGAATGACATTCCAATATTTTTCATATTTTATTCACTAAAAAACCATTGTAATGTATATCTAGTATGAAAATTACATGCTTCAATGAGTACTTGAATTCTCTAGAATTAACTCCTTTTCAAACAATATTGAATTTCTATATCATGTAGATTAAGTAGGGTACATGTGCATATATAGATGATTTGAACTTATATTAGAACACTATTGACACACAAATAAACAAACTCATATATGACTATCAAAAAATTTGAATAAGGTAGACCAAGGGTCACATGGATAAATTTCAAAGAGAACGGAGACTCTTTTCTCATAACCATGTAGTCTACCAAAACCTTTTGGACTTACGTTCCTTGTCAAGTGCACTGACCTAGCAAAAGTCTTAGAACTACACAAGATAATTAAATAAACAAATAAATAATTGAAGGGGGACCATATGAATACCATAAATGATTGGAAATGATAATTGCACCAATACAATCCTAAATTTGAAAAATGATCATAACCCATACTTAGTGAATTTGACATGAATATTTAAATATTTTTAGACCTTGTAAATTTTTCATTTTTAACTAGACTTCACTGATTGGATTCAAATAACCCTGAAGACATTTCATTTGAGGGGTTGTGAAGATTTTAGAAAATCATTACCATTACGCATTTGGTACCTATATAATTTTAACATAAATGAATTTTAATAATCTAAACTTGCTATAATATATATGAAATATTCCAGGCCAATTTTTCGTTTTCCTTCTTTTTTTTTACAGATTACAACATTACAATCAAAGTACCCATTAAGGTTAGAAGGTAAACCAAAACGTACGAAAGCAACTCTAACCAAGAATGGCGCCGATGATGGTGAGCATATGGTAAGAGATCTTCTACCCTAAATGCTGAATGAGAACTCAATGCCAAGTATGTGCTACCCAATCCAGTATGGAGTGAGGGGCGACCATCTGACAGAGTGTTACAGAATACTAATCTTCTACCCTAAATGCTGAATGGGAACTCAATGCCAAGTATGTGCTACCCAACCCAGTATGGAGTGAGGGGTGACCATATGACGGAGTGTTACAAAATACTATGCTTGAAAAGAAAAGTGGAAAGCTAGAAATACTCAACACCCAAAATGTGCTTGCTAACCCAGAATGGGATAGTAGCTACCATAGGGCAGAGGTCAATTAAAACAATATCAACTGCTGAAAGTAAGAAGGGCATTACAGTATGATAAGCAAGAATCTAAGTTGTTTCCAGTACTACTGCCAGCTTACAATATAAATGGTGAGATCTTGCTAATAATGTGAATCAGATTGAAGATGCAGATTTCTCCGAGCTGTTATGACAGTACTGTATTTTTTCCATATAACCAGCAGCATACAGATTTCTAGAATAGCTCAGAAATTCCTTAAAACTTATTCAAATAGCATGATACTAATTACAAATCACTACTAGCAAGAGGGCGCTCAGACTAACCCCAAAAATAGACTCAAAATGCAGGCTATATTAAATGCACGAATTCCAAGACACCATGAATGGTATGGCCCAGAACAGGGGCGATTTTGCTTTTAAAAATCAGATTGTCTTCCAAAAATTCTACAGCCTTGCATACATGGGCGCCTAGCCAAGAAGGAAGGAATGAAGCAATACCCACCATGAATTTTTTTGTCTTTTTGGATTTATGAATAAAACATCGAATCTGCTTAAGCAAAAATGCAGAAACCAGAAAACTCTAATATGCAAAATATGAACCTAATTAGACAAATGCAGATTACACAGCACTAATTCCACTGAACTCACAATCTAGACTAAAATCACCACTAGTTGTTGTCTTACAAACAAGAAGCGATGCCCGAGCTAGGAGGCCTTCATTCCTCAAAGCAAACCCAGAGCCAAACCGGTAGCATAACAGTATTGCAGTCCCAAAGATGTCGAATGATGCTCAAAGTCTTCCTTTTATAAATTCCTGTTGACTTCATGAAACCCTAAAAAACACTTCAACATCCAAACCCTAATCCTTTCTCCAAGATGGCGTCCTTTTCCTTTCAAGCTTAATATTGATATTTTAATTAAATTTGATACCTTGATCAATGCGCCCACCTTAAGCTTTCTTTGACTTTGGAAATTAATAAAATAATCTTAATGAAGGCGCCACCCTTAAGAAACCCACTTTTCAAAACAACATAAAGTCAATAGACTAGGCCAAGGGGTCAACGTTCGAATATAATATTAAAACGTGACCTTTAATTAAATATATCAACTTAACTCTTCAATCATGCCCTAAAGCCAATAATGACCAATCAACTGACCAAACTGAAGTAGGAAGTCAACCAAGTTGAACCCAACTGAAAACTGCCAAAAATAGAATTTACTAAAAATAGTAAATTCCAAAAAATACTCAGAATGCCGAAATGAACAAACCACTGCGAAGATTTCAGAAAACCCAGAAAGAATCCGCCTTTGAATCCACCAACTCTGAGCAAAGACATCCTCAAAAATAGGAAACCCTAATTTACCTTCCGACTAGCCTTCGGGTTTCTAGAAAAAAGGCCAACGGTCACTGGAAAGATCAGGTCTGAGAAGGGGACATTACAGTCCGCCCTCCCCAAGATTGCTTGTCCTCAAGCAATCACAAACCAGGATGCTGCAGAATCTCATCACTTTCCCAAGTCGCATCCTCCATCGGCAGGTTCTTCCACTTCACCAGGTATTCTCTGATAGTTTTTTTCCTCAAAGTACGCTCTTTGAAATCAAGTATCCCCTCTTGAATTAGAACCAACTGTCCCTCCTCATCCAAAGGCAGTAACTATGATGAAGCAACCACATTATGTCCAAGTGCCTTTTTGAGGCGAGATACGTGGAAAACATTATGCACTTTGCTATCAGAAGGTAGCTCTAACTCATAAGCTACTGCCCCAACTTTTATGATGACCTTGAATGGCCCATAGAAACAAGGTTTGAGCTTCTCAGCTCCACTCTTCTTGAGAGTAGACTGTCTGTAAGGCTGCAATCGGAGATAAACCATATCCCCAACCTTAAAAGAACGCTCAACACGTCTTTGATCAACATACATCTTCTGCTGATTCTGTGTAATCTGTAGATTATCCTTCAAGGATTTCATGATGTCTTGACTTTGCTGCAACAAGTCCTTGGCTTGGGGTGCTCTGCTCTCACCAAACACCAAATCAGCAAAGCTAGGTGCTTCACACCCATAAAGAGCCAAGAAAGGAGACATCTTAATCAACATATGAAAAGAATAATTGTAGCAGTACTCGCCTATATGCAGCCACTTGACCCAAGCTCTCTGCTGTTCTGAAACATAGTTTCTCAAGTAGCCTTCCAACCACTTGTTCACTACTTTCGTTTGGCCATCTGTTTGGGGATGGTAACTAGTGCTTGGAGTGAGCACAATACCACTCATTCTGAAGACTTCTTGCCAAAAAGTACTTAGGAACTTGCTGTCCCTATCACTCACAATGTTCTTTGGCAACCCATGCAGCCTAAACACCTCTCGAAAAAACAGATCTGCAACTTGGGCTGCAGAAAAAGTGCTGGTAATGGCAAAGAAATGAGCAAATTTGGTTAGCCTATCCACCACTACATAAATACAATCCTTCCCTTGGGCCTTGGGCAACCCTGTGATGAAATCCATCGAAATGATTTCCCATTTTTGATTGGGAATAGGGAGTGGTTGCAGCAAACCAGCTGGTAATGTATGCTCATTCTTATTCACTTGACAAACAGGACACTCCTGAATGTAGCGTTGTACTTCTCCTTTCAATCCTTTCCAAGAAAACCTTTCTCGGATCTGCCTATATGTCTTGAAAAAACCTTGGTGACCAGCAACTGGAATATCATGAAAAGTCAAAAGAATCTTCGTCTTAAGCTTTGAATCAGCCACCAGAAAGATTCTTCCCTTATAGTGTATCAATCCCTCAGTCACCTTGTACCTTTCATCATGAAAAGTACCCTCAATAATGCTGGTTGCAAACTGATTTTTGGCATAATCAGCAAGCAACATGTCTCTCCAATCTGCAGTAAGCTAACATAATGAGCTAAGATGAGGTCTCCTGGATAAAGCGTCAGCCACGATATTATTTTTCCCTTTGACATATTCAATGTCAAAGTTGTAAGCTTGAAGCTTACTCACCCACTTCTGTTGCCTCTCATTTAGGTCCTTCTGGTGCATGAAATGCTTGAGGCTATTGTGGTCAGTCTTAACCACAAACTTGTTCCCCACCAAGTATTGCCTGAACTTGGCTAATGCATGCATAATGGCAAGCATTTCTTTGTCATAAATTGAGTATGTTCTTTCCACACCCCTTAATTTTCGGCTCTCATACACAATAGGGTGTTTGTCTTGCATCAGGACAGCCCCAACTCCTTCACCCGATGCATCACACTACAGCTCGAATGGCTTGGAGAAATCTGGAATAGCCAGAACCGGACACGAGCTCATGATCTTCTTGAACTTGTCAAAAATAGTTTGAGCCTTTTCTGACCAACAAAAGGCTCCTTTTTTGGTGAGATCAGTAAGGGGAGCAGCATTCTGTGAATACCCCTTTACGAATCTCTGATAAAAACCACAAAGACCCAGAAAACCTTTCAACTGAGTCAAGTTCTCAGGAGGTGGCCAATCAACTACTGCTTTGATCTTTTCCGGATCCACCTTCACTCCCTCATCATTGATTATGTGGCCAAGGTACAGTAACTCCTCCATTCCAAATTCACATTTGGATGCTTTTGCGAACAAACTCTCAAATTCCAGAATACTAAGCACTTCCTCCAAGTGCTTGAGATGATCCTCCCAAGTCTTGCTGTAAATCAGAATGTCATAAAAAAAATCAACACAAACCTCCTTAACTGATTTTGAAAAACACAGTTCATGCAAGACTAAAAGGTAGCCGAAGTGTTAGTCAACCCAAATGGCATGACTAAGAATTCTAAATGGCCATAGTGACATCTGAAAGCTGTCTTCTCCACATCTGATCCTCTCATTCGAATCTGATGGTAACTCGATCTCAAATCGATCTTTGAGAAGAACTTGGCCCCATGTAGCTAATCAATGAGCTCATCTATCCTGGGAATGGGGTATCTATTTTTTATGGCGCTTTGATTCAAAGCACGATAGTCCACACACATGTGCATGGTACCATCCTTATTCTTCACAAGAACTACGGAAGATGCAAAGGGGCTCTTGCTTGGGCGAATGAAGCCCATCTCCAAGAGTTCTTGAATATTCTTCTCAATCTCATCCTTTTGCCTCTTCGGCTACCAATATGGAGTTGTAATCACCGGTTTAACTCCTTCCTTGATCTCTATGATATGTTCTGAACCCCTTTCAGGTGGTGGTCCAGGAGGCAAGTCTGCAAAGACCTTGCTCTTCTTCGTGAGTAGAGACTGAACATCAGGAGGATGGTCTCGTTTAGTCTCAACCGGACTAGCAGGAAGGATCATGCACTCTGTAACCCACTCGGCTTGATCGTGATGGATCAGCCTTGCCATTTTTTTGAATGAAACAACCCGAGGGCCCCCATTGGACATTCCTCTTAGGACTATCTTCTTCCCATCAGATTGAAACTTCAGTTCCATAGTCTGTAGATTCAAGGAGATCTCCCCAAGAGAACGCAGCCATTGAATGCCTAGGATGGCATCAGTATCTCCAATGTGGACTACATAGAAGTCATCCTTGACTTCGTAATTCCCCAATTGCATGGTCAGGTTCGATATTTTCTTAGTACATGAAATATGGAATCCATCAGCAACCATGACCTTGAACCCTTCAAACTCCTCTGTTTGCAGCCCCTTCTTCACCACCATAACTTCATCAATGAAGTTATGTGTTGCTCCAGTGTCGATCAAGGCAACGATTCACTGCCCTTTGATCATCCCTCGAACCTTGAATGATTCGTTTCTTTGGAAGCTAGAAAGTTGAGCTAAGACTCCAACACTTTCTTTCTCATCTCTGGACTCTTCTAGAGCTCTATCTACCTCACTTTCTTCAACATCAGATTGCTGGTCGGAAAAATCAGAACTACTTTCACCAGCAGAATAGTACTCAATCTGATTGAATTTAACTCCCTTAGGGCAAACATGATCTTGAGACCACTTGTCCCGACACCGGAAACACAACCCTTTTCTTCTGAGTTCATTCAGGGTTTCAGGATTCAACCAGGTGACATGAGGATTGTGATGTTTGAACTCCTTGTGCTGAGGTCTCAAGGGAGGTCTATGCTGAGGTCTCTTCCCTTTATCCCTTTTCTGAAAGGGGGAATTTGACTGGGTCAATTAAAACAATATCAACTACTGAAAGTAAGAAGGGCATTACAGTATGATAAGCAAGAATCTAAGTTGCTACCAGTACTACTGCCAGCTTACAATATAAATGGTGAGATCTTGCTAACACTGCGAATCAGATTGAAGATGCAGATTTCTCTGAGTTGTTATGACAGTACTGATACCACTGAAATATCACCACTACATTTATACAATCCTTCCCTTGGGCCTTGGGCAACCCTGTGATGAAATCCATCGATGTTTTGAAGTACCCTCTGATACCACTGAAATATTTCGGGCCAATTTTTCGTTTTCCTTCTTTTTTTATAGATTACAACATTATAATCAAAGTACCCATTAAGGTTAGAAGGTAAACCAAAACGTACGAAAGCAACTCTAACCAAGAATGGCGCTGATGATGGCGAGCATATGGTCAGAGGATCTTCTACCCTAAATGCTGAATGGGAACTCAACGCCAAGTATGTGCTACCCAATCTAGTATGGAGTGAGAGGCGACCATATGATGGAGTGTTACAGAATACTAATCTTCTACCCTAAATGCTGAATGGGAACTCAACGCCAAGTATGTGCTACCCAACCCAGTATGGAGTGAGGGGCGACCATATGACAGAGTGTTACAAAATACTATGCTTGAAAAGAAAAGCGGAAAGCTGGAAATACTCAACACCCAGAATGTGCTTGCTAACCCAGAATGGGATAGTAGCTACCATAGGGCGGAGGTCAATTTAAACAATATCAATTGCTGAAAGTAAGAAGGGCATTACAGTATGATAAGCAAGAATCTAAGTTGCTGCCAGTACTACTGCCAGCTTACAATATAAATGGTGAGATCTTGCTAACAATGCAAATCAGATTGAAGATGCAGATTTCTCCGAGCTGTTATGACAGTACTGTATTTTTTCCATATAACCAGCAGTATACAGATTTCTAGAATAGCTCAGAAATTCCTTAAAACTTATTCAAATAACATGATACTGATTACAAATCACTACTAGCAAGAGGGCGCTCAGACTAACCCCAAAAACAGACTCAAAATGCAGGCTATATTAAATGCATGAATTCCAAGACACCATGAATGGTACGGCCTAGCACAGGGGTGATTTTGATTTTAAAAATCAGATTGTCTTCCAAAAATTCTACAGCCTTGCATACATGGGTGCCTAGCCAAGAAGGAAGGAATGAAACAATACCCACCATGAATTTTTTTGTCTTTTTGGATTTATGAATAAAACATCGAATCTGCTTAAGCAAAAATGTAGAAACCAGAAAACTCTAATATGAAAAATCTGAACCTAATTAGACAAATGCAGATTACACATCACTAATTCCATTGAACTCACAATCTAGACTAAAATCACCACTAGTTGTTGTCTTATAAACAAGAAGCGATGCCCGAGCTAGGAGGCCTTCATTCCTCGAAGCAAACCCAGAGCCAAACCGGCAGCATAACAGTATTGCAGTCCCAAAGATGTCGAATGATGCTCAAATTCTTCCTTTTATAACTTCCTGTTGACTTCATGAAACCCTAAAAAACACTTCAACATCCAAACCCTAATCCTTTCTCCAAGATGGCATCCTTTTCCTTTCAAGCTTAATATTGATATTTTAATTAAATTCAATACCTTGATAAATGCGCCCACCTTAAGCTTGCTTTGACTTTGGAAATTAATAAAATAATCTTAATGAAGGCGCCACCCTCAAGAAACTCACTTTTCAAAACAACATAAAGTCAATAGACTAGGTCAAGGGGTCAACACTCGAATATAATATTAAAACGTGACCTTTAATTAAATATATCAACTTAACTCTTCAATCATGCCCTGAAGCCAATAATGACCAGTCAACTGACCAAACGGAAGTAGGAAGTCAACCAAGTTGAACCCAACTGAAAACTGCCAAAAATAGAATTTACTAAAAATAGTAAATTCCAGAAAATACTCAGAATGCCAAAATGAACATACCTCTGTGAAGCTTTCAGAAAACCCAGAAATAATCCACCTTTGAATCCACCAACTCTGAGCAAAGACATCCTCAAAAATAGGAAACCCTAATTTACCTTCCGACTAGCCTTCGGGTTTCCAGAAAAAAGGCCAACGGTCACTGGAAAGATCAAGTCTGAGAAGGGGACATTACAATATATAAACATTAGTAATTTTAAAAATATAATCCATAGAAACACATTTTAATACTATGGAAAAAATATTTAATATTTAAGCTTGTGTGAATCAAGAATATATTTGAACAACAAAATGAAATATATTTAAGCTCGTGTGAATCAAAATTTGACAAAAATTAAATATTTATATAGGATTTTTTCAAACATGTCATAATTTTTTTAGTACAAAACATATAAAAGCAGTAACTATTTTTTTTGGTTTTTAGCAGCAAACTTGGAATTGCTACCATGTGCAATCTTTTTTACACAATTTTCTTGATCTATTACCGGTTTTATGATCAGAACTCCCATCTTCCTCAGCTTATGGGGAGGCTCATACTTCTGGGATTCCTCCATCATGTCATGAGCTAGACCATATCCACATGAATGGGAACCTATAATGCAGAACTTAGACAAATAAATAACAGAATTTTCTGACAAATTGAGTCGGGCCTTAACCATGGCTTCAATTTCTGGTTTCGAAGACTTATTTTGTTGATGGTGGTCTATGTAGACCAAAAATGTGGACCTCTTAAAATATTCCTCCCTTTGAAATTTGGGATTAGTCAACGTTATCCAAATGGGATTCAGAAGAATAAAGCTTCGTGTATTCATTATCTCCACACATAAGAGAAACTAAATACAAAAACACACATGCAAACAGAAATATACAAATAATGTTAGTACGATACATGACAAATCTAATATAAATCATCCAATATGATAAATTAATCACAATTTTAGAAAGCTAATATCCATGACAAATTCAAGTATCAATAAATGCCAATGGCTATCATTCACTAAAAATGCAACCTCCCATAATATCACAACTGTCCATTATAAAAGGGACGGTTGTGATATTATGAGAGGGTACATTTTTGAGTGGAGGGTCGGTGGGTGACTTTAAAAACCTATGCTCAACACAATATACCACCCAACTATTGATGTGGAATCCTAAAGGGCAAGCCCCTTCATCATGCAACGATAGTTGGGTGTATTGATGTGTCATCCTAAGGGGAAATCCCCTCCAGCATGCACTGATTTCTATCTTTGGAGAGGCACTTTCCCCCATATGGAAAATTGAGATTGAGAGTATGATATCACATAATTTTTATAGCTTCAAATTTCATCATAAAAAAAATATAACTAATAAACACTTTTCTATATACAAATGATATATGCACATTACCATTATCTACAAATATAATTAGTATAGAAAAATCAAACTTACTCTAATGTTATTCCATTTAACAAAACTAAGATCTCTCAATCATATTAAGAAATTACTAAACGTTTAAAATTAAGTATATCAAAAAACATACTAAACATATGATAAACATACTAAATCAACTAACATCAAAGTTAACATATGATAAACATACTAGATCAGCTAATATCAAAAAATGCCACACTAAAGTAGACAAGAGTTAAAATGAATAAGGATCCAAGTGTATTAGACCTTCAAACACTCATCCTCACTCCTATGTTTATCAATATTAGAGGTTCATTTATTTTCAGAAGCTTACGAAAATTTGGGAAGATAGTAAAATCCCATATTATCTAGGTCTCTGATGAAATCATAAATGGGTTCTCCCTCAAATCAAACACAAGTGGGTGGTCCCTCATTTTTCAAATTGTAAAATGTTCCTCTTCTCATGATTCCCAAAATCAAAGGTCTTTCACTCTTTAAAAAGGGATACACACTCTTAATGAGATGCCTTGGGGAAAATGTTAAGCAAAAATTCCAACCATGAAATAAAATGTTACTCACTTTACTGAGATTCAAAGTACTATTTTAGATTAACACTTCCATATATTTGTGTTTCTTTTATGGTTTCTTTATCTAGTTGCATCCTTTACTATAGTCTTGAAGTTAAAAAATGCTTACAGATGTAGGATATATCAACCCCATTTTCCCCACTTCCAACTAATTTGAGACAATAAGTAACCTATTTTAATCTTCCCCTTTTCCTAATCTTCTTCAATATTAATTAACTCTCTTTTTAGTTGTTACCTCCACATTTCATCACATAGTGTATTAACCCTAAATTAATTAAATGGAGTTATCTAATTAGCTTATATAGAGTTAAATAAATTGTATATGAATTTCATTAATTCAGACCACATTCATTTACAATTCAATAATATAAAATATCATATCATAGTATAATTTTGGTTTGAGGGGTGACTAAATTGATAAGGTTGGCGTAGCAAATAAGAGTATAATTTTGGTTTGAGGGGTGACATAAGTAATGGGATGGGTGACTTATTGTCAGGTTGATTGGGTGTATTATCACAATATCATTTTGAGCTACATATTTTGATACCATATATCACACCAAAATCTGAATAACTCTATGCCAATAATTTCCTTTAGGTCAATGTTTTCTCACATAAATATGGAGGGGAAATACTATACATATTAGGTTGGAATAGATCCCATAATTATATGAAATACTATAGATTTGGACCTTTATATTATTGGATACTAGTTTCCTTTATGCCACTTTGTCATCACCTATATCTCATGTTGATATCTTTAATGATGTCAAATTCAAAACTATTCTTTACAGCTATACTTGCAAATCAATTATAAATTCCAAAAAAATGATATATTAAAAATAAACATGCATTTTATTGAGTTGGAATTACCTTATAGGTTAAATCATTTATGACTCACTCAGTATTATACTACATTTAATACTCAATGTAGTCCTCATGATACTTCATGCAAGTGTGCATATAAGTAAAATCCTAGGAATCAATTTTCCCTCATTATTTAAGATTTATAACATGCTATGCTTATTTACTCCCATAAAAAACCATTGTATGCAAATGTGCATATCATATTATGATCTTGTGTGTTCTAATATGAATTATGTAGTAAATAATGGTTGATACATAGACAGGTTGTTTTTAGATAATAAGCACTTAGAGTAAACATGTATATATAAGAGTCTTGTGCATTAAAATTTAAACCTTAGTGAGAGGAAACAAATAATCAAAACATTGTAAACAAAAGATAAATTATTAATGAAGAGGATCGATGAGAAAAAAGTATTTAGAAGAAAAAGAGGACAAGACTGTAAAAATTAGGTGATGACCATAGTATGTTCCTAACCATACTTCATAGTCTTGGAATAAATTCATCAAAAGTAAAATAGTAAAGTTAAGATTTTAGAAATCTTTATCACAAAGAAAAAAATCATAAATAAGAATCATATATGTTAAGAAATAGAAAAATTCTGAAATTTATAAGAAAATCAATAAGAAACAACACCATTTAGACTTAGTTTCATCATTCAATACTCAAATATAATACATAAAGTTAGCAAAAAATGATTTCATAATGTTCTTTTGTTATTTTTTATTTTCTAGATCTACCCTCCCATTATGTTAGTGAATGATATTTAATAGTTCTCAAGGTGAATAAGATTATACTTGACAGTGCTAAAGAATTAAAAGTTGTTATACATTGTAATAGAGTAACCATTATATGGTAAACAATGTGATCCATCAACATGATCCCAATGGAGATGTGGTGTAGTGTACTCATTATAATCAGAGTTTATAATAGACATAAATGGAAATATTAGAGAAATGGACATTACTCCTAGAATTCTTGAAATATTGGGGGTGATAAATCACCAAAAGGTATTGGACAACCAGGTGGGAATTGTGTATTCTAACACAAATTGATGAGTGTCAAAGATATTTATATTCTCTTGAGAAAAACACTTCCCGTAATTTGGTTCCACACTATTGTATACATATATTCATCCCAAAATTTTGAAAACCCTACAAATTCAAAAGGGAATGAATATTCATACCCACACTATGCATTATACAGTTGTTCTTTAGAAATTATAGTATCGATGATTCGAGAATTTAAAATTATTTTCCCCACTACATTTAAAATTAATGCAATAGAATGTTCATTTACAGCTTCATGATTTAGTATTTAATTAATTTTAATAATCATAGTTATCCTTTTTGGTCAGTAAGTTTGTTTATTCATTTGTCGAGAAGAGGGTGGTTTTATGTAACTAACCCATATAGTTTATTCCCTTTTGATGAAAGACATGAAATGAAAAATATTGCTTGAGGTGAAAGTATATTATAGTAAATATTGGAGTGTGAACAATTATCAAAGGTGCATATGACACTAATAATACCAAAATACCCAGTTTTGATAATGCACATAGAACTTCTAGTGATATTATTGGTGTAACTATCATTGACAGATCTAGTAGTTAGAAAAGAGTATTAAATTCATATGAATTTTAAATAGAGATTGTTTGTATAATAAGATAGAGTACTACTGAATTTATAACAAATAATAAGAAATACAATGAAGCCAGGGAAAAAAATTATGTTAGTCAAATAATAATTGAGCCATGGATGACAGTGTAAATATAACAGTAGAAAAGAGGAATGTAGACTATAATTTAGTCTTGCTTCGTACTCTATTAGAAATACTGGAATATTAGCTCTACTATGTTCAAGTGATTTAATTCACTAGTTCATTGGTGATGAAGGGAACTAGTCAGTAAGATATACGTGATTTGTTTTGTAAATGTTATTTTGAATGGAAATGTTATTTATTCAATATAGTTGTGAAGTTAGTTGATTGTAATGTATGAATTCCTAGCTAATACAACATCTTTTTACTTACTCATACCTCACCATGATAATAAATCTTAAAAATGGTTATGGTAGATAAATTATGGGTTCCTAAGTCACTTAAGGGATTTCTAAATCTACAGTTCTTTATATGTGTATGCTTTACATAATGGTTCATTATTCAGTTAAGGTTGTATAACAAGAAAAAATGATCGAGTTCCTTGGGTTAAAAATTTGTATGGAGCTACATTGTATACGTTTTAAGGGAGAAGGAAAACTTGTGGGAATATTAAAATAGAACTCAATTCTTGAATGTTAAAGGTTAAAAGTAACTGTAACTAATGGTTTATAAAGGTATAATATGGGATGTCATGAAATTTAAAAGTACCTTTTCAATTATAGTAATATACTAGGAAATTAGTTTAAAATTTCATTGTTGAAAAACACAATGTGTTTTCAACAATGATGAAAAACACATTGTGTTGTTCAACATTTTTCAAAATCAATTCCCATATTGGCTGTAGTTTCAAGGCATATATCTTCGTATACAAAATTGTTGACTTACAGTTAATATTGATCATCACACACATCAAATAAATATCCCACATAATGACATGGGTGGCAAAGAAACATGGTATTTAAGGATGTTATTGCAACAAAAGAAAGGTGTGATACCTCACTTATGGAAGCCAAAGGTGATTGTTTTTAATTTGTCTATATATTTATCCACATATTGCTCGATTTTTGTAGTCCTGGGATTCGACCACAAGATTAAAATTTAATATTTCTTAGCCTTTGTACTTCTGGGTTTTGATCTCATGACTAATCTCATTAGTGAACTCGAGCATGCAAATCCACCTAAACCCCGAGTACACTTACAATCTGTCACAAATTTAATTTTCATTGAAAAAATTGGAAATTTGGCAAATTTGATCCAATGGCAATACATGCATGGGACTGATAGGGGAAATTTTTTTTGGAGACATTTTGTTAAACATTTCACAAATATTCTTTGAGGAATTTCACACAGACATTTTTTCAAATAGTTAATAGACCAAATAGGTGCCAAACATTTCTCAAATACATTTTTTCAAACAATTTTAATGCTTTGCTTATTGGGAAATGGAAGCGACTACAAAAATTTTGCAGATATATTTTTTCAAACAGTTTGAATGCTTTGAATAACTTGGGGCTTGGAAAAAAACTACCCAAATTTGAGTTGTGGCAACATCTAATAGTAATGTGAGACTTAAGACCTGCAAGTCCAAGGTAAGATTTTGTATATAAAATTTACACTTGAATACCATTCAAAATTTCAAGCAACAATAGAAAATTACAGTTTGGAAAACCTTGCAAGTCTAGGCTAAGATTTTGTATCTAAAATTTACCCCTGAATACCATTAAAATACCTAAGATTTTGTCAAACAGTTTGAATGCTTTATTTATTGGGAAATGGTTTCATAGAGACAATGGTAAATTTAAAACAATGGTGGACCAATAACTTAACATTTTAAGGTAATGACACCAATGTTAACCATTTTTGGACTTATATGCCATCAAAAATATGGATATAGAGAGGGATACACTTACTGTGAATGCTATAGAGACGGCTTCAATCCTGTGCTTGCATGGAATATCTAACTCTTTGGTGTCTCCTTCCTCTAGTCGTTCCCTTTTCAAATGGCTTATTTGACCCCAAAATAGGAAAGAAAAACCATTAATCGTGGTGGGTATCTGATAAAAATAAACAAACTCACTCCACAGGAAAATGGGCACAACATATAGGTGGGATATATGGCACTTAAAGTAATGCTGACCGCAATGGCATCCTCCTCTATGACCCATGTTCCTTTGGATCAAATGAATTCCAAAAGATTACCAGAGAGAGAAAAATAATTGGTAAAATGCACAGAGAAACTGACAACATCCTTTACTTATATGGTGAGATGCAAAGAAAGAAACCCGTGATATTTACCCCTAAATGGGTCTTGGTGATGGCAAAGATTTAATGATGTGGGGGAGGGGACAAAGATGTTGATACTTTCAAACCATGAGGAACCCGTGAAATTTGATCAGATGATTGATCCCTAAGTAGCCATGATTGCTACATGTGAATGTTCAGATTGATGAAATGATTTAGAGGTAGCTATTCTGGATAAAATGAATATTCAATGGTGTGGGGCACTTATGACAGTTCTATAATTTCAAAAATATTCCAAGCACACATAACAAAAATATATCTGGTGGATAAAAGGGCAAGAAGAATACCCTCCACATCTTCCTGGTATGCACGAAAACCCATTGATCCATGCAAGGAGTCCACTCAAGAACACACTGGCTTCAAAAGCAATTTTGGCAGAGCTGTGCTACCCAAAAAACTCTCTCCCTTACAATAAGTCGGGCATCCCATCATGCGTCACCTCACATTTTCTTCTAGCAAATACCTCCTTTCTGGTGATTGCTGTGCATGGGACTATGCATTGGCATGGCAACATGGGAAGAAAAGAGCACCCACATGCATAGGTGCAAAATAATTTTATCAAAATCGGAGCTCGGAGTCAAAAGTTATGGTCGTTTGAAGTTCCACGGGTCAAATGTTGACTTTTCTCCTCTGCCTTCGGCCATTTCGGCTTTTCGCGTCCCGCGCGTCCCTTTGTCCCATTTGGTTTTGGTGCTGAAATTTCCCATTTCGGCCGATCCAGCCGGTTCGCGTATTTTTGGCCCGCACGTCCCATTTGCTTTTGGACTGTCCGGGACAAATTTACCCGGTTCGGCCGGTTTGCGCTTTTCTGTCCCAACTGTCCCGGGACAAAAGTTATTATTTCGGCCAGTTCGCCCGGTTCGCGTACTTTTGACCCGCGCGTCCCAGACTTTTTCGGGCTGCCTTGACTCATTTCGCCCGGTTCGGCCGGTTCGCGTACTTTTGTCCCGCTTGTCCCAAAGGCGACCCTCTCAGCAGTTAGTCGATTTTTTCTCTGTCGAACCGGAATTTCGCGCCCGCCGTGTACTTTTGTCCCATTTTTCCTTGCTGCATTTCAGACTGTTTGTGCTGATTTCGCCCGGTTCGGCCGGTTCGCGCTTTTCTGTCCCAAACGTCCCAAAGGCGACCTTGAGCGGGACTTAGCCAATTTTCACGATTTTTTCTGGATCAACCTATTTGCCTTCTGCAACCCTTTTTTTTTTTTGCATTTTCTCAGAACTTACTCTCTTCCTCTTGGACAGGGGAGTTAGACAAATATGAGGGGACCCTAGAAACATGACTTTTCGCCCTGAATCAATATAATTGCTTGCATGTTATCAAAATTACCTTGGGGATGAATTTTGGATAACAACCTCCACGTCAAAGCGTCCCATCATGCATCACCTCACTCATTTTCCAGCAGAGGCCTCCTTTCTGGCGAGCATGGGGCTATGCATTAGCATGACGACATGGGAAAAAACACCCACATGCATAGGTGCAAAATAAGTGAAGTTTAGCTGCCGGATTTCAGATATAGCCCAATTATTCTTTATTCTTCTACGTTATTAACAAATGTATTTGTCTTTTTATGGATTAATAATGCAGAGAAGACTCTTTGGTGTGTGTTGCTTGCTATAAGTTATTTTTCACTATGATTTGTTTATTCTTCCCTCTTTTCTCACATTTTCCCTCCTTCATTGTTTCCAATCTTTATTTTTTTTATAAGTTTTTGAATTTCCCCCACATCCAAACCATAGTTTTTGTCATGACTAGAAATGTACAATAGCTCTAGCATGTTCTTTTGTGTGGGCCTTTACCCTCTTGTAATGTATCTCAAGGTTTTTCTTTTCTTATTTTGATTTTTCATTCCATTCTGTGTTAATATACATACATCTTAGTAGTGACTTGAGTTTTAGTTCGAATCTATAAATACATAAATATATTAATGGATTTAATAAAATCATAGAATAAATGATACATGTTATGAAAGAAAGGAATTCATTTTTTTCAAGAACATCCTTATGCCATAAGAATACCATAAACATTTATATTAATGAAAATATAATTTATGTTTTATATTGATTAGCTCATTGAAAGTGATAAGGGTTGATGAATTGTACTACACTAGATTGTTTGTGAAACTACATTATACCCAATATGATGTCTTCACTAAAATCTCCCACTTGAGACCCATGAACAACCTAGGTTTAGTTACAAAATTATGGAATAATTTTTTTTTAAAGTGTTAACAATCAAAGTCTCAAGGACAATTAAATTCAACTGATAACTTTTCCCATTATAATAATTACTAATTCCACATTATAAAGCAACAAGTGTAATAAGTCCACACCTAGCTCAAATCTCCTTAGGGATTAATTTAATCACTGATTACATTGACATTTTAGCTAAATATTCCCTGATTAAAATTTTAGGGTTAAGGGACCAAAACAATTAAATACCCAAGGTATTTAATTCCACAAGATCTAAGACAAGAGCAAGGTTTAATTACAGTGGGGGAAAAGAATACATATTTAAAATCATCAGAGTAAATTCTTACTTACCCACTCCCAGAACTCGGTTAAAGATTCAATTTGATTTTTCCCATGATTAATGCAATTAAAACTTCCTGAAAACATTCCCATTAGATAGGGAATTTCCTCACCTTTCCGGTGATATAAATAAGTCCTCCTAACTCCTCATATTTCTCAAGTTATGGACTGGCGGAACTTGGGGTGAAAATTTTCCCAAGAGCGGGCCTGCGGGCCTGGGGAGGAAAATTTTCCCCAACTCGGGCCTGCAGACTTCGGAGAGAAAATTCACCCAGAGGAGAAAAGTGGACCGGCGGAGTGGGGAAGAAAAATTTTCCCAGACGCGGGCTGGCAGAGCGGGGAAGGCATTTAGCACTTTTTCCCTTTTGGGACAAAGCAAATTTTACACCCGCACCTCCGCCGACACCCAGGGAGGCCACATGGCAGCTCCTTATTGGCTGTGGGTCAGTGGGTCGGCGGGGAACATTTGGAAAATTTGACTATTCAAAAGGAAGGGCAAAAAGGTCAAAAGGAACCCGTGCCTCTGCCGACGTGAGAAGATGCCACATGTTAGCCAACCGTTAGCTGCGGTTTGGTTTGGCAGGCCAGAGGGGATAATTTGGAAATTTTTCCCAAAATTTTTCTGAAGCGTTAAGGCTTAAAAATATCCTGCTCCTCCGCCGACACCTCGTGAAGCCACGTGGCAGCACCTGATTACCTGCGGGCCGGCGGGGCTGCGGGGAAAACTTACAAATTTTTCCAAATTTATTTTTGAAAGTGCTTAAGGTTAAAATCAATCTGAGCCTCCATCGATGCCCAATGAAGCCACATGTCGATCAATGATTGGTTGCGGGGTGGCGGGGCCGTGGAGGAAAAATTGCCAAATTAACTTTTTGGACTTAGATCATTTTTAGACAAAATGAAGGCTTGCGGATTAGCGGAGTGGTGGGAAACTTCATGAATTTGCACCTTTTGGGAAAAAAGCAAAAAAAAAAGGAAAGTTTTAGCCCGCGGGTCCGCCCAAGAATATTTTATTCATTTAAAATTTGACAGTTAGATTATTTTGAGCCCAAAATGAAGTAAAAACTTCAGAAGGCCATAACTTTTGATTGGGAACTCGATTTTTGGAAAACAAGGACTTTCTAGAAAGCTCCCAACGTCCTCTTTTCACAGCAACCTTAGGAATTTGATTTTGATAAATTTTAAAGGGTCAATTTTGAGAAAACGTCTTTCTGTCACTTAGAAAGTGAACTGGTATTTTTAACTTATCAATTTTGTTCAAATTTGTCGTTAATTATTTTTCCACTTGCCAAACAGGCATGGAGGATTTTACTTGGAATATTTTAGGATAGATTGCAAGGTTAAGTTTTCTTGATTGATTTGCATTCAAAATTTATCAATTTTATACAACAAGAAGTCTGCAATTTTGCCTTTTCCCAATTTGAAAGGTTCTATAAAATTTTCATAAGTATTTTGGTATGTTTGGGGTCGTTTTGACCTTACAAATAAAATTTGATATTTCATTTTGTCTTTTTGATGTTGCAGGGTCATTCTGTTCAATTTCTGATTAATAATTTCCAGTATGAAAGTTATCTAACAGAGCTCAAATTCGAATAGATTTATTTTCATTTGCCAACTTTAAACTATGAATTCATTCCAACCCAATCTAACATACTAAGTTGACTCAAGCAAAGTATTCAAATGCCAAATTACAATTCTGATTTCTAAAACATTTATTTTTAAAAAAAAGAGTATTATGACATTTCTCCATACGTATTCACTTTTTCATCCTTCCAATAGAATTTCAAAATACATTCAACAATCAGATTTCAATACCCAATAATGCCATTTGAGTAAAGTAATACAATCCTTTATTGATTCAAAGAGATACCTTTACAATTTCTTCTTTCATTCCTCAATTACAATATACAGAATATGATTTCTTTCACATTCTTTCAAAAGTAGAAAAACAGAGTATATCTCTTTCACAATTCAATTTACAACTTTCATAGCCCATACAGACCATCTTTCCATCACAAATAATATACAAGATCATCCACTTCAAGTGGGAAAAGGTTACATTAAGAAATGATCTCAGCAAGGACTGTCAAACTGTCTTCTTTCTCAGTTCCAGAACAGCAGTATGAATTTCCATCATTCTCCAATTTGGTCACAACAGAATAGGGGAAAGGCAACACTCTTTCAAGACATCCAATGAAAAATGGAGTTCATATCTCTCCACCCAACCAAGACATCCAATGAAAAGGGAGAAGCCATCCTTCTTCATTGGCCCCCGAGCCCCAACCACATTGCAATAAGAAATGTTTTTTTTCAAATAGGCTTCCACATCATGAAATGCAACAATAGACTTCCACAACACAAAGACATATTTCTCATTCAAAACACATTCTAAAACAAAACTGTAGTTTTCCACCACAAAACAAAACAACAAACAAAACTTAGGCTTCATCATGTAAGCCAAAGGAGCAAGAAACTATGGGGGATGTTGCTTATGCCTCCCAAAGGGGAAATGGGTATCACCACCTGAGAACAAACCACCAAAATATATATCATTTCAAATCCCTGACATGCCCTTATGCCTCCCCCAAGTACCCCTTATTCCTCACATTTCCTTATGCCTCCCCAACCTCTTATGGCACCCCATAACGAGTAAAGAAATGCAAGCTATTTCTTTGTAAGGTGGAACCCAAATCCCAACTCCCTCCACACTTATACCTCCCCAAAACACTTATGCCTCCCAAAAAATGCCCCATAGTCTTCTCCTACACCATCCCTAGGCCATCTACCCAACCAACCAACAAATAAAACAACACATTCAAACATTCAACCATTCACATATGCATACAAATAAAAGGAGAGTATTTCCAAGAGCTAAGCTCTTACCTCTCCATGATGGAGTTTGTTCCAAGTTCAAAACAACAAGCTCTCCAATGCAACACAAACCAAGAGATCAACAATCAACAAGTATGCAACAATCTCCAAATTTCTCCCAATTTGCAAGAGCTCCAAAAACCCAAAGCAAGTCGCCAAAAATGAAGTGATAAAAGTGAAGCAAAAAAAAAACCCCAAAAACAAGCCAAGGAATTCGAATATATAGAAGAGGAAAGAGAAGAGGATGAGGTGGATCCATGTGGGATGCCACATCACACATCCTCAACTCCAACTCATAAGTCAACTTCAATCTCCAAGGCACAATAAATAAGCAGGTGAATAAATGACAGTTTTACTTACACACTCAAATCAAACCCACACCTCATAAGGACTGAAATTGAAAGCATGTAAGAAAGTGCAATAAAAGCATACAACTTGACTTACAAAAATGCATAATGAAGGCTAGATTTAAACCCTCCAACCATAGGTAAGGTTGGCATGCAAATTTAAGAGGTATGGGACAAGTTTAACTTGTCCCATAAGCTTCCAAAATCAGCCTCCAAGGACAAATTCGAATTTCAAAAGGAGGTGGAGTGTTTCATACTCCAAAATTAATTTACACATCTCTTACACATCACTTACACATTTCTTACAACACTTTAATTTTAGGCCAACAACTCTAATAATTACTTTCTTATGTCCCAATTTGATTAATTAATTTTAACAACATGTTTACTCACATTAATTTACCACAATTAATAAATAATGAAAGGGGTAAACACATCACTTAATAAACACATACAAACATCAATAAAAAGGAACCAAATAAATAAATACACATAACCCTTGGTCACATTTAAAGGTGATCCCCCCATGGGAATCCCTAACAATCAAACACACACACACGAACAATACAAGTTGCCATGGTGACCTTGTTGAATTCATCTAGAATTCCAATGTGGTTGGTCTCCAATCCCCCGATGTTTGTTGTGATATTTTTAACCTGCACAATACAAATACCCCTTCGGCCTCGTGGCCATATCAGAACATCCAAATGAATATAATATAATTTCAAAATCATCAATATATATATGAATCACAACAACATCCAGACAATCAACAATATCACTTACAATTTCATCAGCAACTATATAATCATCAATTTTAAATTCAATTTTCTCGGTCTACTCAATATATCCAAATATCACATGTCCTAACAACATCCATATAATATATATATACCATGTCCAACATGTCCAACATGTCAACATCTATATAAAATGTCTCTAACAATCATCATGCATCATATATGAATCAGAGTCAACAATAATCCATGATCTGACATCTAACACCATACTAAATCAAAACTATAATAATGTCCATAATATAGTCAGCAGTATCATGATCAATATCAAAAGTGTCGAAACGAACATGATTAGTTTTACTGTATTGTTAAATTAAAACCACTCTACATGTTTACATTTTGTCGAACCCAACCCCAATTAGTACTAACGTTGGTGTAAATAAAGGAAAAAATATAACATAAATGATTCAATACCTTAATTCAAACAAAAAATATACAAAAAAATTATACAAGAGAGAGATGACTTGAAGGAAGGCAACTATCAACTATGCAGATGCGATGAAGGTGGGGATAACTAAACAAAATCTAACTAAACCAATTAAACAATGGATTAATTTTAATAATATTCCCCCTTTAATACATTATTTTTAAACATCATATTTCCATATACTTATCCCCCCCTATTTCAAACACTATAAAAACATTTTACACTCTTTGTGTACCCTGCTCACCTTTGAGGTGGCATGCCATCTTTGTGGCTTCATGGTCTTGGTGACACCTTGTTTTTTTGCTGCAGGAATATGAAAAACTTGGAAGTGACATGAGTACATCTCTCTAAGAACACCTTAGTTCTTTTGGGTTTCCCTAGATTACCAAGATCCCCTATGGTTTTTCGAGTGAAAGTTCACCATGAACTTGAAGGTGACCGGATGTCTCAATTATACTCTTCAGTGGTTTCTTGAAGTTTCGAAAATCCTTTGTAACGCCCACATTTTTAACACCAAATACAACATTAAAATTATTGGAATATATTTTTTACTTTAATTGCACGCTACACAATACCACATGGGATCCAAATAAAGAAACTCGACATCACGTAGGATAGTTACTTAAACATGATCCCACTCATACAATAGAATAACATAGGGTACAAATCAATGTCTTACTCAAATGACGTAAACCAGGACATTGACCCAATTACAGTAAGAAACACAAGATATGCATACTCCACGACATGGCCTTTTCATGGTTTACATATTCATTACCTTTAGGTTTCCATTGTATGACCTAATATTTTTCAACATAATTAAACACATAAGGTTTAAAATTTCCTTTTTTTCAAACTTCAATTACTTTACTTTACAACGCATTAGTCTTTAACACAGAATGCACGGTTGGTTCTTTTCTCCAATTCCATTAATTATCCATAGCTAATTTGTTAAATAAATTCATTTTAGAAAATTATGAGTCTCCTAATATTCAATTCTTATGTTAAAGGTTTGTTTCTCAAAAATTGTTTAGTTAATTATAATTGTCTGAAGAACAAATAACATGGGACCCTTTGTTCCTGTACAACTAGGCTACATGTTTTTGTTTAACATTTCAAGGATAGTGGTTCCTTTAGAATTTGATAGTTTCTCTTGTGGAAATAACTTTATATAGCATGATTGTGATTAGGAATGCATATACACACATGTCTCTTCTAGTATTTGACTTAAGGATTTGATTGAAAGAGTTGTATTTACTAGGTTTGGAAAAATACTCTTGTTAGAATGAGGAAAATTCACAAGAAGAAAAAGGAAGGTTACTATATCAATAGATGACCTATCCTGAGTTCATTTCATATCATTGTTTGATACTGACAATACACTCTTTTCAACTTCAAGTTATTACAACCATGTAGGTTAACTAATTAAATTGTACCTTTCTTGATTCACAATTTGTTGCTCCAATTAGAAATTCATATTTGTACAATCATATTTCCCATGGAAGGGTACATTACACATGTGTACCCATTATAGATATTTTTCTTTGAATTCAAGTGACAAATTTTACATCTCAAACTACATTTGTTTTATCATCTTAAGTATTTACTCCTAATAATAACGGGTTAATTTCATGTTTCGACCATAAATTCTACTTCTTGAGTAATCCTAGGTTTAATATATTCCTATCTACACCAAGGGTTTTAATAACTTTTACAAGTCCAACTAGAGTGCAATTTCCTTAACTCACGAGACCTTGGCTAAAATAAAAGGTATCTTAATCTCAAGGCTACATTTCGTTATTTCATTACCATCATTGATTAACCGCATTCATGCATACAAAGTATGTGGTCATGCATCATATTTGGTTTTCAAATTTATTAGGTTGTTATATTATTCACGGAGCTCTACTTTATCACAATCATGTTACGATTACATTTGAAATTTTAGTTGGTTTTGACATCGCTCAAAGGTGTACCAATTTTGTAGCGGTCATTCCTTAGTTTAATCTTATTTACCCTTTTTACTAACTACATTTATGTGGTTACTCTAGTTCTCTGTTAAGATCTTTTTGGAACAAATGAAATTCCTCTAACAGTTATATAACACTCAGGAATTTAAGACTATAAAGAGTACAACATTGCAAAAGATAACTCAGATCAATGCTCTTGGACATGGAAGTATAAGTTTATATTGAAAGGGAGATATCCCAAACAATCTTATGCATTACAAAATCATCCTAAGGACCCATTTCAATTGTTGGGTAAATACACAAGTAATTCAAAATGTAGTCTCCACTCACATAATTTAGGTCTCAGAAGAGATCAGTTGTAGGTGTTGGTATCCAAATTGATTCTCCCTTGGAAACTGAGCATCATCAAAGATTTAGTAGGACACTAAGAGACACACAGATCATATTTTGAGTCATTTTGTAGCCGGGGAGAGGATTTGTTTGACTCTTTGTCACTCGGGTATCAGAGAAATGGATAGCACCTTCATTAAGGATTTGATCTATCCTCACTGCTTTAGGCCATGCCTTTCAACCAAGGTGAGAGGACCCATTTTGTAACCTCTGTCAGTGAAGGAGAACGAAGATGTCCTTCTTTGCACAAATCTGAAAGGAGACCCTAAGAAAATATGATCAATGCACCATAATTTAACTCACACGAGTTGTCACTTCTAAAGAATGATGATATTTCCTAGACAAGGTTAAGGTTACTAAAGAAATTATGGAATCATGATTGCTTCTGCATATTTTAGCAGTAAAATTTATACATTTGTGGACACACAAGGAAAATAGGGGTAGTTCAGGATGGATTCATTATTTTTGAGTAATTTTGGTGGGAGATTAAGTAGGATAAAATTGATTATACCAGATCTTTGAGAGAATTCACAAAAATTTGAAAGATAAATGACAGAAAGCTTCATAATAGCTAAAATATTCCTTCAACCAGAAGGTGTGCATCAATGGAGGGCCATATTTTCCCAGTTTCACACAATCTCCAAGAATTTAACATGAAGGCTTGAGCTAAAGACTCAATAAAACATCAAAGACTCCTGGTTCCTCACACCTAAGATACACTTGAAGGCTTATAGACAATATTTATCAAAAAATGATAGTGAAGTGATTTTAAATTGTTTATCTCATTGCAGGATGAAGGCTCTTCTTGAAATGAAATTTCAAATGCCATTAAACTATTATAGGGATGAGATCTTGTGTGATTCGGAGGGACCTTAACACAAGATTGCAATAGGAATAAGAAAAACTACTTGTAGACATTCTAAAATAAAGCAGACACAAACTACTCCAAGATTGACACGGATTAACTTGAAGTTGATTAAATTCATCAGTAGGGGAAAGTTTCTTTGGACAATCTCAGAGCTTGTCAATGGTTTTACACTCGCAACCAACTTGACGTGATTGAAATCTAAAACACAGGAAATTAATAGGTTTTCTCGGATTGGTCTCTTCAGAAGACGGGCTCTCTCAAATTATCTCTTAAGAATTCAACCCCCGACCTTTTGCAAGAGTATTCTCATTGCATTTATACATTTAACTCGCTCACTCATCCCAAAATTTCCCCCCAAAAAGAAGAATATTCGAGGCACCTTTTCTTGTTACCAATTTGTCTTGAAGAGTGACGTTTAACAAATTTGCAACAAAAAGTTTCTAGTTGGACAAATCATGAATTGATCACGTTTCCCAGACCCTCGACTAATAACTAGGGTGCCATGCCACAAATTTTTAATAGTCCTTCTAATCATTCTCTTTATTTTGTCATGCGAGAAATCCCCGCTTTAATCATTTTTTTGAGGCTCTGTACAGCTGGATCTGACAGGTAATCCTTTTCACCCTCGACGCTACACCTTTTTCATCCTTTGCACCTGCAACCTCCATCATTTCATCCTTTTCCCTCTCTTTCCCCTGTAACCCTATCCTGCATCCAGCTTCTCTAGTAATTTACATTTTTGCAAGTGCCCGAGAAATTCCAATTTCAAAATGTCGACCTTTGACAATCCTTGGAATCACAAATTAAGTTATAAATCCATTCAATGGCACTTTGTAGACAAAAATGACAAGGAATTTAATCAAAAATGATGAAAAATAGTGCATATTCGCATCTCCAGGAGTCTTGGAGAAAAAATGGTGGAAAACCAGATGCAATGCTCAACAACCATTGATTCCGCCCCTTCTCAACTTTAGATTAGAGCCATCCACATGTTTTATTAGCGCAACTGCAAAGGTGAGGTACATAGGCAAGTTTCCAAACAAGCGCGGGCCTTCCACATGCCCTGGGCCCAAGAAAAATGCCTTTTGGCCTTTGAAAAATCTCAGTATAAAAAGGAGCCAGCGGAAGCCTCCACGTGTCTCAATGGCGCACTTTGAGATGGTCCCTAAAAGTGGAGACCCCAAGCAAGCACGGGCTCACCATGTGTCTCAGTCTAAAAATGTTGTTTGAAAAAGTTGAAGGACCACCGGAAGGCACCATGTGTCTAGGGTTCGAGACAGTTTTCTTTGGTCGTTAAAAAGTCCAAGCAAGGGAAAAGTGAGTGGAAGCCTCCAAGTGTCCTCCTAGCACTTCGTAAAAATAAAACTTATGGGAAGGTCCCCAAATACGTGTGGTCCCTCCATGTGTCCCAGGCCTTTAGAAAGTTTCTTGAAAATTTTAAGTATAGAGAGGATTTTGTGGAATCCTCCACGTGTCTCCCTGGTGCAACTCCAAGGTCAAACCAAAATGTGAATTTTTAGATGAGCACTGGCCCTCCACGTGGACAAGTTTTGAGTTGAAGTGGGCCTTAGAATTTCAAAGTGCCCCATTGAGCTGCATCCAACTAGAAAGGGCCACGTTTCGACAGATACCGAGATGTAAATTTGATGGGGAAAAACACACCTGTCAAACTATAAAATGTAGGAAAATCACCATTTGTGCCCGAAAATAAATCTTTCTTTAATGAAAGAGATTTTGGAAACGATATAAGCCCCAAATGTGATCCAACGAGCCGCATCCAGTCAGATAAGACCACATTTCCACAAATATTTGGGATAAAAATTGACAGGGAAAACAAAATGTGACTATGGAAAATAGAAGGAAGGGAAAAAACCTGAGTTTTCACCCAAGTTACAAATGATTTCACATGGATAGAGGAATGGAAAACAAACTTTCGATTTAAAGTGATCCTCAACTAAAGGAAGGGACTGATCATAACAACCAAATGGAGGATATAGTTTTCATGCATCAATACAGGGAAATAGAAAAGATGACAGAGCCCAAAAATTGAAGAATTTCAAGGACAAACGGGGCGAGATAAAATTGAGCACCAATAGTAGGTACAAACACTAACTATCTTGCAAGGATTTGGCCACCCAGTTGGTACCAAGGGAGATTACACACAAGCAGGTTAGCTTATTCATGATATAGTCAGAGCTACAACACCTAGACATGATCACCTCATTCATCCCAATATGATAAGCTTCACACCATATATGCACCACATCATAAAATATCAAGGAAATGGTCCTTAACAAGAGGTTTTAGGTGTGAAGCATGAATATGATTAATGAGATCAAAGTATTTTATTAACATGATCAATGTTTTATATTGTGGAAAAGATTCAAATTGGAGGAGGAAGTATAATAGGCATTATAACTCATTCTTTTATTTTCGTTAATTTTGATGAGATGAAAATATACCTAGCATTGTGGGTGTTAAGGAAATAAAACTATAATTAATATAGAAAAGGATTAGTTTGATATCTTTATAACATAGGTAAAACATCGAGTACAACTTCACATCCAATTCAACACTATACAATATAACTACATTGGTATTCCTTTTCAAAATATACAAAGAATAATTCTTCGAACAACAATACATATCATCATTCTATGGTAATACATGTATTGCAAGATGAATATAACTTCACAATGACAACTCATTAATTACAACATATCACATCCAAAAAAAAATCATCTTGTTCAGAGTACCTGCAACCAACGTTGCGTCAGTCCTAGGACTGAGTATGGAAATCCCCTACACTCAAGCATAAATCCACATGTTCATCATTTTTAACATTTTCAATGAGAGAGAGAGAGAGTTCATTTCCCCTGCATTCACGCTTTCACATTTAGTTGCACTTAAAATGTTCTGGTACTAGAGAGAAAGGATGAGAGAGAAAGTTAAGAGACATTTAATTTTCCATTCACAATGTCATAACCATTTGCATTTCATGTCCATTATCATTTCATTTCAAACCAATTTACATTTCCCAATTCATTTACGTTTTAAAATCAATCAAGTATCATAGTCATTTCTAGAAAGAGAAGAGGCTGGAGAGAGAAAATAACTATACATTTCAAAATTCATTTATACAAGATAAAAGATTGAATAAAATTTTACATGACATTGCAATCGTATTACGATGTCACACACATGGCTAGAAGTCAAACGAGAATCAAAAAGGGGATTCTAGCTAAGGTTGACGAAACTCACCAAAACATCAAAAGTGCCTACAAACTGGGTCTTTAAAACACTCAGTTTAAGTTTGATCACGACTTTTGGTGATTCTTACTTACTCTCACATATATAGAGAATTTTTCGTGACTAACAGGAGTTGATTATGATGAGCAGACCTCAAGTTACAAGGGCAACTTCGGGGCCAGTTATCGTAATTGCGGCAACAACTCTTGTCACACAACAACCAGTGGCCCCAAAAACCCACTTGCAAAATTAGTTTCTGAAGGCATTTTCATATAATTGAAGGTGGGTTACGATCCTCTTCTTGGCAGTCTAGAGGTAGGAGGTAGTGGTTTTCAGTTTTGAGCAAGCTAAACGACAACCGTAAGCCGAAACCGATTGTGTTTTATTAAAACGACCATGTCACCATAAGTGACTGATAAGATAGGAGGGTTTAGGAATATGACTTGCAAGAGCATTAAATAATTCCAAACATCTTGGCTAAGGTTCCCTAGGGTGTTCTATATCACTATTGGTCATGTAGAAAGTTTCGGTTTTGTGGTACGTTTGGGTGTGGCGCTCCATATGCATGACTTTCGAGATCATTTTTTTTGTTTTAATAGTTTATGTAAAGTTAAGATTTTATCAATTATTGGGGTTACATTCTCTATCATTCAACATTTAATTTAATTTTTTTTTTTGGAAATGATGAAGTGGGATTTATTGCAAGCGAAAAGGAGAAAAAAATACCTTTTTGCACAAAACACGTGATCACCACATTTGATGAGACTACATCACCTTCAGGCATTCTAGCAACACTTTTTAGGCCTACTCATGCTTACTCATTTTGCTTATAATTATTCCAAGGAATTTGCAACCACATCATAAGATGAAAATCTATTTTTCTTCAAGGTATTTAGTCAAAGAGTTGTGTGTCTTTTATATGCTCTTGCAAACTAGCAAGAAAAACCCATATAATCACCACATGTTTAATGGCATCTTTATGTGCCATTTTGTGCATACCAATAATGATTGCATTCTGTGAAACCACATTTATTTTATGCATTTTTCCAAATAGTTCGCATACCCTGTATACACCTCCACATTTTTCATACATATCAGGCCATGGCCATGTAGATGAGCCTGCATGTTTTCGCATACATGTCTACCAGGGCATTCTCAACTACAATACCAATTTGAAACCACATTTTGTGAAAAAAAAAAAAACATTTCCCACTATGATTTGATGGATGTCCACGCCCTATTCCAAAGCTCTTATTCTGACCTGAGTGTGGAAGGATGTTGGTGGGGTTTGGAGGACAGGGAAGGAAAATAGAGGGTCTCACATGGAGGAAGAGTGAAAGAGACAGAACTATAGAAACCTGTGTGGAATAGTAGGAAAGGGAATTTCCCATGTCTTATACAATACAACAACTGCTCAAAATAAAATATGACAAGTAGGAAAAGTGCAGTGATAGTTATAAAGGTTACCATGCATGTAGCACGAGTGCTCAGATGCAACAAATGCAAATCTAATACAACTAGGCACTGCACCTCCTGAACCTCAACAATTTTCTTCTTCTTCCTACAATAAACAAAATGGTGACAGGTAGTAGTTTCCTTCCTTCTCAGAGGCATGAACCCGCTTTAGCAACATTTACAGATCAAGAGTAATCACTTTGTATATAATAAAAGATGAGATATTACAAACATGTTTATCTCCGAATGCATGCTTATTTTCACTCTTAATGGTACTGATTTTGGGATGACTTTCAGCGAGAGATTCATTTAGAATAGTTCTTTGTAATGTTTGAATTCACTGGAACTATCCAAAAATTGCTAACTCTACCACGTTAATTTTGATTTGAAATTGGTTAACGCCTCTAGATCTCAAATAAAGTGCTTGTATTATTCTGCAAGGAAGAGACATGTCTGAAAAGTCATTTAGGATATGTTGCCTCCATGTTCTGTCAGCTGAAAGGTTCCCTGAAAAAGGCATTACACCCTTTACACAAGGACCAAGTGCTAATTTAGTACTTTTTCTCCTCACAGTGTTCTTCATTCAAGAGGTGTCAAACTGGAAAATGCTCTGCATTTTATTGAAAAACACATTGAACACAACAAAACAACACCGCGCACGACAAAAAGAAAAAACACTAAAAAAAACTTCACCAAAGCAACGATGTGACCTAGGTGATTGATGAGAGGACATCAATTGTCCTCCAACCTCCATATATACTCTAGCCTCTAATATGTTGCTACTTAATTAACAGATACGACTTTGAGGTACATTTTCTCGTCCTCAGTGACGATTTGATGCTATCTGGGTGGAAAAAAATGTATTTCACAAATAAGGCCTCATGCAAATATTGGTGTTCAAATGGAAACTTCATGCAGCCAAAGACTAGTCTACGTTGTCAACGGATAGGAATCCGTGAAAAATCCAATAAATTTCAACCCACATTTTGTATGAAGGGATTGAGATGCTCTTCAACAGCTGCACACCAAACTTCCAATGCACTGGACTTTAATCAGCAGGTCACTATGCAGGAGTTTCATAAAAATTACATCTTCCAGACATTACCAAAGACATCAAACCACACCACGCAGGTATATTGGATGCCAAACATGTCGTGGAACAACAAGAAAACAAAACAAATAGATCTTCTGATGCTTCATGCCAACAAAGGGAGGCTAAATCAAAAGTAAAATAACTTACACATTGCCTATTACTGTATTTCTAGAGAACACCTCTCCAGTAGATAAAATATCACGTGGAGGCCAATGAAAAAGTTATATGCAAAGGCGTCTTAAACCAGATGAAGACAAGACGTGTCAATACTTTCTTTGGCTTTAATATTGCGCCAGAATGATATTGAAAAGAGCAGTTTTCAATGTTGGAATAACAGAACAGGTCATCCCTCACACAAGTTGATGCCACATCCACAAGTCACTCCACTTTGCTAGTTAATAGACACTCCAATTCACGCCAAATCCAAACACGTCCTCCTGAAAGAAAACGCCGGTCTCCAATTACATGTTGCTCTGTCAGATCCTCCTCCAGATTACACGCATCGCTCTGATACCATTGAAGGTAAAAATATAACAGAAATGATTCGATGCCTGAAATCAAACAAAACATAAACAAAAAATTTATACAAGAGAGAGATGGTTGGAAGGAAGGGAACCATCGACTATGTAGATGCCACGAAGGCAGGGATAACTGACCAAATTCTAACCGACCAAATTAAAAAATGGATTAATTTTGCTAACAATAACTCACTTTTGGGGGAAGTGTCATTTCATTTCCACCCTATAGGAAAAAATATATAAATAATTAGGCCACATAATTCCTCATGAACTCTTTATAGGTGAGCACACTCCTTTAGGACCTATATGAATTGATCATATATATATTCTTAGCTAGAACCTATTATGTTATTTCGAGCATTTGATTATCATCTTATCAATAAAGGCCCTAATTAATGACATTAATGATGTGACAATTATTATATCAAGCATAGGTCCCAATTTGACACTTTTATATCACACCATAATTAATCTTGGCCCTATGTCTATTCAAATAATGCTTATTTAACTAATCCATTCATGAGGCACTTGAAATACGAAATAATGAAAATGACTCGATGAATGGGTTCTTTTATGTACAATAGTTTGAAAAGTGTCTTGAACCAGTTATATAAGTTTTCATAACTAGATTTGAGGGATTTAATGTCAAAACCAAAAGAACTCAATAATTAAATTAGAGTTTCTAGAGTGCTCCCAAGGAGACCAAACCCACTATTTAATATGAACGGGGTTCAAATTATTTGAGAAATGTTAAAAGAGAAATTATAAGTTTTTTTCAACTTCTTTTTTAGTCCCTTTATAGGTTTTAGTTTATCTCTTCATAAATCATCTATAATCAACTAAGTGCCTCCATACATAGGTTTCGTGATTTCAATCATATGTTAGGTTGATTGGTGTATATTATATTTTTTTTCTATCTCATCTAAGATACAAATTAATACTTCTATTGGTACTTATAAAATCAATTATATTTTTGTCCATCCATCAGATGTTTCCAATGCATGCTTCATGACACTCCTATTAGCTATCAAATTTCCAACCTCCCAAATCACATTCCTGGTCCCTAATTCTTACGGTTGTGTCATTCTTCCCATTATAGTTGGGTCCCTTATCATGCCTAAACCATTCCTTGTTACATCTGAAATTCCAAGCTTCATTTATTTATATTGAAAATACATATACCACTCTTAAAGGTGATTATTTAAAATTTCTTCTATAATTTCATACTTTCAATAATTTATCACTAAATAATAGCTCTATCACATTTTCCCCCTCATATTTAGAGAGTGAGGGGACAATTAGCTTCATTCTAGTTATATCTTAAATTGTTTAGAAAAAAAATAATTTCAAGGAAAAAATTGAAGATATTAAAGTCATCTACTCGATAAATGATTGTAGTGAGAAAAATCTTATAATGATGATGAATCATGAGTGGTGATTTGAAATGTGAAAATAAAAATGAAAATATATTTGGACCATATAAATTAACTAGCCCCTTATCGAGTCAGTGACAAAGGCATGTTGTGAGGCATAGTGTTAGGCTTATGATCCTAGTGCTATCTCTCTAATTTGACTCTCACCGTGGCTTACCAAAACCCTTTAGGAGTTGGGTTTTTCACTTCATCGACCTAGTGAGTAAATATTTTTAATTTATGATTCAGTTATCCAATGATGGATGAGAGTGACTATTTGAGACCAACGACTGGAAGTGATATTCCTTTGGATCCCCCTGGTGCAACCAAGACTTGGGAGGAAAAAATATTTAGTGAATCTTATTTAGATCCTTTAAAGATCTCGCCCTCCTACCACATCAAGAGATTTTGGAGGCCGTTGTCGATAGGGCTAAGGCTAGATTCAAACATATAGATGTTGACCATTTTCTTGGCCTCAGATCAAACATTGATTTCGTGAGAGATTGGTGTAGGAGGAAATAGACCTGCAAGATGGACGTTAGGGCACTTACAGTGGATGGATTCCTTTTTTTCTTCCAAGAAGAGCTGGATCTCTAAAAGATGCTTGAGGGCACACCATGGTTCTATGGGAAAATTGCTTTAAGCCTCTTATGTTAGAGACCGGGGTTGTCATCTAAGTTTACATTTAAAGAACTCTCTATTTGTATTCGCCTCCCAGATCTTCCCTCAGATTTTTGGGAGCCCGAAGTCTTTTTGGTGTTGAAAGCACAATGATTTAGAGGTGGTGATTCAGTCATACAACAATTACATCTTCATTTCAAATTTCTTAGTCAAACTACCATATTAATCAAACATGAGAAATACATCATTTAAACATTAACTTTGGTCACAATTTTTGTTAACAAATCAAATAATTTCATTTAAGGGGCCCATTATCCTTCGTATTTTTCAAAAATGTTGTTTCTTGCACCCTTAAACACTCTAGAAACTTCATTTGATCACAAAATAACTTATAATAAACAAAATCATGCCATGTTACCACTAAAACCAAATGGCATAACCTTTATAACACTTTTAAGAAAGTTACAAGTCATGAAACATCCTTCATTGGAAATCACAACAAAATTTGCCTTCACCAGATCAACTTGCCAAAAACATTGTTTCCAAAGGTTCACTCCTAAAATAATTTATACATGCATTCAAGACATAAAAATGGAAAATTAATCCTTATTCACTTTTTAGGTGATAGGAAGCATCACCCAATCCATCTCATGTTTTAAATAGCATAAAACTTTCATCATAACACATGTTATATTGAACTACCAAAAATATTCCTTCTTAAATAATGCCATGGAAACCATTTCAAATGACATCATGATGATGAAATAAATATATCAATGGAAATATATCTGAACCTAATTTCCAAAACAATTTGAATCATCTAAAAAATCTAACCTGTAGCTCAAGTTATGCTCAGTTTACTAGACCCTACTATTTGAGACCCCATAACTACCCTCTGACCAATTAACCTGTTTAGACCGCAAAAAACCATGATCCTACATGAATATGTCTTGAAATTTTCATGTAAATCAACAAAATCTTCCAGTAAATATGCACCATCAATGTTTTATGCTACTCCTTTGGACCAACTTGTCCTAAAACCTTCTTCTTTAGAAACTGCTATTTTTTATGTGGGGCCCACATATGACCACAAGCTCAAAACTACCTTTCTAGAAAGTTGGAATAATCCTCTACAACATAAAATTGTCACTTTTTCACTAGAAAACAAACTTGATCTGATACAAACATTTTTCTGCAAACTGCTCCTAGCTAGGGTTTAACTAGGGCTTTAAACCTTTTTATCTTCTTAACAATCGTTCATATAAACATGACATTCAAACCACCTATTTTTTTTTAATTCTTCATAACTGACCTTAGAATATATGTATAATAAATCATGTCTCCATGCAAAGCATACAATTCACAACAAGCATCAAAAAGTCAACTTTTGTCACTAAAACAAATCGTACCTTACCCTGTTTTACGAAAACTTGCATATCTTCCAAAATATTCAGCATACTGACCTGAAAATTGCCATGAAGCACCATGAAAACATACTATAACTGATAATAATAACCACATAGCTCATATAATCCTTAAACTCTCCTGCCACAATGAATTACCCATGCTAAATTAGTTTTTCTCAATTGTTTGCTTCCCAATGACCTCAAATATGCATCTAACCTCTGAATTATGAATTAAAACTCACATAAACCTCAGGTAAACTACCAAAAAATTTGAAACCTTTCTATAAAAAGAAATGTATGGTCCAAATATTATACCTCTACTTCATTCTGGATGCTCCAAGGCAAGAGACAAGCCTAGAGAGGCCTAACTCAATGATAAAACCACATGACATGACCATAATGACCTTATGTGGACTCATGTACACCTATAAAACAACTCATGTACCATTAATAACATCATGAAAATAACCAATCACCTCACAAGATCCCAAACAATGACTTAGCCCAATCAACTATGCACGAGGACTACACGGGACTCACCAAATCTTGACACTACCAATCAAACTTCATGTTTGACATTTGAATAACATCATATGGGGACATATACAACACCATGACACCATTTTAAATTAATGGATGTTGACATCAATGATAACACTAGCCAATAATGGCCAACAATCTCCCACTTTTTCATTGATGATAACCATCATTCAAAAACATTGATGGTAAGCAGCAAGATAAACACACTATCTGACCTCAAAACGATGTTTCTGATGCTTCTCTCTGCCTTTTCCATCTATGAAAAATGCTACATTGAATCCTAGACATGAGTAATGACAACACAATAATGGAAACAATGTAAAACATGACTTACTTGACATAAAAGGCCCCCCTTAGACTGAATTCTCTCTCCTCTTATGCCAAAAACAACATATGAAGGTCTTATTGACCTTATAAGAGCCAAAAATAGCTCCCCCTCAAATTATACTCATATTTTTTCTTCAAAACTCTCAACATCACAATATAGGTATAGATCAAGCATAATAATCATCCAATACTAGCATATTGACCTTTAGGGCCACTAGCTCTAAACACCAATTCTAGTCAAAATTTGACAAATTTCATCATGCTCTAAGAACCCTCAGACATCATGATTTAATCCCTTATGGCTCCCTCTAGACTCACGCAACCTAATATCACTGAAAATGCAAGAAATCAGGTCCTTACCTTGTTTTCATGCCTTTGAGGTGACACAATCATTTGCCATTATCCATGAAACGTTTCTACAAAGTTATTAATCTTGTTTGCACACTATTTCATTATTCATAGCCATATGCCTTATTCTAGAAACCAATAATCTTACACACAAAATTATTACTGAATTCAAAACCTCCTAATAATTTTACTCACTTGATCAAGCTTAGAAATAAACTCCCCCTACCTTTGACATCATTTTCAGATCTATATCATACTTGAAATCTTGTTTCAAACTCACTGTAGAAACTTCTATAAGGACAAGCTATGCCCCATGTCTTGATGAGAAATCAGAGTTTTGTAGCTTCATATTTTTCATCTTTTGAATTGTTGATTCTTGATATAAACATTCATAAGGCATCTAAATTATCTTGACTGGCTTTAACTTCCATCTTGCTTCATACTTAGTTCTCTAGTTCTAGGATATCTTGAGTTTACATTTGGAGATCAATATTTTGCTTCCTTTGGTTTAAACATTCACTTTTCCTTTTTTACTTTCTAACACTATGGACACAAGCCAAATATAGAACTATAGACATTCTTTTGTAGACATATGAAGCTTAGTCACATCTATAAACAACCTTAGAACCTATAGGTCACCCTTTTTAATCACTATATACTGAATTTGCAATGTTTCAGGATTCGTTGCCATATTTAAACCCTCAATGCATCATTTCATACTATAATTCTTTTCTTTGAACATAAAGGACCAACTTGTTAACCCCTTTGAGCCCTAAATAATCTTGATGTGGTGAATTTGCTAAACCATTTATTACCCTTTTCAGAGAAAACTCAGGTTATTTTGAAGCATTATATCAAACATACTTGTGATTAACTAAAAATAAGTAGGTTTTTAGCTATTTTATAAGTTAATCTAAATATAAACTTAGTGCTATATTAAAGTGCTAGATCTAAATATACTACTTTAATATTTGAATGATATTGAAAATAATGGAAATAAGAGAGATATGGTACTAACCTTGAAGTTAACTTACCTCACTATGTGATGGAATGTAGTAGATTGGTATGCAAACAAGGCAAGTTGTGACTGAATGGCCTCAGAGAAGGGAAGGAGCTAATTATGTTTTCCTATACAGAGGCACCTGGGAGGATACTAGGGCACCCTGAGGTGCCCTGGTATAATATCTGGGCATGTTGCAGACTACATAAAATCTTAGAACTTTAATTCAGGAATGTCACAATATCTCTGAAATACCTTTTCTCCTATCACATGGGTGGTTTCATTAATGTCACATATGTCACTGTGAATGTTACCTATAAAACCCTATCTAAATGAATCAATTCCCTAAAAAATAAAAATGCATATGACTAGGTCAAACTGACCTCACCTACCAAACTAGTGGCCTTACTACCTGAGCATTGTACTACATTTAAGGCTTAATGTAGTTTTATGTGTGTGTGTGTGCAATTTTATTCCTAGGGTGCCCTAAGTGCCAATGATGTGGTAATAACGGGTAATAACTAGATGTAAAATGCAAATGGTGGATGGAATGGAAAGAATACAACCCTTTCCCCCCTATGCAATGTGTGATGATGCAAATGTAGAAGATGCCCAAATGCATTCCCTTGCCTTAGTAGATAGCTTTCCCTTGATAGTGAGATGCCCCTCCCATAATGTAGTGAGTATCTATGTTTATATAGGGATGTCTTGTTCAAATTTTGACACTAGTGACCCGAAACTGCTGACTATGACCTAGGGGAATACACAGGGGTAACCGTTACGAACCGACCTTGAAAAAATATATTAAGACCACAAATTACGATGACACGTGGCACCTAAAATCATGGACTGGGGCACCCTGGGGTGCCCACAGTGCAACCCTAGGTGCCCTAGCATAGACCTAAAGACAACAACTAAGCAAATTACGACACCTGAGCGACCCTAAAAGATGACCAAAACTGCAGAGACAAATGATGACTAAACTAGAGAAACAACAATGACGCCTGACTAACTGATAACAAGACCATGAATGGATGGGTCACTAGTGAATACTTTTATTACGTGCAAGATCCATATATAAAATAACATACCCTGAGGTATTAATGTAACAATAAGTGTGTGAGTTTATGACTACATTTGCCCCCACTTTATGTTAGTGAGTGGAAAGCTTGGTAACATAAAGTAAATAGAGATACGTACCTAAGAAAAATCTGGAGAAGCCCAAGTTGTAGAAGAACGTACAGCATGTGTATTAAAATCGTGCTGATAGAAATATAAAACCATGTCGAACCATGGATCAGCGAGTTTGATCTATGCAACGTATCGAAAAGTGTAAGTATCATGATGAAACGTGGAAAATGAAAATAATGATTAGGGTATATTATGATTTCGAATGCGACTGAATAGGTGGGTAGGGAGTGATCAGTTCCCAACCCGAATGCTTTTATATGAATGGAATAATGGGAGGATTTGGGCATCCTTCCACTAGAGGAAGATTTTAGGGAGAAAAGTGTGTTATTCTTCAAACTTTAACTAAATCATCAAGATCTAGCTACTGCATAAGGACTTAGATCAAAATGTTGTGATTTTGGATCCAAATGATTTTGATTAAACATTTGACCCATATAGTGGTGATAATGGGAAATGCACTCTTTCCCTCGCTTCACAGGTGTCGCCGCAATGCAAATGCTTCCATGTAAGGTCATTTGTAAGTGGATGTTATAGAGAATGATATGGATTCCATGTTAGGTCATCTAGAAGTGAACGCGATAGAAATGATAGCTTCTAGGTTATATTAGGAAAATGAGATGGCTTCCAAGCTAGGTCATCTAGTGAACTTGACTGAACAGATAGCTTATAGGTTAGGTCATCATGAAGTAGAAAATGAAAGATGGCTTCCAAGTTAGGTCATCTAGGAATTGAAAACACGGAATATGGAATAAAATCCCAAGTTAGTCATCTGGGAATGACCACTTGTAGGTGAATGTAACTCCCAAGTCTAGGTCATCTGAAAGACCACTTGTGGATTTTAATGATTTGAATTGAAGGCATTGATTTTGACTAGTTGATTTATGACTTTGACCGGTTACTCGTGGACAGGTTTTTCGCTAACTGCCCCTCAGGTTAAGTCATTAGGGGAAAGTTTCTAGAAAATGGACAAGATGTCGCGTAAATATATTTTTAGTTATTTATTGCCCCCAAATTAGGTCATTAGGGGAGACTGATAGGTTATCAGCGTGTGATGATCGCATTTGGGAGGTGTTAAATGATTTTTGCCCCCATATAAGATCATTAGGGGGAGATTGATGATGGAATACTATTGCAGTATGAATTGTGAGGTGTTGAATTCATGATGTCATAATACATGTGGTGACATAATGGGGAATTATAAGGGGAACTCCCAATAATATGCCCCCCTTTCGGAAAAAGAGGGAGTGTTGAACGGGAATGAACTCTTAGCTAAAAGTAATTACAAGAGGTTAAAATCATGTATGCAGATATAATAGTGTAGATAATTTCTAGGAGAGATAATGTGTATTATACATGTTCCATATGGTGGTAGGTGGATAATTCTAAAAAGAATTCATGCAAACGGGGTGTAAATCAGAGTACAAAATACTCAAGATATGAGTGAAACAGTGTCATGTGTATTAGTTATGGTAATAAGCGTGCAAAATATGGACCATAGTAAAATTAGTATGGAAAAGTGACTATAAATAGTAAAGTGAAAAGGTAACTTATCACTTCATTTGTCTTTTGCATGTGAGTGTGAGAGTGTGTACGGAGTGAGTAGAGATGCCTCAAGCGAGACCCTTATGTCCTAGCTAGTTTGAGAGAGTGGTGATCCTATTGTGGCGTCACATACTACGGAAGAGTTGGTAAGTGTGTTTATTTTTGTAAAAATGTAGGGTGTACTAGGTATTTTGGTTTAATTTTTGAAAATTTAGGGTTTTTTACTTTCTCAGCATTTGGGACCTAGACAAGAGTCGGTGAGGGTACTAGTGACCCTTGGGACTAGAGTGCCTAGAACCGGAGCACTACTGTCCTGCTCTGGGGTGCCCCAGTCCATACATCTGGGTGCCCTAGTCAATAAATGTTTGGATTTGATGGATATGCTAGGGAATGTGTTTCTAATATGTTGACTTGTTGGTATTTTCACTATGGGAGGTGTGTTAATGTTGATTGTTTGTTGTTTGTGGTGTTGTGCAGAGGGATATCCACTCGAAGGAATTTCCACGTGGCAGTCGTCACTTGAGTACATTACTAGGATTGGGTTTAGTCAGATGATGATTGGGATGTGATGGAACGTGTCATCCTGCAAACATATAACATGGATGGGGGATGTGCCCCATAATATGCCCATGTTGACTGCATTATGTGATAGGTGGTGTTGCCAATACGTGTACATTTTGGTTTCCCATAGGGGAGATGATGGTGACACTGGAGGATGTATATCACATACTATGATTGCTAGTGGTTAGAGAGTGAGTATGAGTTATGGAAGTATTATATATGAAGCGCCAAGATGTGCTCGGCTAGAGGATATTTTACAGGGGCCCAAGTGCCTGTCGAGGCCCATATTAGTTTGGATATGATATTATAGTATGAGGGTTCCACGTTGCAAAAGTTCATCACAGTGGTGATAGTGTCTTATATAGCAGTGGAGGCAGTGGGTGTTGGCATCTTGTATAAGATGCACAAAATATGTCAGTGGGTATAGGAAGATGGGATGAGCTACATGTGGGCGTGATGTGTGTTGGCCCATTTATACAGGGATTTGTATCAGTTTACACAGGATGAACATGGTGGGGGTATAGGGGCCACCAAACTACTACATGTATGGGCATATGAGCATATAGCCATATTGAGACTAGTTGCAGGGCCACAAGGGGAGTGGGCTCGGCTAGAGATATTTACTCGACGTGTTAGGTGGATATCCATAGTAGGAAGATAGACACAGATAGTTTTAAATCCTTGATAGATAGGATGGGGTGGGAGTCAGTTATATGGAGGCCATATCGTGATTATGGGGGATGACATGAGGATGTTATAGATTTGTGATGTATTCAGAGGACCATGTGGTTAGAGGACCAATTCCAAGGTATGGTGGATTTATTTCAGGTGGATAGGGTATCACAGTAGTTTGGTATGGCACATGATGTACCCCCAGAGCCATACATATGGTTACGAGATGTTAGGGCCCCTAGGAGGGTGGGTATTAGGCCAAGGCCCATGACAGAGCAGTTGATACCACTAGGGCCAGATGTGGTAGACCCCGTGATAGTAGTTGAGGATAGCAATGGCGTGGGGTGCAAAAAGGGTTATCGAGTGTGGTGGGCAGCACATCAGTAGGTACTACCATATCTAGTATTTTCAAGTGCTATGGAGTTGCCACCAGGAGGAGTGGGTGAGGGAGGTGTCACTGACCCTGTGGCAGTGGTTGTGGCAGATTGTAAGTATTTGTGTATGCTAATATTGTAGTTAATGAATTGTCTAGGTTGTTTTGTACGTGGTTGACTAACATGAGGTTGTATGTTGTGTATGTAGGAGATGCCTATTGGTCGTTGATAGTAGACACATCGATTCACACATTGACGTGGAATGTGCCTAGTGATGTGCTATGTAGAGGGATACTAGAGTGCATGGACAATATTGCAGGTGAGCACACCCATCTGTTTGAGCCAGTAGCCATAGTAGCATGACATGTATAGTGTTACTTAGTGAGAGGGACGAATGCACGTGAGGAGACTCGTCGTGCACCGAGAGGCTATAGGTGGTGGTCCTTTAGCCTAGGATGTGTTTGCGTGGTATGTAGATTTGCAGCATCATTTCTCGGACTCAGAACATGGAGATTGCGATGTTACGTAGGCCAGGTGGAGAAGTTTCAGGGCCATGAAATGTGGCATCACGTTAGTGGCGAGGCATCTAGTTCTAGGGCTCTCACAATACATGAGAGTGATAGTGATGATGAGGTTTGATAGTGATGATTGTATATGATGTAGGGGGCCTTACCCCCTAGTGATGAAACATATTTTTGGGATGATGATTGTATGAATGATATATGTATGGACACACATATTTTTGATATATATTAGATCTATGTTGAGATGGTTTGTCATTTATCAATGAAATGGATATCGTATGTGTCGATGGTTATTGTCCTAGCATGTGTATCGTATTGTATGTGATGAATGATGATGTTAGTAATGGTGGATAAAATCTATTTGGTGAATTATGTAGTATATAACTAATGTAATGATGAAGTATGAGATGAATAAAATATGTAGCACATATACAGCGTAATGGTGATAGTAGAATAAATGTGGAAATAGATAAATGTATTGTAATGAATATGGGAAAATGTAATGTAATAGGATAAAGTGATGAAAATAGGAGGGGGGGAAGAGTAATGATGCCCCCCAGCGTATGGATGAATAGGCTCATGTGATAAGACCCCTCATCAGTCAAGCATGAGCCATGTAAAAAAGAGTGTGTCATCAAGAAATGATTGAGGTGTGATAGATGAATGACAGAGCGTGTGATGAAAGGTTCTTAAAACTAACAATTGTGTAAGAACCATAAGAACACAAGTGCATCATCGGGGAGAGAGGTGATAATGATCACCTACCAAGTGACGGGTGGATGATGATAAGGTGGAATGGGTGGAATGGAATCATATGGAATGGAATGGAGCATGAGTGTATGAACTGAAGTGCATGTCATATGGAGTGACCATGGGTTCTGCAAAGACTGGTGGAAACCCATAGGATGCATGTGATGGATAGTCTGACTGAGGTGGATGCAATGAATGTGGTGGTGGAAGCAATGGAGGTGGTGGATAGCGTGTATATGTGAGGGTGGTGAATGATGGACAAACTTGAGGTACCATGTGCAGAGAAGACTCAGGGGTGTGTATTCCTACACTGTCATGGTGAAGGAGACAATGATCACTCATGAGATGCAAAAGATATGACACCAGTTTCCTTGAGTTGTTGCAACCTCTCACGTAAAGCAAGACATTCATTATCATGATGGCCACTAACACGATGGTAATTACAGTAATATTGATCATGTTGATGTTGTAAACGGTGTGGAGGGTGGTGTTGGTTGGAAGGAAGTTGAATTAATCGCTCATCAAGTAATACACGCAACACATCATAAGGTTGAGGATTAGGTGAAAAATAATAGAGGCTCATGGTACTGAGGTTAAATAGTGGTAGTAGTAACTGGTCGATGAGCAAGAGAAACATGTGTAGGAGGTGAAGAAGGGGAATGAGGTTGTTTTCTTTGCACTTTGGGTTGAGATACGGGTTACTTTTGATTGTTGTTAGGAGGTGGAGTAGGAGGAGCACACTTTGTTTGAATTTTAACCAAGGGTGGAGGTTGCTTAGGATGTATAAATGGAAGTGTAGGTGGAACAACAAAATGACATAGTAATAGGAAGAAACATGAGGGGGTTCTGCCAGAGGAGAAGAAAGAAGGTTTTTTTCTAGATCAATAACCTTGTAACACAAAAGTATAAAGGACTCACAAGTATCATAGTGTAAGTGTTGCTTTAGAGGAGGAATAAGACCACGACAGAAGATGAATTGCTTTTCCAAGTCACTAGGGTGAAAGATAAGTTGATGTATACATGCATTAAAGCATAAGATGTAATCCTGAATAGGTTCAAAAGAGCCCTAATGTATAGTAGGAATGTGGTCATATATAACCCTAGGGCCATTATTGATAATAAACCTATGAAGGAAGGCATCCTCCATGTCATAGAAAGTGCTAATGGAACCAAAATGGAGATGGGTATACCATTATTAGTGCGTAATCAGTAAGACTATAATGGAAGGCATTAAGCAACAAGCAATCTTTAGAGTAGTCAGCCATAAGTGTGTGCTAATGTAGAACATGGGCATGAGGATCACCGGTATTGTCAAAGCATGTGAAAGTAGGCATGACAAATTATTTGGGGAAATCAGAATTATGAATCTTTTTAGGGATGTGGTTTCCATGTAAAGAGTTGTTGTCAATGGAGGCATAATAGGCTCTACTTTCTAAAGTAAGAGTATGAACTTGTGATTGGAGCTGTCCTACAGCATGCATGAGAGATAGAAGATCCTGTGAGGGGATGGTAGGAGATGGAAAAATGTATTAAGTGGTTGAATTTTTCCATTATGAGTGATCATGGGAATGTCAAGAGGTTATAGAGTAGAATCAGAGGCTAAAGGTGTGGTGGTAGATGTGGATGTAGGAGTGGTAATATGACTAGTATCAACACAAGACCTGGTAGATGTGGTGAGAAAGGAAGAAACCTCAATATGTGAAGATATAGTAGGAGTGGGTAGAGGAAATGGGAATATAAGAAGAAGAAGCAATGGCCGGGGTGACTCATGTACAATAGTAGATGCAACGTCGGGGGAGGATAAAAATGGAGCGAGAGAGTCACATGCAGTAGTATGGAAAGAAGGAGACTCATGATTTTGATTAGTAGATGATGGGGTTCCAAAAATAATGTTATGATCATTTGAAGAATCAATAGGATCCTCCATGTAATATGAAGAAGTGTGCAATCTCGAAGGATATGTGTGGAGAGAACTATCGGAAGTGGTAGAAGACATAGGAGTAGCTATAGGAGTGGTCAGAGGAGAGGTAGGAGATACATTAGATTGTGAATCAATGCCTAATAAATAATCAATGATAGAAGGATCTAAAACATCAGGTGGAATATCAGAAGAAAAATGAGAAGGGTCACATACAATTAGATGGCATGGCATACAACGAGTAAAAGCAACAGGGTCATCAAAAAGGCATATACCTATAAGAGCAATCAGTAGGATTAGTTAAAACACATGTTGTTGGCCTTCCAAGAGGGCTTGTTGAGTATCATCAGGTAAGATCATAGGAGCACTATATAAATCCTTAAGTTCAGCTATGGAAGCCTCATCATAAATGGGGTTGACACTAAAATGAGACATGATGAGGAAAATTAAAAACTATGGCTAACCACTATGGTAGGGAAAAGAGAATGGAAAAGAAAAATGTTCAAAACGTAGGGTTCACCAAAATGATTAACTAAAAATAGAGATTTCTTGCTATTTTATAAGTTAATCTAAATAAAAACTAAATGCTATACCAAAATTTTAGAACTAAATATTTTTCTTTAATATTTGAATATATTGAAATAATGGAAATAAGAGAGATCTGGTACTAACCTTAAGTTAACTTACCTCACTGTGTGCTTTAGCAGACTGTACTAGCAGACTGGGAAAGATATACGACTGGATGGCCTTCAGAAGGGCAAGTAGTTGACTAATTTCTATACTGGAGGTTCTTGGGAGGATACTTGGGCACCCTGGTGCCTGTCTAATTTGGGTGTTGTAGACTGCACTGCAAAAAAGCTCAGAACTTGAACTCAGAAGTGTTGCAATATCTCTGAAATACCTTCTCTCCTATTGCAAGGGTGTCGTAGTAATGTCTCCTATGTCACTGTGAATGTTACCTATAAAACCCTATCCAAAGCATCAATTCCTCAAAAAATAAAAATGCATATGAATAGGTCAAACTGAGCCTCAGCTACCAAACTAGTGGGCTTACGACCGAGCACTACAGTACATCTTGGACCCAATGTAGTTTTATGTGTGTGTGTGTGAAATTTTGTGCCCAAGGTGCCTTAGCGACAAAGATGCAGTAATAAGGGGTAATAACTAGATGTAAAATGCAAATGGTGGATGGAATGGAAAGAATAAAACCCTTTCCCCCCCATGCAGTGTGTGATGCAGATGTAAAATATGCCCAAATGCAGTCCCTTTTCCTTAGTAGATAGTTGCCCTTGATAGTGAGATGTTCCGCCCATAATGTAGTATGTATGTTATGTTTATATAGGGATTTCTTGTTCAAATTTTGACACTAGTGACCCGAAACTGACTGACTATGACCTAGGGGAATACACGGGGTAACCGTTAGGACTAACGACCTCGAACAAAATAAATTAAGACCACAAATTATGATGACACATAGGTGCCTAAAATTATGGATTGGGGCACCCCCAGGTGCCCTAGTAAAACGCTAGGTGCACTCGTCATAAACCTAAAGATGAAAACTAAGCAAATTATGACACCTAAGACACCCATAAAATATTCCCAAAAATTATAGAGACAAATGATGATTGAACTATAGAAACAACAATGACGCCTGACTAACGGATAATAAGAATAAAGGATGGGTCACTAGTGAATACTTTTACTACGCAAGATCCATATATAAAATAACATACCTGTGGTATTAATGTAATAGTAAGTGTATGATTTTGTGACTATAACTTGAAGGACACCTACAATGATTGACTTCACTCTACCTTAGACCACTTCAGTAATTCTTGAAATATATAGAAAAGCATCTTCTCTGGAGTCTACAAATTTATTGAGCTAAGGAAATAGAGGTCAAGTATGGAAGTGCATAAGGTTTTGGCACACGGGCACATGGCGCATGATCACAGGGCACATGGTAGAACACAAAAGTATAACAAAACAACAGTGCACCCAGGAACATGTTAAAAACATGACTTAGCTACTTTACGGATCAAGGTTATTTTTGGGATGTGGAGTGCAAAGCATGTAAAGGTATGGAGACTTGCGCGATACACAAGAATATTTTGGATAAGCAGAAGATCAAGAGCCATGCAGAGTTTTGAAATAATAATAGGATTTATACTAGGAGTTAACAATAGAAGATCTATTATTAGCACTTAAATGCTTTTGTATTCTTATGTAAGGGCGCATGGCTATTATTAGCATGTAGCTTATTTTTGGAAGGTGCATGGGCGGTGATGGGAAAGTCCCCACTCCTATAAATATGTATTGATTTGCATGGCTTAGTGAGTTCATGATTATTGTAGTGTTATATTACGAATCTGTTAGTGCACATAACCATGGTGACTTCATGATGTATGTAGGAAGCTTATGAGTTTTACAGTATTTAAGATAATGGGTCTTATTGGTTGGATATTGGTGTTAGATGTAATTGAGCAAGGAAATTGTATGGTAAATCTGATTATAGTAATTTTTTAGCTAATATTTCATATGGTTTAGATCTAGATCTGGTTTACGCACTGTGGTTTAATCGATTGTCTGTTATGGATTTGAAATATACACTCATTCATGCTAACATCTTGGACAATATTCAATAATAGGGACCTGGTAACCTTGCATGCTTCGGGTGAGTGCTCATTTTAGGTTGAGTGATGTGTTAGTGTAGCTTGGGCTATTTGTTGTGAATTCAAGGTTACATCATTGGTTCCGTTGTTGAGACCTCTTTCTCAGCTGTTATTCAGGATGCTACATGATGAAGACGTACTAGTTGACCTTGTCTAGTATTGAAGAGTGGTTAGACGATATAAAAGAAGAGTGTGCTCATAGATTTAGCATTGGACCTGAGTTTAATGCACGCATGTGGGTTGAGAAGAATTTGTATGACACATTTTATGAGATGTTATTTGTTATCTTTCCCATAGAGTTGTACGAGTGGCTAGGTTATTATGCATCTAAGAGTAATTAGAGGTTTCGTACACTTGTTTGGACCTAGGTAGATCTCTAGGCTTTGTATGATGCAGATTTTATTTGGATGTGTTATGTGGATGCTTGGTTCCATGATGTTCTGAACATCTATAATATTAAGTACGTAGTTTCCACTTACTCTTTCCCAAAAGTTGTTGAGTTATAGTTTTTGTGTGAGCCTAGAGGATCTTACTTGCATGATACTCCTTTTTCAATCTAGATATTAATTGCAACCCTTGATTTGGAAAAGAAGCATATGGATAACTAAACCCCACCACATGTGGGGGCAGGAGCAGGTTTTGTAAATATGGTGGACCTAGAGGCAGAGAAACAAAGAGAAGAAAGGTGGATTAAGTTTAATGAAGCATGTAAGAGGGATCTAATGAAGCAACGAGATATCATGGAAAGAATAGTGTTGCGGAGGGAGATTTCTCGTGAAGGATTTAGAGTAATGCAGAGGACATAGAGCCAGAGCATCTGGAACTCTCACATTTGGGAAAGCATGGCAGAGAACCCTCCTTGGATTTGGATGAGTCTGCGTCAGATGAAAGGTTGTGGACCATGAGCGTGCATCTAAACCTACCTAGATACCTAGCCTTTGTGTTTGGTTCTATGAATTTTACGGTAGTTAACAATAAGCAAGCTAGTGTGAGTAGTAGATTTGCAGTAGATAGATTCAATTTACAATCAATTTTAGGAGTTAATCATGGAGTATCTTCATCCATGTTGGCGCAATCATTTTCTATCTTATTTAGAGGTCTATCTGAAGGTATATTTTCTAGCGCATCATTGACACATAACATGGGTGTGCAGAACATTGATATAACATCTGGAAGTAGCACAAATTCATAGACTGTGGGAGTGTAATTTAACATTACCATTGGAACACAAGGCAGTGCATCCTTTTTTCCATTGCCTACTTAGGGAGGAGGATTAGGAGGGTTAGGTGGATTAGGTTTTGGTGGATCTGGTGTTTCTGGAGGTAGAGGAAACACAGGTACTGGATCTGGTGGGTAAGGTCCGCACCAACCACAACATATTTATATGGATATGTCTCTTCATCTTTCAGAATATAGAGGCATTGAAGATGCAACAGAGCATGTGCATATGTGTGAGATACTATAATGTGCAAAGGGGATCACTACTCTAGAGCACAAGGTGAGTCAGTTTGACTCTACATTATAGGGTCACACACATAGTTGGTACAATAAAATTGACCCTAACTAGAATTGTGTAGACTATACTGTGCAATGGGATGCTTTCTTGAAAGAATTTTATATCCCTAATTTTGAGTAGAAGAGCATCAGTGCATTGAAATATATTAAACAAGGCACTATTGAGAGTGTTTGGGAGTATGATGTTTGGTTCAAAACTCTTTAATCTAAGTTATCTTATGACATACTTGTGATATAACATGCACAGTGGTTTGTTGGAGGACTAATAATGCCTTTTAGAAGATCACTTTCACGTAAGACTTAAACAGATTCACGCAAGGCGCTTGAAGTAGCTCTGTACACTGTGGCGGTAGGGAGTGTAGACACAAGATTGATTCCATTTTTGGAATCTCATATTGCAGCCATGGCTAAAAAATGAATAAATTATCTGCTAATTCGGCACATGAGATGTGCAACGGAATTTGCTGTATAGATTGTGAACTAAAGGGGCATACCAAGGATATTTTTCCTCGTAAATTAGTGTGCTCCTTGTTGCTAGATTAAGAGATTTTTCACTTGGACCAAAGTTATAGTCGGTGCCCATTGTTGTAGTGTTTGATAAGGAAGAACGTGTCTTGTTACTGCAAGAATTACAGGTCTTCCATTCATGATATTGAAGATTGCAGTTTGATTGATCAAATTCATGATGCCATTGATATTGGCATACGAAAGTATGGTGTTGCAAATACTTCTAAGGAGAAAGGTGAGCATCATGACTATAATCACAATGAAGGGTGTTCCAATGGAGACCATAATAGAGGCCAAGGTTACCGAGGAGGATTCAGAGGCTAAGGTCATGGCGGTGAAAGAAGTGATTTTCCTTGTGGAACTTGTTATACATATGGATCCCCTTATTGTTATAGGTGCAAGTGTCCTCAGAACATTATTTGTTCCTTTTTTGAAAGAATCACAACTATGAAGAATTCCCAGACTTATATGAACATTTAAGTAAGAAACACAAACATGAGAACAAGGGCACAAGAATGGTTATAGTGCAGCACGTCGTGGAAGGTCATTGGATGCTGAAGTTAGTGTTAGATCCTAAGTTGGTACCTGTGAATATTACTACACGTGTTGGGGCTGCGTGCACTAGAGAAGTTCTAAAATCAAATCCTGACATTACTAAGGAGTAGGTTCTTCATGTAAAGTATCCAGACCCTATGCATTAGAAGGAGGATTATCAAGAAACCATGGAGGTAATTCAGAATTTACAGGGTGAGAAACAATGTTTGAAATAGTAGTCGCAGTAGTTAGAAAAAAGAAGGAAATTGAGCTCCATCAGACAAATGTTGACGATTTAAAGGAGGTTTGAAAGATGTTGTGCCAAGAGAAACATATTCCTCTATTAGGGAATTGGTTAAAGGGAAACACTCTACATACTAGGATTGAGCATGAAAGGATACTCTTACATACTAACCTTCCCCCTCATAGCCCGGATTATGATAAGGAGATCAATCTAAATGTTATTATGGATGGTTGGATTTTGAGTAATATCTTGATTGACACAGGTGTGGAAGTGAATGTGCTCACTCTAGATGTGTGGGTTTAGATGGGTAGACCACCATTGAAGCCATCTTCAAATGTTCTATTTATGGAAAATAGGACTAAATCCATGCTAATTGGAGTTTTAAAGGATGCATCAATTATTAAATAGGGAGCCAAATTTATTGGGGATTTTGAGGTCTCAGCACTTGTAGAGGCCGATAATTTTCTAGTTTTACTTGGGTGCCCTTGGTGTTATGCAAACAACACTAATTTGTATTTCAACAAAGGGTATATAGGTTTTGAGAACAAAGAAGAGTGCGTCATTATCCCCTTGACAAATGTGAAATCTACACCATATATAGAGCCCTTAAGTGAAGAATACTTGAATAGAATTTATGTGGGCACCATTCAAGATCTGGAAGTTCTTGATCCATTAAAGGAAGGAGTTCTTCAATGGGATGATGCACAATCTATGAGTGATATTATAAGTGTTATATGTGACAATTGTGTACATGACACTTATGAAATAGTTGGGAATGAAGTATGAAGTGTATCTACATGTGTCAGTAAGCCACGTAGTATCAGGAATTTGGGCAATAGCCAGGTACCAACATACACTGGTGAAGAGAATTGAGTAGTATTCCTGCTTGTTATGGAAGTTCGGTGGGAATGTCATGTGGAAAGAAGGAATATGCTAGTTTATACTCTACGTGGGACAATAGTGCATTGGTGGATGGTTCACAGGGATAATATTTTGGACTAGAGAGAAGTGAGGATTGCTTTATCCACTATATTTTTAAGGAGAAATGCACCTACTCAGATATTTACATTTCATGGTAATGATCATGTTCAGCACCACATTTAGCAACGTGAGAGACTCTAGACAGAGGGGTAGGAATATTTACCACCTTCATTATGGGTGCACAATCTTTATTTCACCTTGCGAGGCTACGTGCCCACATGATATATCTATGAAGATTTGATTAGAGAGACTGGAAATTGGAAAGAACTTACTGTAGGTATGATTCAAACCTTTGAATATTTTTCTAGTAAACCTTTGGTGAATGAGGCGTTACATATTATGAAGCGCTTAACGATGGGAGATAGTGCAAAGGTTGGGGAGATCCTTCAGGAGTTATTAGGGGATTCAGACATGAGGGTACATTTTGAAGAGGAAGAAACAAATGTTGAAAAGCTTGGGCATGCCTATCTAGAAAGAGAAAATGGTAGGATGGTCTATATAATTGATGATGAGGAAGTGGAAAAATTGGATTTTGAGCATACAGAAGGTATGCATGAAGTCTTAAATAGTGCAAATGAGAAGGTGTGTTCCTATTATGCACCTATAAAGACAAAGAAAGTGAACATTGGAACGAATGTTGAACCTAAGGAGGCCATCATTAGCAATTATTGGTCTGATTATGAAGTTGTTAAGATAATTGAGCTACTGCATTACTTCCAGAATTTATTCCCTATAGGATATCATGAATTAAAAGGGGTTCATAAGTCTTTGGGTGAGATGATAATCAAGCTGAAAGAAAGTGCACACCCTGTTTGAAAGAGGCCTTACATGATGAATCTGAACTTGCGCATCAAAGTGAAAGAATAAATTGACAAAATGTTAATTTATGTGATCATTTTACCCATTGAGGAGTTGGAATGGGTGACCCCTATGGTGATCAGCATCAAGAAGGATGGAAAATATGGATTTGTGTGGATTATATGGAATTAAATGCTACATTTGTGATTGATCCCTTTCCCACACCATTTACTGAGGAAATTTTGGAAGGTATTGCAAGGCACGAAATATACTCCTTAAACAATGGATTTTTTAGGTATCATCAGGTAAGGATAGCAAAAGAGGACTAAGAGAAGAAAAATTTCACCACTAAATGAGGAAGTTTTACATACACGGTTATTCCCTTTGGATTAAAGAATGTGCCTGAGTTATTTTCATGCATTGTGGTACAAGCATTTCTAGATTTTATTAATAAGTTCTTGAAGGTATATCTGGATGATTAGACAGTCTATGGACTTGTGAAGGATCACTGTGATTATTTGAGGCTGAATTTTGAGAGGTTTTGATAGTTGAGCATCTCTTTGAATATTAAGAAGTGCATATTTGCCACACCCTTTAGAATTTTGCTGAGACACATCATCTATAAGGAGGGATTACTAGTGGATCTTGCTAAGGTTGCTGTGATTTTTGGCTTAGAGGAATCTACTAGCCAAATTTAGGTGCATGAATTCTTGGGGCACACAAGATATTACGAAAAGTTTATTAAGGGATATGTTAATATTTTTGTGCCCTTAGAATAATTATTAAAGGAAAAATGAAAGTTATATTTGGGTGAGGTGCAATAGCGCGTGTTTGAGACTCTAAAATAAAGGCTTACTACAACGCCTATTTTACACTTTCCTTCATGGTCCAAACCTTTTCACGTTCATGTAGATGCCTCTGACATGGCCATTGAAAAATTAGTATCCCTACCTAGAGAAGGGATTGTTAATTATCATATTTTCTTTGCAATCAGAAATTTGACTCCAGCAGAACAAAATTACACAGCGACAAAGTGCAAGGCATTGTCTATGATCTATGCACTCCATAATTATTGATAGTATCTGATTGTTACCCCATTCATCTTTTATATAGACCACATGAAACTAAAGCATTTAGTAAATAAGACCATTTTATAGGGGTGCATATGTTGTTGGGTTCTATTATTTAAGGAGTTTAACTTTACTGTGGTTGATAAGCCAGGTAAGAGAAATTCTAGTCTAAACCATTTATTAAGGATTCAATCGGGAAAGGATGTTTGAGAAAAAAATTCCATATGAATAGCTATTTAGGTTAAACCGCACGTCCTCAGACTTAGATGATATTATTTATTTTTACGCACAATTGTGGCGCTTGAGGGAATAAAGGATTTGGAGAAGAAACAACTTGTCATTCGCATCACGCCTTACCTGCTAATTAGTGGAGACTTATACAAGTTAGGATCTGATGATTTTTTGCACTGGTGCGTACTCGAGTATGAACAGGAAGTAATTATGGAGGAGGATCATGGTGGTATTACAGGAGGACACTATGCGAGATACACCACCATGCGTAAGATTCTCTTAGTTGTTCTATGGTGGGAAACATTATACAAAAATTTCAAAGAGTATTGTAAGCCATGTGACCATTATGAGCAACTTGGAAATCCATGACATATGGATGATATTACTTTGAGGCATATTGCTAGCATAAAACCTTTTGAGAAGTGGGAAATTGAATTTTTGGGCATTATCTTCCTAGTCGCACTCAAGATAGGATCTCGCTACATTATAACTTGTATAGACTATTGTTGAATTATGGAGCTCAATTACTTCATTTTAGCATGCAATGGAAACTTGTTGGAAAATATAGTAATTGTCATCGGTTAGGGGGGAACCGGCATTGGTCACCCAGGACCGGCATCAGTCAGGAAAGGGAGGAACCAACATCGGTTAGGGCTAACTAACATTGGTTACCTGTGCAAGGATGTTTTAATTAACTCTCAGGAATTAGATATATTTTTAGCATTAAAGTATATCTATTGATTGTAATTGCATGGCTAAGTTCCCTAAGTCTATAAATGACTATATAAGCATAAAGCTATGGTTTAGAACTAAGATATTAACAAGGATTAAAAAGAACTTGTAAAAGTTGGTGAGAGAGAGAATTCTTGGTGATGAAGAAAACTTGAGGAAAGAAAGTATTGTACATCTAAGAGGTGTGGAATATTGTAAATCTTCATTGTATATCTTGTCAAAGCTTTGGATAATAGATTGGCTTGTTTCTTGGTGGACGTAGCCCACACTGGGTGAACCACATTAAATCTGGTGTTGATTTATGTCTCTTGGTTTGTATATTTCTTCTAGTAGAATATCTGCTTTTATTTGCATGTATGCTTAGATCTAATATATTATTTGTACAACCGGTGTGCTAACCCCAACAACTAGTATCAGAGATTTGTTTGAGGGTTTTGTGTGTTGACAGATTTACTCACAGAGGGTTTTCTGATTGAGTGGGAGCTATAACAATGGCAGAAGAAAAAAAATACAAGGTAGAGAAATTTGACGGCTGAAATTATCAATTATGGAAGATGTAGATTCAGGATTATTTGTATTAAAGAGATTTGTATTTACCGTTGGATGAGAAGTGTAGACCTAAGAAGATGACTGATGAAGAATGGAAGATTCTTGACAGAAAGGCTTTGGGATCTATAAGATTGAGCCTGACAACATCTGTGGCTTCCAATATTATAGAAGTGGATTCTATAGTAGAGTTAATGAAATCTCTTGCTAATTTATATGAAAAACCTAGTGCTTCAAATAAAGTTTATTTGATGAAGAAACTATTTAGTTCTAAGATGTATGAAGGTGGATCTGCATCTAGTCATTTGAATGATTTCCGATCTATTGTAAATTAGTTAAAATTGGTTGCAATACCATTTGATGATGAAGTAAAAGCACTTTTACTCTTATGTTCTTTTCCTAATAGTTGGGATAACTTGGTAATGGTTGTTAGTAATACAACATCTGCTAATAATGTTTTGAAGTTTGATGATGTGGTTAGTATAATCTTGAATGAAGAAATTCATAGGAAGAGTACAGAGGAATCATCATCTGGAAATGCTTTGAATGTAGAAAGCAGGGGCAGGCAAAAGGAGAGATCCAAGAGTAAGAGTAATGGGAAATCAAAGTCAAGGGATAGTAGATCTAAATCTAGAAGTAAGGGAATTACTTGTTGGAAATGTGGAAAGAAAGGACATGCAAAGAAAGATTGTTGGTCAAAGGATAAAGAGAACCAACAACCAGAAAAAGGTAAAGAAGTAAATCTTGCTACATCAGAGGTAATGCAAGATGCTCTTATTATTTCTTTAGATAATAGAATTGAATCATGGGTTTTAGATTCAGGAGCTTCTTTCCATGCAACCCCTAATAAGGGTTATTTCAGAAATTATGTCCAGGGAAATTTTGGGCATGTTTATTTGGGTGATGATGAACCTTGCAGTATTATTGGTAAAGGGGAAGTTCATCTAAAATTGCAGAATGGAAATACATGGGTATTGAAAGATGTGAGGCATGTGCCAAGCCTTAGGAGGAATCTTATTTCTGCAGGGCAACTAGGTGAATCTGGTTACATGGTTACTTTTATAGGAGACTCTTGGAAAGTCACCAAGGGTGCTTTTGTTATGGAAAGAGGTAAGAAGGTAGGAACGTTATATTTATCTACATGTATTACTGATTCCTTTTCTGCATTATCTACTTCAGATTCAGATGCATGTATGTGGCATAACCGGTTGGGTCATATGAGTCAAAAAGGAATGCAAATCTTAAAGGCTAAGGGTAAGTTATCAGATTTGAAATATTTAGATCTTGATTTCTGTGAGCATTGTATCTTTGGAAAGAAAAAGAGAGTGAGATTTCTCAAAGTTGGGGCAACTAAGAAGGAGTAAAAATTGGAGCTTGTACACTCAGATGTGTGGGGACCAACTCAGGTAGCTTCTCATGGAGAATCCCAATATTATTTTACTTTCATTGATGATGCTACAAGAAAGGTATGGGTTTATTGTATTAAACGTAAATATGATGTTTTTGAGACTTTTAAAAGATGGAAAGCCCTTGTTGAGAATGAATCAAATTCTAAGTTAAAGTGCCTTAGATCTGACAATGGTGGTGAATACTGTAGCAAGGCTTTCAATGATTATTGTTCAGTGAATGGAATACATAGAGAAAGAATGGTTCCAAGAACACCACAGGAGAATGGTGTTGCAGAAAGAATGAACAAGAAAATCATGGAACGTGCTAGAAGTATGAGGATACATTCTGGATTGCCCTTATATTTTTGGGCAGAAGTAGTTGATACAACAATTTATTTGATTAACCACGGACCTTCAAGTTCACTAGATGGAGGAATACCAGAGGAAGCTTGGACCGGAAAAGAGGTAGATCTTTCTTTTCTTAAATTTTTTGGTTCAGAAGCTTTTGTGCATGTTGATAAGGAAAATAGGAAAAAGTTGGATGTAAAATCCAAGAGATGCACTTTCATTGGTTATGGATCTAGTGATTTTGGTTTCTATTTTTGGGATTTAGAGAATTCTAAAATTATTAGGAGTCGTGATGTTGAATGGAATGAAAAGAGAATGTATAGGGATCAAATTTTGGTACCCAAGGATGAACCGGTTGAGAATTTTGTGAATGAAAATGAACTCTCAGATTTAAAAGAATTACCTATAGGGTTACACAGTAACAGGTGTCAGTTGACCCCTGACCGGCACCGGTCAAAACAACCGGTATCGGTTACAGAAGATCCAAACTAGCCTCGGTTAGCAGAACCTACGTCGGTTAGAGGTGACCGGTGGTGGTCACTGTTAGATTTGGATAGGAATGTCTAGGAGGTCCAGATTGAGCCTCTAGTACCCCAAACTCCTGTGAGAAGGTCACAAAGGGTAAGTAAACCTCTAGAAAGATTTACACCTTCTCTATTTTATTTATTATTGACTGATAATGGTGAACTAGAGAGCTTTGAAGAAGCAATGTAGGATAAGACCCACATCCAGTGGGAGCATGGCATGGATGAGGAGATGGAATCCTTGGAACAGAACCAGACATGGGATTTGGTTAAGTTGCCAGTAGGTAAGAGAACATTGTAGAACAAGTGGGTTTACAGGATCAAGGAAGAAGAGGGTGGACATAAAAGATACAAGGCAAGACTTGTAGTAAAGGGATTTGGACAGAAAGAAGGTATTGAATTTGGTGAAATATTTTCTCCTGTTGTTAAGATGACTTCTATTCGTACTGTATTGAGCTTAATTGCAGTAGAATATTTGCATTTAGAGAAACTAGATGTGAAGATGGCTTTCCTTCATGGTGATTTGATGAAGAGATTTATATGCAGCAGCCACTTGGGTATGAAGTCAAGGGTAAGGAGAAATTAGTGTGCAGGTTGAAAAAGAGTCTATATGGGCTCAAACAAGCTCCAAGGAAATTGTACATGAGGTTTGATAGTTTTATGCAAGAGCATGGTTACTTGAGATGTGAATCTGACCATTGTGTTTATTTCAAGAAGCTTGAAAATGGGAGCTATATTATTTTGTTACTGTATGTGGATGATATGCTTATTGCAGGATCTAGTATGTAGGACATTGGTGAGCTTAAGAGAAAGCTAGCTCACACATTTTATATGAAGGATTTAGGAGCTGCAAAAACAATCCTTGGCATGCAAATACACAGAGACAAGAAAAATAAGAAATTGTATTTGTCTCAGGAGCATTATATCTATAAGGTGTTAGAAAGGTTCAATATGCAGAATGCAAAACCTGTTAGCACACCTATGGCTGGACACTTCAAATTGAGAAAAGATCAGTGTCCATCATCACATGAGGAGGTCAAATACATGACACGAGTGTTATATGCTTCATCAGTTGGGAGTCTCATGTATGCTATGGTTTGTACCAGACCAGACATTACACAGGCAATGGGAGTGGTGAGTAGATATATGGCCAATCCAGGTAAAGAGCATTGGAAAGAAGTCCAATGGATACTCAGGTATTTGAAAGGGACATCTAGCATGTAGTTATGCTATGGAGGTTCAGATATTTCATTATGTGGATATGTTGATTTAGATATGGCTGGAGATCTGGATGGTAGGAGAAGCACTACTAGATATATTTTCACAGTAGGTGGGATGACAATTAGCTAGATTTCAAGATTACATAAGGTTGTGGCTTTGTCTACTACAGAGGCAGAGTATGTTGTAGCTATAGAGGATAGCAAAGAGATGATATGGATGAGTAGGTTCATGGAAGAGTTGGGAAAGGAGTAAGGTGATTGTAAACTGTTCAGTGAAAATAATAGTGCAATTTATTTGGAAAAGAACTTAGCGTTTCATTCGAGAATGAAACACGTTCTATTGATGTATCAATTCATATGGTAGGTATTGGAGGATGGACAGTTGAATCTGGAAAAGATTCATATGAGCAAGAACCCTGCGGATATGCTAACGAAGCCATTAGCAAATGAGAAGTTGGAGCTACACTCTACTTCTATTGGTCTTCAAGTTTGAGACTTGAAGAGGAAGAAACAAAGCTAAGGAAGGATCCAAGAATGATGTTGTACATGTATGGTGCAGTAATTAATCTCCAAGTGGGAGATTGTTGAGTTGTGGAGCTCAATTACTTCAGTTTAGCATGCAATGGAAACTTGCTGGAAAATACAGTAACCATCATCGGTTAGGGGGGAACTAGCATCGGTCACCCAGGACTGACATCAGTCAGGAAAGGGAGGAACCGACATCGGTTAGGGCTAACTAGCATCGGTTACCTGTGCAAGGATGTTTTAATTAACTCTCAGGAATTAGATCTATTTTTAGCATTAAAGTATATCTATTGATTGTAATTGCATGGCTAAGTTCCCTAAGTCTATAAATGACTATATAAGCATAAAGCTAGGGTTTAGAAGTAACAGATTAACAAGAATTAGAAAGAACTTGCAAAATTTGGTGAGAGAGAGAATTCTTGGTGATGAAGCAAAAGCTTGAGGAAAGAAAGTACTGTACATCTAAGAGGTGTGGAAGATTGTAAATCTTCATTGTATATCTTGTCAAAGCTTTGGATAATAGATTGGCTTGTTTCTTGGTGGACATAGCCCACACTGGGTGAACCACGTTAAATCTGGTGTTGATTTATGTCTCTTGGTTTGTATATTTCTTCTGGTAGAACATCTGCTTTTATTTGCATGTATGCTTAGATATGATATATTGTTTGTACAACCAGTTTGCTAACCCCAACAACTATCTTACAAGATGGGAAAAAGTGGCACCTACAAAGGATTGCATAACAACTACTACAACAAGGTTTCTATGGGAAAATATTATCAACAAGTATGGTTGCCCTTTAAGTTTAACAAGTGATAGGAGTACTCATTTCCTTAATGAGACTCAGGATATTATTAGATGAATTGTTGGTTACACACTATAGGAAAACCCCTTATAACCCTCAAGAAAATAGAACTGCTGAGTCCTTCAACAAGATATTGAGCCATAAATTGACAAAAATTTGTCATGTTGGAAGGAGATACTAGGATGATAAAGTCTCTGTTGTACTTTGGGCATACAAGACAACCTATAAGAGGTTGAATAAATAAATACCATTTCAGTTGGTATTTAGCTCAAAGGAAGTTCTACCAATGGAATTCATGCTACGTTCTTTATGTATTACATGCATAGGAGGTATAGATGATGATAAAGCTCTAGAAAAATAAATCGACAAGCTGATGTAGCTAGATGAAAGGGGCACCATAGCACGATGGATTCAAAAGTAAGAAAAATCCAGGAAGAAGGCATGGCATGACTGACACTTCAAGGATAAGAAGCTTGAGATTTGATAGATGGTACTTTTGTATGATTCAAATTTTTTGTGCCACCCTAGAAAGCTTAAGGTGCATTGGTTGGGACCATATGTTATAACTTATATACTTGATTTAGGTGCTTACAAGTTAGAGACGTTGGATGGAACGTGGTTGTCTGGTTATTTCAACGGGAGTAAGCTGAAACCCTACTATAAATAAGTCTTCTTGGTGTTTGTAATAAGGCAAAATTGGCACTTAGATTAGATTTCCTCAATGCATTCCATTTATATGTATTTCCTTTCATCGTTGCTATGCTTTATCAATTTAGTTTAGTGTTTTGTGTGATAAGCATGCTTGCGCACCAAAAGTTGATTAATATGTAAGTTTTTTCATGCACAAAGGACCGCACATACCCTTAGTGTGGGGTGGTTTATATACAGAGTTCATTTCCAAGTTTGAATATTAACTGAAGATGGGTATGCATAAAGAAACTTTTTTTTGGGTGCTTTAAGGAAGGGTACAGAGAGAAAGATTGTTCATGATTGAAGAACACTTATGGATGGACGCACAATGTACCATAAGGTAGGATGCAACAGTGGAAAATACTTAGAAGAAGGTACAATGGAAAACTACTTCGACACATTAGGGAGCGCGGAAGCAGGTCTATGGAAAATAAAGTAGAAGGTGTGCCTGAAGGTTATGCCTATGGTAAGAAGATGAGTAGCACATAAAAATTACCGAAAAGATGAATTAATATTGGGGAAGGTGGTAGGTGGAGAGAAATAAATGTGATAACTTTTTGAAAATATATAGAAGGACATGTTGCAAAATCCTTTTTATCTTTGCATATAAGATATTTTGAGCGAGGTGAAGGTGAGCAAGCTAGTAAGACAATTGTGAAGCGTAGAGAGCTACGAACGAGTTGTATTGTGTCAGATTTGTGTATGGGGTAATCTTGTGCTCCATTTGGTGAATTGTTTGAGCAAAGTATAGGCATGCAGGGAAGAGGATTGACAGATACGGTTTGGTTTTGAGCTAGGCCATGCAATTTAGAGATAGGGCATGTAGATTTGAGCTGTAGAGATCAAGGTGGGGAAAAGAACACACTTTTATAGCTATTATGGAACCTAAAAGAGCACCTGGAGCTGGTAAAAGGGGAAAGAAGAAAAATGAAGTTGATATTGAAGTCGAAGATGCTCCTGAGAGTATATTTTTTGAAATGCAATACCTAGAAGGTGTTTTCATGGGCCACAATTGGGATTCACACATTCGTCACTGCAAGGTTAGTGATTACAACCATAGAAGTAAAGATACCAAGGAGGAATTGGAGAACTTACTTGTGGTGAAGAATTCGAAGAGAACAACAGATGGCATGGAAGTCTACGTTGATGTGGGTGAAAAGTTATTGATCACGGTAGGATTTTTACAGTTGTATGAGCTCCTGTATTTTAGCAAACCTAAAAATTTATACCAGTGGCTCATGAGCAGAGTCCATGAGGACTTGTTCTATTTTTTTGGGCACTAATGAGGATCACCGCACCTTTGATTGGAAGTTTGATAGGGCTAAGGATTATAGGTGTTGAGATGAATAGTGACCTCACTGACAAAGAGGCCATGGAAAATACAAAGAAGGTGCTTGGATACACTAAACGAGGGTGTGGGATGGACATCCTTAAATTACAGAAGTATCTAGTTACTCAGGAAGCAACCCATCTCCTGATAAAGATAAACAATAAAGAGTGTTGGTCTTAGGTAAAAAAATGGTTGGCTTCATGTTATGCAAAAGATGATAGAAGGTGTTGTATATAACTTATCAAATTTCATTGTTGAGATAGTTATTGAGGAAACACATGAAGGTGAGAAAATAACCTTTTGTGATATACTTGTGTCATTAGTATTTTTTGAAATTGGAGTTCCTGATGGGCCAAAAGATAATATTTGGCAGTTTCCTGAAGAGAAGAAGTCCTTGGTATAAACTTTTACCAACTATACCTGTGATGGATAAATGAGTGGACCCTTCAAGAAAAGGGCAGAAATGTGGTATGAACACTAGCGTGCCATGTTTGAAGAAGAATGGAGGATACCCAAGGAGTTACCTTCAGTATTGGATAAACAAGTACATTTTGCGGTGTATCAACTCTTTTGTATTGGGTGCTTTAGGATGAAGGATGGAAAATGGGGCCCTTGGTGTAAGTTTTCATATGCCTTAACTGTGTGCTATTTTCAAGCATCTATACATAGATTCTCAAATGCGTGTCAGTTTTTGTTCAATGTTGACAAGGTAGATTGTGGCTACCACACACTAAAGAAGTCTTACGTTTATTCATGTAAGACTACTTATATTGAAAGGTTGATTTTAGATGATATTAACATGAAGGTTCTCAATTTGGCCATTGGAAAGTTGGGCCCGACTCTGGTATATATATGCTTGAAGCCTAAATTTCAAGACGAGAAGTATTTGGAGAATGAATTCAAGCTTCCTGAACCGCTTAAGGGAAAGCATATTGTGGGAACCTTAGAGGAATAAGATGTTCTTCTCATTGAAGAGGAAGAATGAGAAGAAGAAGAATTACATGAAGATATTAGTGGCCTAGAGCACAGGGGTAGAAGATAGCCTATGGTTGGAAAGAAGAGAGAGAACAAGGTGACCCATCCATTGCAGAAACAAGAGGATGAAGTGTTAGAGACAAGCACAATGGAGATAGATGTAGATCAACCAAATTTGGAGCCTTAGTTTAAAATGGTGCTCAGAAGAACAAGGAATTAGGGTGCAGGACCTTTTGAGCCCCTGAGAAGGTCACCAAGGAATTATTCTAAGAAGGTAGAACCTGAGAAAAATAAGAGACACAAGTACATCCTTCAGAAGGATGATGAGGAAGAAGGGTTCGAGGACAATGTGCCTCACATTCTAGTAATAATTGAGGATAGTGGCGAGCCTCAGGAGGAGGAAGAGATAAAGGGAGATGAAGAGGAGCTGAAAAAGAAAATTCCATAAATAGAAGAGGGTGGGCCTTCATGTGCAGTCCATACTACACAAGAAGGTGAAGGACCAGTACTGGACTCGGGCACCCAAATTCCTAAATGTAAGCACACGAAGAAAGATAATGAGGACAAATACTATGAGACTCTTGCATTTGGGTATGTAGATGATAAAAGAAAAATCATACACACACAGTTCCAAAGAACTTTAGAGCCTAAGGATTTGTATGGGTGGGAACTTATGGATGCAGAGATGGCAAACACACACATGCGTAAGCAATTATCTTGCTCTATGAAGAACCATATGGACGATCCTGATTTTGACGTGTGTGAGGAGTCATGTGTTTTGCATAGGATTAAGAAATCACCCCATGTTAGACATGTAAATGTAAAGCCTACTATCATGTTGGATGAGTAGGTGAGAAATGATTTGGTGAAGGTATCTGCAGAGATTGTGCATAGAAACATAGATAAAGTGACAACACTTACGGCATTAATGGATTATAACAAGGAAAATGATAAGGAGATTAAGCACCTGACAATAGAGAAGGAACGGCCTGAGGTGAAGGTGGAAGCATTGGTTAGTATGGCAGAGGAAATTGGAGAAGAGATTTTGATGTAAGGCCGCACCTGAATCAAAAGTTCTAGAAATTTTTCCTTTTGTGATGCATTACCTACGCGCTCTGGTAAAGTTGTTAATCGATGAAGGGCCCATGTGTATGTTAACACAAAAGGATGTTAAAGAGGGGGCACCAAGGGTCAAGGCTGTGATTGCAAGGAAATTTGTGAGTTATGAATAATTGTTATAGGAACTTAAGAATGAGTTGAAGAAGGTAGATCAAGATCTGAATGTGTGCATGGCGAAAGATTCGATTACTAGGACACTAAAAATTGAAGAGGATATTGAGGTCTTGAAGGTAGTAAAGAATGAGATGCTCAGGAACATGGAGAGGATTTCTCTAGTTGAAGAAAAGTGTAAAGCGCTTGCAAAATGCCATGATCCACATAAGGAAAGAATGAATGAAATTGGGAAGCTCATCATGCAGAAGATGGATTTCATAGAGGGGATGGTCTCTAGCATGTCTAACATTGTTAGAATTTTGTAGAATGAACAAGAAAACATGAATCAAGATGAGTTGGAAGCCATGGTTACAGAAATCCTGGATAGGATTGGTGACGAATTGAGTGATTAGAAAAATTTAGAGGCAGAGATTAAAAATGAGTATCCAGAGTTAATCCTACCTATAGAAGAGCAAGGAGCTAAGTAGTTATTTATTCTTTTTGTTCAAGTTATTACCTATTCTTTATTTCTTGAGATATAAGTAGGATTTCCTATTGTCAGGGGTGGAAATGACTTTAGTTTGGGGTAATGTTGAGCTAAGGAAATACAGTTCAAGTATGGACACAAATAAGGTTTGGGCGCATTGGCACATGATGCGTTGAAGAGCATGTAAGTATAGCAAAATAGGGGTTTTCCCATGAATATGTTGAAAATAGGACTTAGCTTCTTTTACATATAAAGGCTATTTTTGGGACATGGAGTGTAGAGCACATAAATATATGGAGACTTACAGGCTACACAAGCCTATTATGGAAAAGTGGAAGATTGAGTACCATGGAGAGTTTTAAACTAATAATAGGATCTGTTCTAGGAGTTAACTATAGGGGATCTGTTATTAACACTTGAATTCTTTTGTATTCTTATGTAAGGGTGCATGGCTATTATTAGCATGTAGCCTATTTTTAGAAGGTTCATGGGAGGTGAAGGGAAAGTCCCCACCCCTATAAATACGTATTTATTTGCATGGTTTAGTGCGTTTTTTATTATTGTAGTGTTATGTTGCAAATTTGTTAGTGTTCATAACCATGGTGACTTCATGATGTATGTAGGAAGCCTATGAGTTTTATAGTATTTAATATAATGGGTCTTATTGGCTAGATATTGGTGTTGGATGTAACTAAGCAAGGAACTTGTATGGTAAATCTGATTATAGTAATCATTTAGTTAATCTTTCATATGGTTTAGATCTAGATCTAGTTTACGCATAATGGTTTAATCAATTATCTGTTATGGATCTGAAATATAAATTCATTCATGCTAAAATCTTGGATAGCTTCACTAAAAGGGACCTAGTACCATTGCAAGCTTTAGGTGAGCACTCAGTTCAGGCTGAGTGATGTGTCAACGTGCCTTGGGATATTTGCAATGAATTCTAGCTACATCAAGATCTATTTATGTACTATGCATTCTTCATCTGATCTCAAGAGGAAATTTTGACCTGTACCAAACTATATTTTCCCTCAAAGTCAACACCATTGTACTCTAATTATTCAAATTCTTATACAGACCAATCACAACCCTGAGATCAAAAATATGATTGCTATAATAACTTTTCAAACCTAAACAACTAGGTGTACCTCATAATCTAGAGACTTTACACAACATGCCCCTTCTGATGCATACAAATACTCTTGAAGTACACCTACACAGAACCTTGACTATCTTGACATCTCACATACTTTATCCAAAGTTCACACACATCTAATTTTTCAAACAAGACTTTACAACATGAGAAAAAATCATTAAAATTCAAACCCAACTTTACCTCCACAGGCCTTATTAGCACACTAAGACCTAATGAATGCTTTTGAAACATGCTTTTTGACTTCCAATTTCATTAAAAAGACTCATGAATCTTCTACACTTATCATATCATTATGACTACTGAGTAGTCACAATGGTATGGTTTCAAGTCATAACCCTAAGTCCATGCTTCTAATAAGTCCATCTAGTAACCTCCTATAGACATGCTTACAAAACCCTGAAGAATACTAATTTTGATACCTCATGAAACTTAAGAAACTTGTATTGACCTTATGATAATAGTTCATACCTTGATAAGATCTTCATTTAAAATTGTAGCACCTTCTCTGACCTGAATGAACAACTTGACACTTCATGGTCACACACAAACCCTTCATACAATTAACTTGACATTAAAGACTCAAAAAAACTTATCTCAGCCTGTAGATGGTCACATTAACCATTTTTGAAGTCTCTTGATCATATCTTATTAGTTATGAAACCCTCATACCAGTTGAACCTTGCCTATCCATAAGAGAACCCGATCCTTTGAGTTTCATAGTCCTTGGATGAACTTAATTTGACCTTCTTGAATATCCATACCCTTTGATACTTGCACACAGAGACTGAGAACTCTCTTACATCTTGATTGAGGGAAATTACAATTTTTTTGCTTGATTATGGTCCTTCAAACCTTTTTTTTTAGAATCATCATCATACTCTTTCATCAAACTTTTGTATCCTTTGTCTTCAGGGCACCTTTCTTAGTCATGTCTTCTTTGAGCACTGAGAAAATTTTCTTTTTATAGGCTTGAAATAAATACATGCCTTCTTTAAGTGTCTTTTAGTATCATGAGTAACCTAAATCATACTTTAGCACAATCATACGTCACCTCCTAGGATCTAATAAACAAGTTATTTTTTTTTAGCACATCATAATACCTTGTCATAGATTTGAACAAGTGACATGAACAAATAACACATATATATGAGAATAAAAATGACTTTATTTGAGCTTAATCCATAACTCGGGTACAAGATACATGTAGACTCACATACCCAAGCTAACACCATATAAAGATGGAATTTAGACTCTTAAACTTCATACTAGGACAACAGAGTTTACACAAATACTCATTTTACAAACCCTAACAATGAAATTCACTACCATGGAGATGTGACTTCTCTTTCACACTTGCATAGAGCATGACATAGTTTTTCTCAAGACCATATACCCATGAAGCCATGCATAATAAAAAATTAGACCTTGATACCTCATTTAAAGAAATTAGAGACCCACATTTCTCATTTTCTTAGAGGCCATAAAGATTTATCACTATTTTATAGATCACTTGGCACCAATTCACAACATATTGAAATTTTCCCCTCATTCACATGTTCTAGAACACAACCTTGGACTGAAACTGATCATTATAGCCTTTGACACATTTGATAGTACTTCAAACACAGAGAGGTAACACATCAGATCAAGACACAATATATCAACCATTATATCCATGACTCAGAGACACATTTGACTTTTACTCAAACTAGCTGACATCAAGACAATCCATTACATTATAGGACTAACCATGAGAGACCATTTCTAAATACTTATAAACTTGTAAGATACCAGGAAACATACCTAAAGACATTTTTACAATCTTAACAGACTTAATACTTGTTTGAAGACACAAACAATGACACCTTTGAATCAAATGCCTAGAATATATATATATCTTTTCTCAAAGACATGAATTCACACAAGGGTATGGAACAATAAAACCTTACTCATAATAAAAATACTTCAAGGAAGACAAATAAAGTCCATTTTACACACTTCAAGAGACCTCAGACTCATAATTTTGACTTGGGATAAATTTTAAGATTTGACTCAAACCTTTGATACACAACTTCATTAGACTTCTAAACATTGATATACACTTTAACTATAAGTCTCATTTATAAAAAACTCCTTGGAACATTTTAAGCTCATGACACAAGCTTTGATAGTACTATGAAGGCACTGAATTATTTTCAAACCCACAACATTTTGACACATAGGTTCAAGATTACAGGCCCATCTTGACAGAGAATACTAACTTGACAAACTTCTTTATATTTCCATTTGTCCATAGTTCTATGCTCAGACTGTATGATTAGGAATGAATAGTCATGTCACACACAAGCATACCTTATATGATGAAATGGATAATCTTTTCCCTTATGATCCATTTAGAGTGTCACGCCCTTCTTAATTTTCACAAACATACTGGTTTTCTTCTTTCTTGGACATATATTAATGAAAACAAATCCCAATAACTCCCACAGATGAATGGATATTTTTTCACACTTATGTTCCTTGTCACTAGAATGAATTTTGTGCTTAAACCTGCATACTTCCATGATTAGGGTTTCTTCACATTCATCTAATATTTCCTTTAAATTGAGAGATTCAAACTCATCTAGAACATCTTCAAACTTTTATCCTAGGTCATCATCATTTCCATTATCCACTTTAAGGCTACAAGCTTCATGAATAATTTTAAAATCAAGAATTAGGTCTTCATCCTTGCTATTTGAACATCTTGCATCACAATCAACACAAAAAACTTTATTTTTCTCCTCCAAGAGACTTCACATCAACTTTACTCAATGGAGATGGTGTACACACTTCATAGATGGACCACCATATGTAAAATCCTAAGGGTGTTTAGAAAAACCTCATTCTGATCAATGGATTCTTTTGAAAATCTTCCACTTTGGGGCCATATTCTTCATGGTCATCATCATCATCTTCAAATGACTTGCTCCTGAATTCTTCATATCTTTTTAGGTCTTCATCTACTTCCTCCACCTAAATGAAAAATCTCTTGAATTTTTATCTTGAGCCCTTCAAATTATAACTTTCTTCTATATCCATCTTGTACTTAAAGAATCTCTTTCAAGTGGTGAAAATTTATTCTCTAAGACCTTCTCTGATACCAATTGTTAGAAGCACAATGACTAAGAGGGGGGTGAATCAGTCATTCAAAAATTACATCTTCATTCCCAATTGCTTAGTCAAGCTCCCATATTCATCAATCATGGTAAATAAATCATTTAAACATTAATCATGGTCATAAGTTTTGTTAAAAAATAAAATAATTTCATTTAATGGGCCCACTATCCTTTGTATTTCTCAAAATTGATGTTTCCTACACCCTTCAGCACCCTAGAAACTTCATGTGATCGGAAAATATTTTTTACTCAACCAAAAAAATGCCATGTGAAAAATCCAAAGAAATGGTAGAAGTTGTAGAACATTTCTAACTAAGTTTCAAGTCATGAAACATCCTTCACTTGAAACCATAACAACATTTTCTTTCATCAGATCAATCTGCTAAAAAATGTTATTTCCAAAGGTTAGCTCATAAAATAATTTATACATGAAAATGGATTAACTAGATTAAAAATTAATCCTTATTCACTTTCTAGGTGATAGGAAGCATCATCCAATCCATCTCATGCTTCAAATAACATCAAAATTTCATCAAAACACATGCTATATTAAACTACCAAAAATATTCTTGCTCAAATAATTCCATGGAAACTGTACGTACCCAAAATTGTAAGGTACTGTATTGCGAAACGGTGTAACAAGTGCATTGATGATGATACAGGTCTCCTTGCAAGGTGTTCGGGATCTGGAAAAGCCCTTGGAGTATGCGTTAACATCCCGCATGCCCCGCTTAGCCCCCACGTGCTTTGTTTTCCCCTTTTTTCCCTTTTTTCTTGGCTTTTTGGTCTTCAGTGACGAAACTGCCGCCCTGAAGGGCAGCGGTCTTGTGACCGCTGCCCTGAAAAGGGCGGCGGTCCTGTAACCGCCGCCCTGAGCAGGGCGGCGGTCCTTTACGCGTTTTCCAGAACGTTCTTTTGACGGAACGCACGCAAAGTTCAACGCTTCACCAGCTTTTCTTTCCGACTTGAGAATGCATTTATGTTTTTGGTCCCTTGGAATAGTGTTTTTCCTTTGTTTATTGTTTAGGAGTTCAGTTTGGTTTTGATCTTTGGGTGTTTGAATTCCTATAAATGCATGGTTTGTGCACATGCAAATGGCCCCTCATTCTTGTTTAAAACTCACCATTTTCAGTAGTTCAGTCTTCTAGTTTGCTTAAGTTTGATAGTTTAAATCCTTTACATGCTTGGTTGCATTACTCAGCTGTTGGTAAGCCACAGACCCATCTTGTGCAGGCAGTGCTGTGGCCCCTCATTCTTGTTTCAAACTCACCATTTTCAGTAGTTCAGTCTTCTAGTTTTCTTAAGTTTGATAGTTTAAATCCTTTACATGCTTGGTTGCATTACTCAACTGTTGGTAAGCCACAAATCCAACTTGTGCAAACAGTATTATTGTTTTTGGAGTAGAATAGTTTAGGCAGCCATTAAAGTTACAGGTTTTTGCTCTTCATACAGACTAGTTTCAGGTTCTGGACACTTTTGTTGCATGATTCGCAGTAGACCCCGCTAGGAATTGCATAGGCCAAGCTCTGTACTCTTGCGCTATCCCTCTCCTATCCGCATTCTATTCTGTCTGCATTCTGAAGGCTGTCCATTGATCCAAATATCTATTCCTGTTGATGCAAGCATTACACGCTTTTTTGGATTCACGTGAGCACAAAGAACGAAGAGATCGTACTGAGGGGACAAGAACACACACACCATCGGATTCGCCACTGTTCTGTGAAATCCAGGTTCCATCTTTCAAAGTTTTAGTTAGAACTTATCAAATAAAGTAGTTAATCACTTTATTTCAGTTATTTCCTTTCTCGATATTGCCAGGGAAGTTGTGGGGATTGATAGTTTCTGAGAAACTATGATTCATTCCTCACTTCTGAGGTAGGATCGAGAATCTTGCAAATAGATTAGTTATTTCGTTGTTTAGAATAGATATACAAAATTGCACAGACAAATAGCTACACTCGGCTATTTTGTTTGTTTTACGTTATTAGTTTAGTTGTCAATTCTAAATATTTTAAATAGCTGCTTTCTTATAAATTGCCAGAAAATACAAAAAGAAATTATATATGCTAGAAGTGTACTTAGATTTTACTTTATTATAGTTTGTTTCATTACTACTTTTGCATGACAATTACGGGACCTAGGGAGCCCAGGGAATACATTTTCAAGCCAATTGTGCCCCAGCCCAATATCGTAGTGGTAATAACTGACATTGACCAAAACCTTAGGATACAAGTCTTCCAAACAACAACAGACTTCCAACAGGTCAGGTCACAGTTGAGAGGGTTAAACATAGAAGACGACCAAGCACACACATTTTGGTCAAATCAGCCAAACTACAGATTACCCTAGAAAATATCCACATGACTGTAGAAGGGCTCGAAAGAGAACAAACATTCAGGTGTGATCCTTTAGTTCCACAGCCAGACGCTGGAGACACCTTCGTAGATATAGATACCAGCTTAAGAATCCAGGTTGCAAGAACGCCTGTAAGGTATTCTGAGAAGATCACAGTTGTTGGTTCTAAACGTAGAAGCTGAAAAGGCGTACGATTACTGGATACTAGGGATTAGAACTTGATCTCGCATATGACCATAACAGGACCGCAACAACCAAGAGTCTATGGTTCTGATCCACAGGTCCCACAGCCCAACGAATCCACAAGTCAGTTAGATATAGACACAGGCCTACGCACACTGGTATTTCAGTCCACTCCACTTCCACCTGTCATCGTCAAACAACTGTCCTTACTAAATATAGTGGCTAACGAAGCTAGGGAATTCTGGACTAGGCCAGAAAATCGTCCATAGAGTCGACTATTTTCATCGTCCGCCATATGACCTTATCAGGAGATATATACGAAACAATCCCAGGTCATTTCCCATGTATTTCGCAGCCCATAGATCGAATCACGCCAGAGCTCGATATTGATTGGAGCCTTCAAGCAGTCATCCTTGCTGATCGATCTATCACACCAGTCCAAGCTAGAAGGGCCTTCTTTGCCTTAGATTCACAAATTCCACTAGTGCGTGTCGAAGACATTAGACTCCCTAACTAGTTTGTCTGCATATTCTACCCCCATCGGCTATCTCGGCACGACCTCGGGAGGTCGGGTACGCGGAAGAGTCACTTGTTGATTCTCAGGCTCGCCTGTTGCTTTTCTGACGTACAAAATTGGTGAACCCGACGTGAATCAAACAATTATTTCACCTTCTCTTTGAGAAGTTTCATCTTCTCTCTTTCACCTTCACTCTTTCCCATTATTCTGCGGGTATTCATATACCCCCCGAATATGTCGGGATTTGACGCATATGGCAGACCCCTCCTGGGTCTTGAGGCATACTACGCCCAAAAAAATAGGGAATCATCACCCTCGCTCTCAGTATGGGGTGACAACTATTCAACTAATCAGTTGTCAACACAAACCCCAAGAATCAGATATAGTTCGTCTTTTCAAACTGAGGAGTTAGATCAACCCCCTCGAACCCAACAAACAGAACCTTCAGGTTCCAACAATATGACGTTTACAGGAGAATCTGGTTCATCTCCTCAAATGTTATTTAGACCACAAATTAGTAGGCAATCAGATCCATACCTGGTCTTAGATGATGGACAGTCAACACGTTATCCTAGGAGTGAACAACGCTCCTGGGGAATGTATCCATCTATAGGAGGATTACAAATACAACCCGAAATCTCTTCTCAAGAAAATACCTCTATGCCACTGCATACAGGAAATATTCTGGGAGAAAATTGGCAAAATAGCGATCAATTTATGACAGGATATCACGTACCTTTACAACACCAAGGTATACAACAAACGCTGCTCAGGCAAAGTACCGTGGCTTCACCAAATGAAGTCATTTCAACGTTAGTAGAAAGAGTGAGAGGGTTAGAACTGGTTCAAGCAAGTCAAAATTCTCCGTTCATACAAACAGGAAGTTCCAATCCTCCATACCACTCTGGTCAGATAGATCTCCTTACGGGAGTAGGCACGTTAGGCATGCCTCCTCAATATCCACAGCAAACACCAACAAGGCCCATCATCTCTAACACTACTCCTCCCGGTCTAGTGTCGAACAGTCCGTTCCTTGACAATACCCCGTCCTATTTAAACATGTACTCTAAATCACCACAAGGAGATGTGTTCTCCTCTCCTGGCATGTTTGCTCCAATGCAGGGACCTCCTTATGCCCCTGCCAATGTGTACGTTATGCCATATCAACAACCCATTCCGCCATTGCTCCCGCAGCAATCACCATCAATGGTCGAAAGCTATGTAATAGGGATGTATTCAGAATATCTAAAGGAACCCTTAGATTTCACCATACGAAGCGTCATGCTTCCAAGACCCCTCCTTGATTTTCCCAAGTTCAAGGGAGAGGGAGATCCAAACGCGTATATCAAAGCTTACGCTACGGCCATTCAAGAATTACTCCCATGGGATGGGCTTGTTGCTAAAATATTTCCCAAAACCTTGGAAGGCATCACTCTCGATTGGTATTATAGAATACCTGAAGCTTCCATACATTCATTTAAACAACTCGTGTCAGAGTTCATTAAAGCCTTTGACATGAACAAACTACTGAGAACAGGAATCAGGGAATTCTTACACATCAAGCAAGAACATAATGAATCTGTCTCCCATTTCATCCAGAGGTGGCGTACAGTTCTTTATTCATCAGCAAGTGCTCCAAACATGGATCAGATGGAACTATGCGATTTATTCCTTCATTCTCTCAGTAGAGAAGTGAAGGAAGAAGTCCAGAAGTTCCCACTAAGGACTTATGATAAGGTACTTGAGAGCGCTCTGCGAATTGATCAAGCAGCAATAGATAGTGGTTGTAAGACTTACGGAGCAAATGGGAGGTTAATCACCTCCACTCAAAATACTACAACTACCACAAATGTCAATCAAGGACCCAAAATCCTTAACAAAAATCATGGGGTAACAACGGATGGGGTAACCGACCAGCCCAAGAGGGTAAATGTTGTTAATACTCCGTCGCAAACAAACAACCAGCGAAACAACAACTTTACCCCGACGATCAATACAGTGGATTTTAACCATCAACAACAACAACAACAACAACAACAACAACAACAGCAAAATCCCATACAAGGGCCAAGCCAAAACTCATTTGG